>OZ038501.1:46031811-46142216 GCA_964036315.1 Acanthosepion esculentum
TCTTCGATGAAAAATGAATTTTTAAATGAATTAATTGTTATTTCTGATAGTTTTCCTTAAAAATAACAAGATAAATAAGTTGGTTCACTTAAAACTAAACTATGTCACTTTTGACCTTCTGTACAATAACTTTTCCTCACATAAGATGTCAGTGCGCGGTGAAATCATCACATGTTACTTGTCAATCAACACCGCTGTTAAGACCGGCTTTCTCTTATTTTAAAGTACATTTTTTCAGCACAGAAAGCAAGTAATATTTGTTTCAAAATATATTAAATAAACTTTATAATTTCTAATTTTCTTAGATTAAATTTTGAAAAAATTATAATTAATTTTTAAAAGAAGAGAATTTCACTTTAAAGTGAAAAAAATGGCTGATGACTGATTTTCTGTCAAATTTGCTGATTCAAAAAGAAAAACAAGATTTTTAACGAAAATTTTTGGATGTTCTAGGAACGATTAAAAAATGTAAAAAATATTCAAAAAATATTTTGATCTTTCCTCTTGATAATAAACATTTAGGCAATAAAAAATTATTTTCATCAAATTTAAGGACTTTTTTATTCATGCTATGCTATTATTTTATCAATCTCATGGAGATATCTAATTTAATGATGCCATTTATTTTCACATTGAAGAGTGCTACCGATAACAAGCTTCCTTGAGGGTCACCTATTTCATACTCATAGAGTAGAGGTCTGAAAGTGAGGTGCCAACACAAACATAAAAGGTTTGTTCTGTCAGAAAGTTATTGATAAGAACTGGTAATCTTCCTTTAAGTCCCATTTAATTTAAGTCTTTCATGATACCATATCTCCATGTAGCATCATAAGCTTTTTCTAGGTCATAGAATACTGTTGTTAAATGTTCCTTTTTAATTTCTGATAAAAGACTCCAGTTGAATCAGGTGGTCGATTGTAAGTCTTTCCAGGTTTTGGGATTGGAATTTTGGTAGCTGGTTTCCAGAAACTAGGAATATTACAACTGACCCATATATTATTGTACATTTTGAGTAGGTAGTTCAGGGAAATATTTGGTAGGATTTTTAGAAATTCATAGTGAATTTCATCTGGCCAACCACTGAGTTGTGTGATTTGTTCATAGAATCTAATAATTCTGGTAAAGTAAGAGGCCGATTGTAATTTTCTTTATTGTTATAGTAGAAATTTAATTTTTTCTTCTTTTCAATTATTTTGATGTTCTGAAATAATTTACTAGTGTTATTCAAGAAGTTTAGTGCTAATAAATTTGCAATATCCTCTTTGTTAGTTGCTTTGATATAATTTTGACATAAATGTCTCAATGGAGTGCTTTCATTTTTCCCAGCAATTTTACAAATATTCCATACCGTTTGGGCTTGGTGTTAGAATTAATACTGGATACAAAGTTCTTCCCTGTGGATCGCTTGGATTCTTCAATTCTTCTGTATGCTCTAGCTCTGTTTATTTTGTAGATGTTCAGATTTTCTTGGGTTGGATGTAATTTGAACTTGCGTAGAGCCGCACGACACAATCTAATTGCTCTTTTACACTCGTTAAAACTTGGTCTGTTGTGTTTGACAGGTTTAGGTTTTGATTTTGGTACATATTGTTCTACAATATTAAGAAGTGTTTTTGTAAAATAAGTGATGTGCTCTGCATTGTTTACATTGGCTTCTGGTGTGAGTTTTAGGGCACAAATGTTTTTAAATTCTTTCCAGTTGGCTTTTGTAAGTTCCCAGTATGGTATTACGTGATCACTATCATAGGTGTCATAATGCACTTTCCAGTTATAGGCTATGTTGCAGGATCACTTAAAGTTAGATCTATTGCAGTATATGTACTGCTTGGTGGGTAGAGATAGGTATATAAGATATTATTGTAGAAGCATAAATTGTTTCTATTGATAAAGTCTTCCATAAGTCTGCACTTCTGGTCAGTATTTTTGCAACTTCATATGATATTATAGCTGTTAGTCTCCCATTAAACTAAATGGTTTTGGGAGCTGCTTTAATAGTTTTTCTAATTCAGTTCTGTCTATAGGATTGTTAGGAGGGATGTAAACAGAGCATATGGTGATGCTTTTATGTATTGAGGCTCTTATGGCCACTGTCTATAGTACTTTATTCAGGTCAATTTTACTCTGAGCAATATAGTTCTTCACTAATATTGAAGAACCCAAAGCTCTATTTGTGACAGAGAGAGTTTGGGAAACACACACACACACACACACACACACACACACACACACACACACACATGTATATTTTTTTATTGAAATTGGAGTGAATCTGAGTAGTGAAATTAGATCAGAGCAATTTTGTTTACTGATGGGAAATCTGATCTAGCCCATGTGGAATTGGGTCATTAGAAAGACAATGGAAAATGGTCGAAATAATTTTTATCGGCTAAAATTTGAAATAGAGCTTACTAAGCTATGAGTGACTTGAAAGGAGCACCCGTGATAATCGCGTGCGAGCCAAGAGTCGATTATGACCAAGCAGATTTATCTATATAAACGCGTAGTTATGCTGAAGAAGAGGCAGACAGAAGAGGCAACAGGAGAGGCAAAAGGTTGCATTTGGCTTGTCTGTCGTCGAGTGCAGTCAAGCTGGGTGGAGAGATGTCGGAGATTGAAAGTGAGCAGATTGAATTGAAGGCTCAAAGAAGTATGAAGAAGCAAATTACTCCTCCAACATCTAAGACTGCTGCTGCTACTATTATTACTACCACTGGGAACGGAGACGTTGAACAAGCCATCCCTCTCCTTTAGCAAAATTCCACGAAGTATCTTTGTTTGTTTTGTTGATCATCGTTCATATATGATAGACTAGAGATAATTCTTGAAGAGAGAATTTGGCCCGACCAAGACGGATTATTCTCTCTTGCAGACGGAAGAGAAAAACAGTGGAGAGTTGAGTTGGAGACTCCAGGGGGAGAGGAAGTGACGTCAGAGATCGGAACGAAGTGTCCGCTGACATGTACTGTTGATATAAGTACTGCTGCTTCTGCTACCACAAAGATTACTACTACTGTTACTACTGCTGAGGAGGAACGCAACTATAAACTTTAAGCCACGCACAGAAATCTTTATCTCTCCATCGCAAGAGTTGTATATCGTTCTGAGACGATTTAACAACAAGCTAGTCACAATCCACTCTCTGTCTAGTATCCAGTGTATGAGGTTTTACATCAATTATTTTCTTTTCTGTAATCCGTTTCTTTTCTATACTATTCTTTTCTGCTATATAAAAGACATTAACAATTCAACCATTGAATAGTTGTTTGTTCGGCTTTCTGCAGATATATATATTTTTTTGGTGCATTCTAAATTTCTTAGAACAGGCTCTCCAGCCATGTCTACATCTTCAGTCGACTGTGAATGGATGAACATCACTTCTGCTTTCTGGATCAAACCAAACACAATGTGGGCAGGAAGCAGGATTAAACCAGTAGACCAGTCAAATGATCTACGAATGCTCAGGGGACCTACGGCCACTCCCTTAAGTTCGGTTAAGACCGAGTAGACACCTCAACCCAGAGAGTAAGACATCAGAGGTTGAGGGGCTGGGGCGAAAGTGTTAGATATTTCCGCTATTACTAATAAAACTATATGATGTGTAATTGTTAATATTTATATTCTCATTGTCCTTTAAAAAGTTTTCCTGATGGCAGATGAATACAGCACATAAGTCTACAATAAGCAAAAGCAATTAATTTCAATTTGCTTTTACCCTTCTTGTATTGATTTTGACTCCAGTCTAGTACTGGGCTTAAATTCAAAACGTCTAGATACCATCACAAAGAGCTCAATCAAACAATTAACATTAAAGTATTTATAGAAAAGACATGGGAAGGTGACTGAAGCCAAGTGGTATGTGTAGGTTTTTTTTTTTTTTCGTGTGTGTGTAGTTATTGTATTTTTGGTGGGCAGATTGGTATTAGGGCTTGACATGACTAGCCAACTGATCAGATTGGGCCTCTCTGGTCCTTATTTAGACTAGATGGGCAGTCAAAGTAGTAAGATAGAATACTCCTGAATTCTAACAAACTCCTGAAGTCCTCAACTACCAGGATCTTGTCCTCAAGCATGACGGGTTGCAACTCATGACAAACAGGTGGCCTTACTGGAGAGGCAAGGTGTCTTACCCCTCTACAGAAGTACAGTCCAGCCAGTGTATTCTAAAGCCCCAGCCGACAGATCAAGTAAAAACAAAAATGAGAATATATGTCTTAATAGTTTATGTAATATTGCAATATGTCATCACTAAATTTCAAACAGCCATTTTGTAAAAACAAATGGAAGGAAAACAAAAATTTACAAAAACATGAAATAAAGATAATTATTGAAAAATCAGTAAATTCTACATACCTTTCTGATACCTCTGGTTCTGTCCCACAGGAAATCATACCACTCAGGCCAATTGCCATCTCGACCCTTATTAGCAATTTCAATCAAGAGGTATGTCATGGTTCGTACAAGAACCAAAGCAGGTCGTAATTCATGGAGAAGAGGTTCCTCCTAAAACACAAAAATATAATGCTTTAATGCATACTTTCAGAACAGGTATTGTTATACTGGTGGTGATGTAACAACAGGTATTGATAATATTAAAAAGAAAAAAAAACTTTTTCATCATAAATCTGTAAAATGGCAAAACTTTATTGGAAGTCATGATCAATAAAAACTGAAAATTCCAGGATTTTTAAAAAGTGGTGATATGATATTTGGCAGATGTAAGAGCTACAAAAATATTCAGCTCAAATATGAATGTCTTAAGCTTATATTCTATGAATATGGTCAACATAGTAATTTGAGTTTATTCAAAATAAAGTGTAACACAATGTTACACTTGTCTATTAACCAAAAGGCTCAATTTTATACTGAATGAGTTGTAAGACTATATTGAAACTATCTTTAGTTCAAATTGAGAGAATATTTGAGATTTTTTTAAACCATCCCTAGTTTTCATTAGACGGCAGATATTACTCTCAATTTCTTAAGAATTGGAGCTGTCTCACTTGCATATCATATAAGATTATATGCAAGTGAAACGGCTCCAAATCTTAAGAATTTGAGAGCAATATCTGCCGTCTAATGAAAATGGGTTCTTAGACTGAAGTGTGATTTCAATGATTCTTTCAAGTGTGTGTGTGTGTGTGTATGTGTGTATATATATATATATATATATATATATATATATATATATATATATAGAGAGAGAGAGAGAGAGAGAGAGATAGATAGATAGATAGATGTGTGTGTGTGTGTGTGTGTATATTAGAGTCGATCACCGAAGTTAAGCATCGTAGAGCCAGGTCAGTACTTAGATGGGGGACCGCTTGGGAACACCTGGTACTGTATGCAGTGTGGCTGAGTGGTCTAAGGCGTTGCTTTAGAATCACGAGGCACCGAGTTCGAATCCTGGCTGGAATTAATTTCAGCAGCTATCGGACTCCAAGCACAGGGCACCTTTGGCAAGTGTCTGTTCCATAGCCACGGGTCCACCAAAACCTTGTGAGTGAATTTGGGAGAGGAAACTGTGTGGAAGACCTTGTTGGCCAAAGCTAGCACAATATCACAAAAACACAGTGATTGCGAGTTGAGGTGGCCAGCCTTGTTCATTTATGATCACGCTGGGTTCGCACCAACGCTCTAAAACTGTTAATGGCTCTGCACACGCCAATAACAGTATAAACTGCAGGTGGGCTCTGTGGGCATTTCCCAGTTGGGAAATTGCAAAAATGCCTGTGCAAATGTTGCAATATGCGCTAGCTAGCTGTGCATTGCAACAGGTGTCCTCGATATCGAGTGGCTAATTATTATTATTATATTAGAGTTGGCCAGTTTGGCAATTTATGTTTCAGTATCAGTTTCCATTTTTTTTTTCCCTTGACACTGGTTTTTGACTCAGCTTTTAATTTAGTATTTTTGCTTTCTAAGGAAGCCATTTATTTTCTTGTGTAATGATAGCATTTCCAGTTGATATCTGATTTTGTTCAAGATTGATAAATTTGCAACTTAGTTCAAATTCTCATGTATTTCTACTCCAATCTTAAAAATATTCATATGGCTGAAAAGAAAAAAATCTTTCTAAATATGTAATTTGTATGTGCTTTTATTTATTGAATTATTTTTTTACAGCAAGTTAAAAGGGTATTTTGATTTGAACAGCCAAAAATGCGAAATATGTTTTTTTTCTTCAAGACTAAATCTTACATGTTACTTTGTTTCGCAATATCAAAGTGACTAATTGTTATCAATATTCTTGAAATTGTACACTCAATTAGAAGACACCTTAAACTACAACCAGGAAGATGTTCATTTCTTCTCTGAACCATGGAAGCAAATTCCTTCAAAAATTATAAAGTAAGCGGAAAAAAAAAAATTACTTCTAAACAAGAAAAATCAATGAGTTATTTTTCCTCCCCTATATTTTTTATCTAGCAAATACACCAAAAATTAAATATTTTTAAAAATTTTTTTTTAAGCATTTCACCCTAAGCAAGGCAGGATGCCACTAGCATGCAAGGGGTTACATAGTGGGAGCAAAGAGGCATGATGGAGGAAAGGATGAAGGGAAGATCAAGGCATCTGGAGATGTTGATTGACATTACATTTGAATAGTTGGAGTTTATAGCTATCAGGGAAACAAGTAATAGGAAGGGAATTCTACAGACAGGAGGTGCGAGACATGAAGCTATTGGAGTAGAAGAGATGGTCACATTTAACCGTTTCGACAGTGAAAAGGTGGGACTGTGACGCCAGCCTAGTAGCATGCTTAAATTCATTCAGTCTGGGAACTAGCAAAAGTAGCTCGTCGGAGCAGTTACCATGAAGCTCATTGTAGAAAAGACAGGGGGAGGCAATGGCACGTCTGTGAGAGAGCAACTATAGATGAGATGCCAGATCAGGACCAATCACATTGTATATCCATCTACGGATTTTGTCGAGGACCTTAAAGTGAACAGCGAGGGCACCAGACCATATATGGCAGCAATATTCCTTGCAAGGGCAAATGGTTGATTTATACATTTGAAAGATGGACTCAGGCGAGAAAAACTTTCTGGTGCAATACAGGGAACCAACTTTCCTTGCAGTGGATGACGCAATTGATTCAATGTAATTGTTCCATCTCAAGTTAGCAAACAGTGTGAGACCAAGCAGTCGTAAAGAGGTGCTCTTGTGGAGTTGAGCATCAGATATTCTAATGGGTGGCAGGGTTGGTTCCCTGTAGTGAGTAATAGAGAGCAGATTTATTTTAGAGGCATTAAAGTTAACTAGCCAATTCCTGCCCCAGTCTACAACTGATTAGAGGTCCTTTTCGAGACTAACAGCTGGGTTAGTTTTATCAGTGATACCAGACTTGCTATTGAGGCAGGAGTAAATAGTAACATCATCAGCATAGATACCTACTTGGGAACTGATGACATCAGGGAGATCATTAATGAAGATAAGGAACAGAGTAGGGCCCAGGATAGAGCCTTGGGGAACACCAGCGTTTGTGTGAAAGGAACTGGAGTAAAATCCATTAAGGACAACCTTCATTACACGGTTTGACAGGAATGAGCATATTAAGTTAAATAATCATCCCCAAATTCCATATCCCTTAAACTTACAAAGAAGGCTGGCATGCAAGACCCTATCAAACGATTTAGAGATATCTAGAGCCAAGGCATGAGCCAATCTGTTATTGTGAAGTGCTTGGTAAACAATTTCAGTTATGGCCGTGAGAACATCAGCTGTAGAACAGGCAAAGCGGAAACCATATTGCTTGTCAGAGAGCAAATCATGGGATATAAGGTGATTAACCACTTCAGCGTTGATTAAAGCTTCAAAGACTTTGCCGAAGAGTGGTAGGAGACTGATAGGATGGGAGATAGATGGGTCAGAAGGGTCTCCAGAGTTCTTAAAGACAGATACAACAGATGAGGACTTCCAACAGGCTGGAAAGCAAGATTCATTAGGACAGTAGTTATATAATTTGGAGAGGGCAGGGGCCAGTTCAGGAGTACATTTCTTCAGGACAATGGCTGGTATCCCATCTCCACTGCTAGCCATATGGGAGTCTAATTTTAAGATGATACCCAATACCAATGACAGGGTTATGTGCAACTCATTGAAAGAGCCTCGATTCTAGGGGTGGGGGAAATTGGGTGTGGGTACACTGGATGAGTCGAGCATAGAGTTGGAAGAGAATTTCTGAGCAAAGCACTAAGCATTATCAGCTGAGGAGGTTAGGACCTGAAATTGGTTGAACAAAGGAGGTACTGAAGGTTTGCTTTTGTTAAGTACGTTCTTGCAGAGACGCCAATAATCCTTGAAGCCGAATTTGCGAGATGCAATGCATTGTTTCATTCTATCAGCAAATAGTGACTTTGCTTCATTGAAGACATGCTTGCACTCATTACGAGCGGAGACATCTGTTGTGATATGACATGTCACTACGATATAGGTGGAAGAAGTGATTCCTATGGGCAATGGCAGCTGAGCAAGCAGCAGAGAACCAAGTGCGATTTAACCTTATATTTCCTAGCAGGGATGAAAGCCTCAATTCCAGCTTTTACCCAGAAGGAGATCTCAGAAGTGCATTCTTGAGCAGCGCGCTTAGAGACCACATCCCAGGGGACATCGCAAAGAAAATCCCAGAACGAGCCCCAGTCTGCTCGTTGATAACAGAAAGATGTTAGGAGCTTCTTTGCTGGGGGTGGAGTAGAAGGAGATGTTGACAGACACTACAGCATGATCAGAATTGCTAAGAGGGCAGAGCTGTGAGGCACAACAGGACTCAAGGACGGAGCTGAAAAAGAGATCAAGAAGAGAAGACTTACCATGCAGGTTTTTGGGGAAATGTGTGGGAATGTCAACTATTTGCATGAGGGATTGAGAAATAGAAAAGTTAAGGGTTTGTATGTCAGCAAGGTCAGTTATAGAGTTTTTAAGCCACTTGGTATGGTGGGCGTTAAAGTCCCCGAACATGAAGAAATGAACAAACGGATGGAGAGAGCCTTGTCTATATTGTCGGAAATGCTTTCAAGTACACCACACTCTTGGGAGGATGGAGAATGATAGAGGAAGAAGAGGTAGCTTACAGCATTGAGGAGAAATATACGGAGACACAAGTATGAGTGGTCTGGAGATTTGAGAGAAAGCTCTCTAGCCAGTGGGACATGGTCTTTAACGTAAACTTCAAGGGCGTGCATGTGGGTTTGAGAGTCTTTTCTAAGGAGAGGAAGGTAACCAGGGATTGAGAGATCAGAGGAGGGGATAAACAATTTGAGGTTGGTCTCGCACCAACCTCGACTTGTCTTGAGTGGACACTCTGATCAACAGTTGTATAATACCAGGGTGCCTGTAGTGCATGGAAGGGTGTCCCTGCATTCACCTTCAGTGGGCAACCCTGAGGCCACATTATGTTGCAGGCTGCACCAGCTCCTTTCTTCCTATGTCACAGTTGATGACCATCTGCTACTTCTACTTCAGGCCTTCTCATTTTCACTTCCCAAATTACCCAACATGACAACAAATGATCAAAAAAGTAAACCTAAACCAGCTTTTAAAAAATCACCTAAAACCTTTAACATTTCCTTTTCTAACGTCCGTGGCATTCGAACCAACTTCTGCAGTGTGGAATCGTTCCTCATTGAGAAATCTCCCTATAAGTATATAGGGAGACTATACTACAGGCACCCCGGTATTATACAACTGTTGATCAGAGCGTCCACTCAAGACACTACGCAAGAGTTCGGGCTCCTAACTACCAGTTGGGAACAGCAACCAGAAAACTATCAACTGTGTACTCTCAGAATGAAGAGGCATTGCCACAGACTGTACACATCACAGGAGAATCACGGCAGTACTAGTACTGTGGCCAGACAGGAGAGGAAGGGTTCAGGGAACCCCTTCCTAAACAAGTGGTGAGCCTCTACTCTTGTTCAAGAGAAGTGAGAAGTGGGAGGAGCATTGACCGGGTGCTAGGAAAGCCTACCTACTCCTATTACACACGCACAAACATAAAAAAAAAAAAAAGCAGCTTACAAGAAGTCCAAGCTGGTAGTTGACTCAGAGAAATCTTCAGCCCTTTGATAAGTAAGTCTCCTTTTTAGTCCTGCTGGCTTGCTAATGAGCCTGATAACTCGGGATATTTTCAACAGGAATATCTACAGGGGGGGATGTAAAAGATTTTATTTTTTTCCCTTCTTGAAATTAAGTTTTAACTTAAAATAAATCCCATTGCCCCCTTCATAAAACACTAATCAGTTATCCAGCATTGCTCAATCCTTCAGTAAAATCTTTTAATTTCATTTTTAGAATGTGTAGATTTCCAAATCTGCGAGTATCATCATGTTTTTTTAGATACACATTTTAAAACTGAAATTAAAAACTATTTTAATCATTTTAATTAATTTTACCTAAGTGTATTCGCCAGATAAAACCATAAAGATATTTGTAAAAATAAAAATAAAATGAATTAATTTTCCTTGTTTAATGGTCCACTAACAGCAAAATTACAAAAGAAAATCCTCAGTGCCTTCAAATTCCTAGGGTTTAAGACTGAGATTTCCTCTAACCTTAAAATAGTTGACTACCTAAACATAACCCATAACCTTAATAAAACTTTTAAACCTTACTATAAAGAGAATGAAACCCCAAACTACATTAATATCAGTTTTAACCACCTCAATGCAATCCTAATACAAATACCTCCTACCGTTTGCACCAGAATTAGTAAACTATTGTCCAATAAAAAAATCTTTAATAAAAATAAAGAACCATATGAAAAGGCCCTCAAAAAAAGTGATTTAAAAAATAAGCTTTCTTATGCAACCCCTATAGGTAATACCAACACACAAAAAGTGGGATGTAGGTGTAAAAATAGGAAAAGAAAAATCACTTGGTTCAACTACCCGCTTCTGCAAACTGTCAAGTATCAACATCGGACAGTACTTAATTACTAAACACTTCAACAAAAAACCCTCTAAATAAGATATTCAGCAGGAAGTCAATAAAAATTAGCTACTCCTGCACTAAAAATATGTATCAAATTATTAATTCCCATAACAATTACATCTTCAGTAAATTCCATGGGGAAAACTAAATCTGGCATGGAAATACCCTGTAATTGTAGAATTAAGAAAAACTGGCCAGCAGAGGAGAAATGCAGATCCACTAAGATGGTATACCAGGCAACCATTACCCCCGAAGAAAATATGACAAATTATAATATTTACATGAGCTTCTCTGCAGGAGAATTTATACAGAGAATCAATACACAGACACTCATTTACCAATTCAAAATTAAAACACCAAACAGCCTTTACGAAAAAATTTTGGGAAGTGAAGGAAAAAGGTCTGTATCCCCAAATAAGTTGGAAAATTATAGGTTTCGCAAACAACCCCAATAGTTTTAGAGATAGGTGCATACTATGCTTGGAGGAGAAAATTAGGATAATAAAATACAAAAATCAATGCAAACTATTAAATCAACAGAAGGAGCTAATTATGAAATGTAGACATAATAAAAAATTCAAAATTACATAAGAATATATGTATGCGGGCAGGGGGGTATGATTACTTACATATATGTATGTATATGTAAACGCACAGACATGTGTATGTGGATATATGTATGTGTATATGTGTTGGATAGCATGATCTATTTCATTAGGTGTCCCGGTATTACCCACAATTTATGAATCTATCATTCAACTAATTTACCTAAATTTAATTGGTCTTAAGGTTAAATCCCCCTGGTGGTCTAAATATTATTTACGGTAAATCTCATGAAAACACACTTGTTGCTATATATATATATATATATATATATATATATACACACACACAAAACCACATTTAGTGTATTGGGGCAGCAGATCATTATTTAAACATATATTATTAAATATAACAGACAATGAATGTCTATTGCTATGCGACATTAACAGTCGCAGATCATAAGTTCAAGATCACATAGCAATCTATGTCAAAATAACAAATCTTCAACGGTGGATATCTTTGTTTCATGTCTGCATGACCACTCTTCAAGATGGCTGATGTGAGCCAAAAGCGTAGGACCAACTTAATAAAAGAAATATCCAAATGTTAGACAATTTTCGTCTTTATTTTGACTAGGAATTAAAGCAAATATCCACACATTAAAACAGCTCGTGATCAGACATAATAGACGCTCAAAAATGTATTATCATTGCAACAGTGAAATTCCCAGGTTTCAAAACTGAAACTTCAATTCAAATTCAATCAAATAAATTAAACTTAAAATACAAAGTTCCATTGCATTATCAAGCAATGCTAAGAATAACTTTTTAGAAATTGATTCACTTAAAGTCCAGACAAATTTGATATTTTGAGATGTTGGTGAACTTTTCATGACTGCCCTGGATTTTGCTACCCAATAATATTCTGACCTAACAGATGAGGAAAAAAACAATTATGAATGAAAAAAAAAAAAAAATTGGCAATTATTTATAATGACGACCAATGGATTAAAAACTGATGAACATTTTGACATCACAATGGGATCACTGGACTCTGCAGTCTTCTGACCTTATTGGTCTTTTTATATTATATAACAGCACATCATGAAATTAGTATTAACATCAGATTGTATAGAGATGATGGACTTATGGTTAGTCTACTAAATTTAAAGTAGATAAAATTAGAAAGCTATTGCACAGAGAAATTAAATGCCCAAACTTGAAAATTACTGTAAACACTAATTTAAAAAAAGCAGACTTCCTAGACATAACATTAGATTTAATGAATAATATATACCTACCTTACAAAAAAAACACATTACTCATCCTCTATATATACACCCTAAGTCTAATCATCCTCCATCAATAAGCACATACCTTCATATTTATTAATATATATCTTTGCTCTGTCTAACCACATTGATCACTATTATGTTTACACCTCATGAATAAATTTGATGATTATTTATTTTCTTGCCTGTGTATGAACACCAATACGCATGTATACGGTTGCTAATATCTGGTCATTTGATTTAACTCTCTCTCTCTCTATATATATATATGTATATATATATATATATATATATATAATGTATGTGTTTCTTTAAAGACGTCAGACAAGGTACTATGATTAAGCTTTTTATTTAATTTTTCAAGTGTTTTCTTTTTTGGACGCAGAGTAGAAACGTAGAAACTGTCCAAATGTTCTATAATTCCGAATGCTTTTGGCTATACTTTTAGCCATTATCAAGGATAATTTTATTTTTTCAATTTAATTGGGTGCGTGTGTGAATTTAAAGCAGCATTACGAAGCATTGATTAAAGTGAAAAGATGACTGAAGAGAATAACAGTGAAATACTGTAATGGCCCTCAGAATTCTAAGGCCAAGACCAAAGTCACAAACTAATAATGTCCCTACCTGCTTTACACGTGTTAAACCAAGCTATAAAAGCTTTGACTGACAAAGTAAAATTCAAAATTATTCAGTAAATAATTCTCCTTCTCAAAACAATAATTCCAATCCACTAAACACAAATATTATTTGTCATATATGCTGCAAACCTAGACTTAAAAGTATCAAGTGCAGAAGCAAAAAGAAAACCCATTTTGTAAAAAATGTTCAACAGGTTTCAGAAAATGAAAATTCACTTTCTATTTTCAATTGGACGAGATGCCATTTTCCAGCAAACAGGTTACTTGCTGACTGTGCAGCCACAACTGTCATTACTGAAGAATCTAAATCTATTAATTTTGATAATGATTTTAATCCAGAAAATCATATTGAATTGGCAGATGGAAGTAGAACAAGTAATATTGCCCTAAAAAGAGGCAATGCTCGAGTTTCTTTAACTGGCACAATGGTGGAAGGCATGGAAATTATTGATAAATCAAATTTAAACTGTGAAATATGCATCCAATGCAAAATGGAGCACAATCTTGAACTTTTTGCTAACTATATTTTTTATTCACCAAGTTTTTTTTTCTTTCCTTAACCTTTATCCTCTTTTGTAACTGAAAAAAAAGTGTGTGTGTGTGTGTATATATATATATATATATATATATATATATATATGCATGTGTGTTTTGAAATATTAAAAGATTAAGATATTAAATTTTAAAAAAAAAAGAAAGAGTAAAATGTAAAAATCATTGTAAATATTTATATGGGAAATGAGTGCACTCATCCATTAAATTGAGGGGTGGCGTTGATTCCAATTATTGGGAATGACAGCATTACTTTCCCCTTTCCGAATTTATAAATAAAACATACAGATGCATGCTGGGATTTCTTCCTAGCCAATAAGATAGGCCACTTCTGTCAGAATGCTGCAGTCATTGTATGTTAACACTTTCTTATGTTAACACCATTTTTAGTTTGTGAACTTTTTACCTTATTACTATTGTTTTACCTTGTATTTATTGTTGGCTGAATATTATTTTTACCCTGTTCTTTTGTTATTGTTTATTGCAACCTTCGTCAATTCTGTTTGTTGGGCATTTCTGTTAATTACATTTAACCATGGCCAATTACTCTAAAATCAAGAGAGACAGTACAGAAACAACAAATAGGAAGCACATTTCAAGATAAAATACCAGGTGATGTATATACCAAATCCAACAGAATTTACTAAAAACAATGCAGAAGTTTCTACCAAAATAATACTAGGTCAGAACAAAAGTCAGTAGTGTTTTTTTAAAGTGATTTACAAAAACAATATTAAAATATCTGTACATTGATTTATTTAACCACATATTTTTATCACTTTAAATATTATTTTTAGTAAACCTCCTTTATTCAACTAATCTGAGGTCCTGACTTCCTCAGCTGATAAGGTTGAGTGCTTTGCTCAGAAATTTTCATCTAATTCAACAATTGAGTCATCTGGTGTACTCACACCCAATTTCCCCCCTCGTACTGAGGCTTTATTGAGCAAGTTGTACATAACCCCATTGATGGTATTGGGCATTGTCTCTCAATTAGACTCCCATAATGCTAGCGGTGGGACAGGATACTAGCCGTTGTCCTGAAGAAATGTGCTCCTGAACTGGATTCAGTCTTCTTCAAATTATATAACTACTGCCTCAATGAATCTTGCTTTCCAGCCTGTTGGAAGTCCTCATCTGTTGTACCTGTCTTTAAGAACTCTGATCCCATGATTTGCTCTCTGACAAGCAATATGGTTTCCCCTTTGCCCATTCTATATCTGATGTTCTCACGGCCATAACTGAATTTGTTTACCAAGCACTTCACAATAACAGAGAGGCTTGTGCTGTGGCTCTAGATATCTCTAAAGCGTTTGATGCATGCCAGTCTCCTTCGTAAGCTTCAGGGATATGGAATTTCAGGACAATTATTTGACTCAATACAATCATTCCTGTCAAACTGTGTAATGAAGGTCGTCCTTAATGGATTCTACTCTAGTTCCTTTCACATAAATGCAGGTGTTCCCCAAGACCCTATCCTGGGCCCTACACTGTTTCTGATTTTCATTAACAATCTTCCTGATGTCATCAGTTCCTATGTAGGCATCTATGCTGACGAGACACTACTATTTACTCCTGCCTCAATAGCAAATCTAACCTAGCTGTTGGTTTTGAAAAGGAACTCCAATCTGTTGTTGACTGGGGCCAAGAATTAGCTGGTTAACTTTAATGCCTCAAAAACAAAACTGCTCTCTTTTACCCCCCCCCCCGAGAAACCTCCCTACCTCCTATCAGCATGCCCGATGCTCAACACCATGAGAGCATCTCTCTGCACCTTCATGATCTCATGTTTTCCACTGACCTGAGGTGGAACAACTACATTGAATCAATTGCTTCATCTACTGCAAGGAAAGTTGGTTCTCTGTGTCGTGCCAGAAAGTTTTTCTCATCTAAGTCCATCCTTCAAATCTACCGTTCGTCCCTGTATTAAATACTGTTGCCATATATGGTCTGGAGTCTCCGCTGTTCATCTTAAGGTCCTCAACAAAATCCAGAGATGGATATGCAATGTAATTGGCCCCGATCTGGGATCTCATTTACAGTCGCTCTCTCACAGACATGAGTCTCTTCCCTCTGTCTTTTCTACAAATACTTCCATGGTAACTGTTCCAACAAAATACTTTCACTGGTTCCCAAACTGCATGAATTTAAACATACTACTAGGTTGGCATTTCAGTCCCACCCTTTCACTGTCAAAATGGTTAAATGTAGCCATCTCTTCTACTCCAATAGTTTCATTGCCATCTATGGAACTCCCTTCCTCTTACACTATAATCTTCAATTATTCAAATGCAACATCAATCAACATCTCCAGATGCCTTGATCTACACCCCGCCCTTCTCTTCATCCTTTCCTCTATCAAGCCTCTTTAGTCTTGCTTCCACTCTCTGTAACCCCTTGTGTACTAGTGGCACTCCCATCTTGCTTGGGGTGGAAAGCTTAAAATAAAAAAAATAATAATACCCATAATTGAGTAGGCGCACAGTTTATTTTAAAATAAATGGAGCATCTGCTCAAATATGTGTATCCACTAAAATAATGTTTAAAGTGATAAAAATCTGTCAGATTAATAAATAAAAAATCTATTACTTATTTCACGTTTTGGATAAGAAACTGAGTAGTTATGAACTTTTGGGAATCTGAAAAATGAGAAGAACATGCTTAAAAGGCAATATCCAGCCTTGTTTAATTGCAATGCCTTTCATGGCCGAGTCAGTTAAAAGTGCAGTGGACCTCACAATGGTTTCTCCTGCAAAGGGGGATGCAGGTTCGAATTCTACTGGAAGACACACCTTTTTCTTTACTAAGATTTCTTGAATATTCAAGCCATTTGATTAAAAAAAATTAAGCACCAATATTCCACTATCTTTTACCATCTTTGAGGTAGATTCATGATTCCATCCTCCCAGTACTTGGCAGTTTTCTGGGTGATAAACTGGTGGTCTCAGTGTTGTTTTTACAGGTTTCCAGAAAACAAACTCTTCCCATTAAGAGTTGTAGGAATTGAAATAAGTGATTATCCGAATGTGTACAGTCAAGTGAGTATGGGAGGACAACCCAAACAAGCTCTCTGCTAGGTCTGCAAAGAGAATGTGAGAAAGATAACATCCTTCTGATTAGCCAACTTTTCATTGATTGTTACCTTTAATTGGTCCAATTGGGAATAGTAATTGTCTGAATTGAACATCCAATTTTGCAGAAAGATCTTGTAATACACAATGAATGCCCTTCCAATCCTATCAGATTACGCAGCATCAACATCTTCAGATGCAAACTAGCTTTTGGAATGGTTAAATGGTGGCTCATTTCATTTTCCACCAGGACATTTTTTGTTCCACATTGTTGAAAACAATACATTTTTCAGCACCTGTGATCATTCTTTTTGAAAATAGGTAATTTTTGTTGTGTGAATACCAGATGGAAATGCAGTCCATTAAATTTTTTTGTTAAATCATGAAACATTATAGCAATTCATGTATCCAAGTACTTTCACATGACTTACAACACTCATATAAGAGATGTGCAGTATCTCTGCAATATCCAGTGTCATGAAACCAGGGTTTTTTTTTTTTAAATCAGTTTTGATTTGATCACAATCAACAACTGTAGGTCTGCTGGAACATTCTCAGTCTTTCAGAATAAAATTTCCATTTCTGAACCTAACAAACCATTTACAAACAGTGATGGCACCATCTCCATAAATGGCACATATCTTTTTGCTGTTTGTAGTTTTTTTTCTTTCTTGAAATAAAAGAGCATCTCATTTTCTGCCATTTAAAATTCATAAAAACACACACAAATTGTATGCAAAGTTACATTGAAATGTCACTTTTCACAATATCTATAGGAGGTCCTAAATTTTAGTCATGTATGAAAGAAAATCAGGTATTCAAATGCCACCAACACTATAAACCAATGCTTTGAAAATTAATTAATTAAAAAAAAATGTCAGACTGTAATTAGATCTTGCTTATTTTACTCAAAGAACAAAGATGATATATGCAGTTTTATTTGGAAACATCACTTACAACATGTGGGTTTTCTGATTGGATGAATGTACTTAGAACTCTGGAGAATCATTAAGACAGCATGAAATATTAGAGGCTGAGGCTGCATTGGATAACAAAATAAAATTAAAAATACTATGGATCAGCAACTTGAGGAACTGATGACAAAAGTTAGAGTACTATTCTGATAAGAGGTGTGATTGTTATAAGTGAATAAGATTTTGCAATCAGATGTCATTAGGACGCACAGGATTCACCAAATAGTGGAAAATTCATGCAGAGTTCAATCCATAAAGATAAAGAAATATAAAAATGAAAAAAATAATTTTTTTTTTTCCCCAATCCATAGCTATTTATGAAGACTTGATAGAAATCATCAAAATACAAGGTGAAATTGCAACTCAAATCAACAACCTAGATAACTTGTTGCCTCTACACCTCACTTGACATATGTTGACCAGCTGGTAATTGTAGTTTGATACTGATATAATTATAAAACATTGTAAGAGATTTTTTCTACATTTTTACTAAAAGAAAAGCATTCAGCCACAACTTGTTAACCAAATACAAGTCTTGCATGAACATAAACTTTCACTTAAAACTATCCATGGTCAGTCAGTCCAATAATAAAGCATCTAACATGAAGGGCTCAAAGAAAGAGCTACAAGCACGTTTAAAAAACATTAACAGGTATGCAGACATGGCATCATGTGCAGCACATTCACCCAACTATGTTTGAGGAAAAGCAGTGTCTTCTGGGCCTAAAGTTGGTGACTAATTTGGCATTTTATACAAGTTGTATGTTTTCTTTTCTGGATCTCCACTAAGTGAGAGGGTATTTTCAAAACACACCGGATAATCTAAATTTTTTCTCTGAAAAAGTTAAATGTTAGTAGATAATCTGTACACTATAAAGCAAATAACTAAAGGTAGGCAGTTGTTTTACAAACAACTATCGAAGACTCAGAAGAGAAGGTGAATGGAAATAGGAGGCAAAGAATTTATGCCACAAGTCATTAAAATTTGAATTTGGGAAGAAATGTCAGAGCATTAAAAACAAAAAAAACTCCAAAAGTTGGGACGATGGATTTGAAAGTGATCTTTTGATATCATCTCTACTTTTGTTTGTTAAAGAAGCCCAAGAAAATTCAACCATTTCAGACTGCACTGTAAGAATCAAAAGCAAAAGGTTTGTATGGAGTTCTTTTCACACTTCCAAAGAAATCTTTGGACATAACAAGTGCACAGACTTCGTTGAATTGATAAATTTAGAAGAAAAGTTCTAAATCAATTCTATGACTGCTTAGTAATTCAGTTATGCTGTATGAGCATATTGTGAAAATGTTAAAGTTTCAACAATTCTGAAATTGATGGAGACATTATTAAAGTTACATTACAAAGATAGTATTAGCTACAAATAAGTAAATGAGTATTATTAGTTCAAAGAATATTTACACATTAGAAAATGTGAGAACACAGAAGAAAATGGACCATCTAAAATGCAATACACAGTAGTTGCTCAGCTAATTTGTGAGCAACATTAATTTGAAATGTTTCCTAATATTACGACTACCTTGAAATTATACTTGACAATGGGTATCATGAGCTATGAATCAAAACAAAATTTCTCAAAATTATCTTTTATAAAAAGAACAAATTTCAATTTATCCTGACTAAAGAGTGCTTACATTCTTTGGATATTGTTCCTAAAAATGACATTGCAAGGAATCTTTCTATGACAAAATTGTTGTAAATATACTGCTAGAAAAAAACACAATAAATGTGCTTCATGTTCATAAGAGTCTAGAATAAAAGATTATATTTGATGTATAGTCTTTGTTATGCTTCATTTCATCATTCTAAGATGCATGCACATAAATAACATTTTCTCTACCCCACTTCCAACCATAATTCAAAACTAAGTCATAGCCTAGATTTTTAGTCATATTACTGATTTAATACTTGAGATTGCCGAGCAGAACAATTTTAATGTATGTTCTTGTATATAAGACAATCTGAATATAATCCAATGACCCCACACCATTTTATGTGTGAGAAATATGAAAAAATCCAAATCCTCCATATAAGCCAACTAATTTCAACAATTATCAATAATTTCATTTTTGAATTTTTCTTAAAACTGAAAGGTTTGAACTTCTTACCTGATCCGCAGATGATCTGCTGTATTCCTTGACAACTCGAGCATGGTCTGCTTTTGGATATGGCTGGAGAAACAAAAATGATTTAAATAAAAAAAAATCTAATAAAAAATGTTTACTTGAATGCAATGAAAATTCACTGTACAACATCAGAAATATGAATGCATTGTGACTGGCTAGAAGGGATCGAATAAACCATGAATTAAGGGAAGAAGAAAGAGTTTGATGAGCTAACAGAAGAGTGAAAATAAGAGTTTGTTTCATTAAAGGTTAGATTTATGTACTGTTTTGACAAATCTAACAGAAAGAATAAGGAGTAAATAAAGAAAATATTTTAGCTGCAACTTCAGAACAAAGACAGGAAGAAGCAAGGGATTTAAAGAAATCAAAAAAGGGAAACATCATGGGAAAAGCACAGGCCCAACTGCTGTGATAACAAAAAAAGAAAAAAAAAGGAAAAAAAAGTACTATACAAACCAAATTTTCTGTTCCAGCCATGATTTCAAAGACATGAAGTCTCCTCTTGGCCTCACGATCATATCTCTCCTTCTCTGGACACATGTCAGGACATGTACCAATCAACACTGTGGCTGAAGCCAAAGTAGATTTCTTTTTCATTTCTGAAGAAAAAATATTTTTATATAAAGGTGATGAAAAGACATAAGCAGTGTATTTGACAAATTATAAGATAGAAATTAAATCATTATTTCAGGAATTATGAGAGAGATTGCATCAAAATGAAACAAAGGTTGAAACAGCAATGATAAAGAAACCATTCATGAAAATATTTTCACAAAAAACTTCAGATGACACATATTAAAAATAATTCCTATTAATTATCAACAAGTTCATTTCATCTAATACTCACATTTTGATTCAAATAATCTATCTTTTATCAATATTTCAATATATTTTATTTTTGAGTATGAGAAATTTGACAAGTATTGATTGTTATGGTCAGGGGATAAAAACAAGACGTCCTCACAAGCTTCAATTTGAGTTTTTTCAAATCAGAGAATTATCATTCAGATACGGGACATTCAATGGAACAAAAACATTTTTAAAATGCATCTACTTTAATTTTAATATCACCTCTAATTTTTTGTGAGTCACCAATTTTAAGCTGGCATGCAGACTATATTTCTTAGCTTTTTGTAAAATCTTATATGTATAATTCAAACAAAAGTACTTCTAAATAAGGAGTTAGTAAGCAGTTCAATTTTATAAGAAATTATTAAAATGTTTTACTATTACAGTAATTAGGAGATACTATAGACAAAGTTAGGCTATTCATCAAACAAGAATTATCTTGAAAATAGAGTGAGAGAAGCATTGTTAAAAATAATGTGTGTATATATGAATCAAGTGTCAAGAGAGACTGGGTATTGTGTACCTGTCATTACCATGTATTTGCAAGGCATGGAGACAAGGGATTTACAATCACAGCTTCTCATGCCGTGATATATAAGTAAAGACTAACTCCAACACCAGGTTAATTCAAAATGGCAACCTCAACACCATTTCAAGAAACCTTTTTATAAGATATCAAGAGAGTAAGAAAATAAAATTCCAGTCATAAAGCCAAATCTATTCTGACAGGATGTTTTGAGAACAGAAATTTGGACAGTTTTAATTGTCTAACAAAAGAGACAAGATTAAAATTTGAGGAATGCTACTTACGTTTTCTTACAGCACGGTCATAGAGATCAAGAAGCTTTACATGAGCAGCAGCAATACTAACTAAAAAAATAAAAATAATAAAAACATTTTCAAGTTTTCAAAATGAAAAAGAAAACAAAGATGAAAAAATTAAAAAATAAAGAGATATAAACCTTGCATCTTGAAAAAAAAGAAATTTTTTAAATTCACCTGCTTCCATATGTCATTAATGACAATGGATGTAGCAGCCATTTTGCTGCCACTACACAAGGACTAAAGTTTTTTTTTTGTTTGCTATTGTGATTTTGTAGTGAAAAAATTATGATCAAGATAATTGATGAGAGGACAAAGCAGAAGGAAAGTGAGATCCACGTTATTCCTAATTAAGCCATTTTGTCTTCCAAGTTCATAATTTACACCACATGAGTATTTTTTGATTTTTGTATGCAGTAAGTAAAGATAATTGTCCAATTTGTTGAGCATGAAATTCACAACTATTAGTGAAATACTTTCATCAGTTTCATTTCAGGAAGTTTCAATCATTATGCTCCTCTAAACTCATAAAATAAACATGGTTATCATTAATGTTACAGTCAAAGACTTCTTTTTATCAATGTATATATTCAAATTATAAAAAACACGTATGAAAGCTACCTCGTGAAATGACTTAAAAATTATTCACAGATTAGACATATTTCACATTCAAAATTTACTTTTAGTATTTATTTGCATTGAATTCAAAAGAAAAAAAATCCTTTGAATATGCTACTATCCTTTATATCAACTATTTTTCCCTTTTTTCAACTTTGTGTACATAACATTTACGAACAACTGACAATATTATAAAATGTATAAAATCTGCAATTATAGTTGTTTTTTCTAGATTTTGTTTTGCATGAGTTTTTTATCTATATCTTGCAAGAAGGTTTTTAATAACAAAACTGATCATCTATTTTGTTTTTAAATTATCTGCTGATTTTTAGGTGAATGTCTTTAAAAACAGAATAGACTTTCATGAAATTTTCTCCAAGAAGTTGCTGAAGCGAGTTAAAAAAAATTTAATGTTTGATCATTTAATTAGATTTTGGGAAGTGGACTGAACTTTTCAGCACCTCCTTGTGTGCATGTGAGTTTTTCATTGTGATTAAGTCAGCATATAATTTTGCACCAACTTTAGTTTTTTTATTTATTATTATTATTTATTACTATTATTTAGCATAATAGAATATTAAATACAAGTATAAAATCCATAAGTGAAATTTTATGGAATGAACCAACTTTAGCAAATATCTAAAATCCTTCAATATCTGTCTATATTTCTGAGATGAGGTATTATTTGCATTATTCGGACTATTGTCCTCATCTTTGTCGCCATATTTATTACAACGTTTCGGCCGTTGTACGCTCCGGCCTTCTTCAGGTAGTTGGAATGTCGAACTGAACCCTTTATTTCGCTCACTGGTGTAGACTGTTCTAGTTCCACGTGCCATGTTTAATGGATGTCAATTATCAGTTATCTCCTGTTAATTTCCCTCTGAAAGTTCTCCACTGCCTTAACCGGGTATTGAACTCACACTCTTTGGGTCTGTCCTTGAGGACACATGGCACAGTGGATAAAGGCATTGGTTAGATCCAATGACAGTGACAATGTTGTTTTCTAAAGTATTTACAATTTTGTTTTGAAAGCAAGCATTACAATCATAGCAGTACCAAAATGCAAAAGGAAAGTATCAGAGAATACACAAATTTTAGATAAATTTATATAAAATTCACATTTGAAATGTTAATAAATTGAATCAGATAATATTATATGTAACTGCAGAGGAGATATTGAAATTTGTTTTCATTGTCTGTTTGAGTATAATTATTCAAAACTAGGAAGACTTTATATTGGCCACCACAACAGATATTTTATTTTGCAAATGTCATACTGAGGATATTCAGAGAAACATAAAAACACTTTTAATCTTAAACTAAAATTTCTGATTAGTAGCAAAAATAGTTTACTGTTCAAAGCATGTTTTTATAAATTATTTTCAAACATAACTAATAACTACAGAAACATTAAATTTTAATTACTAGAGATTTTTATATATATTTTTATTTATATTATACATTATAATTGTATTATATATCAAATAAATTATTACAGAACCAATTGTTTGTAAATTAATTTTCTTCAGAATAACATCATTTTACTTGTTTTTATCACTCATGATTAATGTTTAGTCACAGCAACATGCAACAATGGCCACGAGGAAAAGGAGCTTGGTTAAAACAGTCAGGATGATATTGTTCTCTGCAATGCTAATAGAAAGTTCTTGCTTACCTTTTGCAGAGTCAACATCACTAGCAGTTGATATAGCACTTTCAGTTTTTCGTAGTGGTAGATTGGTAGTTGATTTTGGTGGCGCCATGTGACCCATCTTCTTTTCAGTCATAGAAACTGGAATTTTCTTTTCTGGAGATGTGGAAGATGACTGAAGGGCACCAGAAACTGTTTTAGAACGATGACTATAAGATCTTGACGACCGAGACAAGGAAGTAGCAGTAGTTTCAGGAGCAAGAGGAGGTGGCAGGATAAAAGGTATGTCATCAGGTCGGTCCAAAGTATTTACAAGTTCTTCTTTGATGTCATTAGTACCAGCCATCAGCTGTAGTTCTTCTTCCACATCATTACTAAACCATGAACGCTTTTTGAGAACAGTTGCTGATTTGGAGGATTTTGATTGTGTTGAAGACAGATTTCTAACTTCACTTTCTATTGAAAAGACAAAAGATACAACTAATCAGATACGCAACTTCTCATTCAAAATTCTGCTCAATTCATATTTTAATGAAGAATAATTATTCGTAATACTTAATACAACTGTACAACACAAAATTTGAAATAATTGATATATTAGGAATTTGATTTATGTTAAGCAAAGAGTAAAATGAAATCATTCAAATTTATCTATGAAATATTAGTCCAATGAACTCTTATTGGATTGATTTATAAATCTTGTCATAGCATAGTGGTTAGTGAGCTTGCCTTTCAAACTTTTGATAGTTAAGTTGATCTCTGCTTAATGTTCAAGAAATGCTGTCTTGCATTGGCTTCATCCCACTAATAATTTTGTGTGATAACTTGCAAGATTTAATTCTACCACATGAACCTAATTTATAAACAAGATCTCAATTAAGCCAGCACCTCGAGAGAGAAAAGGAAAGGAAGAAACCAACCCATTCAAAGAGAAAGTAACAATATTTGCATGTCTCTCAAAGAGAAATTAGGATATTTTTACTCATTCATTTAGTAATTCTCTTTCACTTTCATTTACAGTAAAAATAATAAAAAAGATTGAATAAGTTTGTAGTTTTACAATTTTCTTAAAAATACAGAAATATATTTATTCTTAATTCCATCATTATTTTTTTAATAAGATTATGGTGTTATAAATGATCAAAAAGGATTGTATTTTGCAGGCTGAGGAATAATCTTTTTAGAAAGTTGAATAATTAAATGAGTTACAAAATATTTGGCACTCTCTTCATCTGTGAAAGCATATTGTTTTAAAAGCAAAGGTTAATGAAGATCATACAGAGAATAATCGCTACAATTGAGAGGACTTCAATTTGCTGCCACAAAAGCTAACATGACTTTTCCTAAGTAAATCCATTCTCATATTTTATAAATAATGTACTGATTTCACAGAGTCTGATAGAGGAACATCCTTCAACAATTTAACACTACACTAATAGTTTAAAAGACTAGCTTACATACTATTACTCTATAGCAGGAGCCCTACACTACAAGTAAATCCTTTTTTTTTTTTTAGATAAAACTGACAATTAGTATCATATACGTATTTGCAGGTTACCATTTAAAATGTTTTCTTGAGATGGGAGGCATAAATTCATTTGTCATGCAAAAGCTTTCTTTACTGATATAGATTTACCTGAGGGAGCAGCATCCAAGTCTTTGTATGAAGTGGAAGTTCGTCGAGTACCAGCATGCCAAAATATCTGAATTCGTACACCTGGTGCCAAAACTGTTCCCTCATATTTCGCATTATAAGCAGATTCCTGAGAATGAAACAAATGGTCGTAACAGAACAAATAAAAACAATGACCATGAATATAGGTCTATTTAAATGGGATCAATATTTCAAACTTTAAATGATCCTGTCCACTTCTCTAGGATCATTAGAAAAGAGACAGAACCCAAAATAAATCACATTTTCTTTTAAATTTTCATTTACATTTCATGTTTTGCTAATGATGAAAAAACAGTTCTACATTTGATTTTTGCTTTTCATTTGGGACAAGTTCCTAAAAATATTCAAATAATAGATCTCTGATTTAAAAACAAATCTTATGAAAACAAAATATCTAAAAATTAGGTTGCTGAAATTTTATTAGAAACAAACCTACTTAACTGCATAAAGAATGTATTTTCAGAAATAAGGTTTTATTCAAAGAAGTATATGCCAAATTTAATGATTCATTACAAATATAATTGTAGAGATTATTTACATTGAAAAAATATTTCATATTGTTTTCATAAAATCCACATAATTTAAAACAGTACAAAAAGAAAAATGTAGAAGATTTTTCAGAAATTTCAGGATTGGAAAATTTTCATATCAATTATTTAATAAAAACAAAACTAAAGCGGTGATCTCTATCATTTGCGAAATTCAATATTCTTATGGCTATCTTGTTGCCAAAAATGTAGTATCACCAAAATATGGTTTAAGTTTTAATATAATGCAAATAAAATTTCTTTTGACATAGATTTTTAAGTTTATATCATTGGTGCATCAATTTACAAATGAGCTTCAAGAAAAAAAAAAATTGCTTAACCAGCAAAACAAATAGCATTTTTAAAAAACTTGAAGAATTCCTGCTTCAAGGAAGTGTTATGAAAAATTTCTTCATCATTTCTTCAAACTTGTTTTTAATATTTGTTGTTTCAAGAATAGCATAAATTTGTAATCAGTTGAAAAAAAACAAAAAACAACTTACATGATCTTTGAAATGAACATTGGCAGAACGTTTGGGTGGATTTGGTATAATACGGGCAATTTTACCAAACCGGCTGAAGTGTTTATGTAGAATGGCACCTCTGTTGAAATTTGAGGGAATGTTCTTACAGATCAAGGCAACTTTAGATTCATCATCTTCAGACATCTGACGAGGGAAAGTGGTTCTTTTTGACGGCCTTGACTGATCTGCATCTAAGATAAAACAAAAAATATTTATCCCAAATATGATTTTCTGGTACACTGACATCAATGTGGATCATAAATTTTCCTTTTAAATTTTTTTTTAATATCATGAATAAAATAGTTTTTTAAAATCTATCACAGAAGTGAGATATGCCAGAAATTTATTAAAATATTTTATGCCACAATAAAAATTCACAACATTTTAAAACAGCTTTGATGACAAAAATATTTTGAATTCAGATATTTTTAAGGTCAATTTCAACTTGGTCCTATCTTTCACAAATACTATTTAAAAAGATTGCTTTCTGGTTCAAATTGGTCATTTTATGAATATACTTCTAAAACAACATTTCTGGTGATTCTGAGCACAAATAAAACAACACAAATTAGGAAAACTGTTTGAGGAACTCTTGAATTCTTTTATCCTTATACAAATATTCCAAATTAAAAGACAAACTGTCAAAGTATATTGATTTACTTGAAAAAGTCATTTTAAAATAGGTTCAAAACGTTTTATACTTAAACGTTTTTTAATTTGCATCCAATAATTCTTCTATTAGTACTGTTTATAAATTAGAAATAATCATTAAATTTTAATCTCAAAAATGCAATAATAAATCCATCTTTTATTATAAGCATTAAAGTTGACAGAGTAAGAAATAATAGTAGGAGTGGACTATAGAGACCAAATTTTTCAAAGGGGAAAGTGAAAGTGGGGAAGTGTTTTATTCCACTCATTTGTGTCCAAATAGAAGAAAATGGGCCAACTTTTCGAAAATTGGAATGGAGCTGGACTGAAATGTGCCCAGACCTGACGCCTCCCCAAATCACTAAAAATGACAACATATTCCAAATAACATCAATATTCACCAACAAATCTTCACCAAAATGATTCAAATGAAATTCCTTGTTCTACATACCCAATATTGAGTCTACACATTAATTTCCAAAATAGGGTATTTTGGAGCTGAAATAGACCAAATTTCAGTTAAAAAAACGGGGACAAAATTGACTATTTTGAATTGAAATCACTGAATACTTCAACATTACATTCTATTGAGACATGAAATCGGGCTGGTATTCTACTGACACATCTTAAAACAATTAAATATTTTGTATTAAGTTTTACATATGTCATAACTCCTTTAAAAAAGTTTAAAAAATGGAGGAATTTGGTCAAAATCTGCTAAAATTGGTTTGAATTACTGAAAATTCATAACCGATATAATGTCCAATGACAGAACTTAATTCTATGAAACTGTTTAGCTGTGGTTAAAAAGGTATAAAATGGTCCAAATTTCTAAACAAATATCAACATGAAGCACAAACTTATCAACTCATTATCAGTATGATGATTTAAATAACTCGTTGATAACATCATTCTTATGCAAAACAAATACTGGTGTTCTTTTTGTTAAGTCCTATGATCCAATCACATTGCACGGGAGAATTTGAATCTTTAGCGTCTTCTGTTGGATCTACTTTGGCTCGGTATTTGTACCAATTTTTTCTTGAGTCATACCGACACACCAATCTCTTCCATTATCATGGTCCCAAATGGCCAAGCATGGTTCATGCATAGCAATTTCTTCTTCATTGGATTGATCAGATTCATCAACATCTTCCTAAGATTCATTCAATTCATTCATCATGGTCTCTACATCTGGGAATGTGGCACCAGTATCACAATCAATTTCATGCTTACATGACAACAGGATCTCCAAGTTTACCTTCATTTGCATCACTGTCATGTTGTTCACTTGGTACAAATCAAGGTATTCTCTACAATCTTTTCTACTCATACTTTTTTGGAGAAGTATTTCATTCCTCAACATCTTTCTTTTCTGCTCATCTTTAACTGCTTTCATACCTTCTTCAATATTTTCTGCTGATATAAATGGGCCATTGTGAGCTTTGCATTCACATACAATACCATTCTGATGCGCATCCTGTCAAACAGACTTTTCCTTCCTTTCAGAAAGCTTGGCCTTGGTGATTTCCTCTTGACTACTGAACCATACTCTTTCTTCTTCATCCAACAGTTTTGCTATTTTCTTAGTCTCCTTGTCAATGGTAATTACTGAGGCCTGGTATAGTGTCATGTCATCCCTCATGTTTTTTGCAGTAAAGTTACAATTTGAACAAGATGCTGCTCGAATTACTACCTTGTCCATATGTGAAAGATCTCTCTCACAGATGAGGTTGTGTGAAGGGAGCTTTGACAAAACTTCAGGATCAACTTTAGTCAGATCAGAACACTGTGGCATCACCTTCAATGCTGAAACTGAACTCCCAGCCATGCTGTCTCCACAAATCAATTGCTGCTTGTTTGCAAAAACAGTCCAAGATATAAATCTCTAATTTTGATGTAGGTTGCTCCACATCAACTGAGTAATCAACTGTATACTTTTGCAAAATGTCCATATTTGAACATCTCAAGCCATTATAAAGGGCTGGAAGAATGGTCAAGAAGGTTTTTGGTGACTCCAACTCACAATGTTTAAAAATCTGTCTACTTTTGCTTAAACCATCAAAAGGTATTTTCATAATTTCTGTGTAAGCTTTGTGACGAATGCAAGCCCACACATATACGCTTTTCCCCTCCCCACTCCCACAACAGAACCTAAAGCAGACACGCATAGAAACACACAGATGCAAATTCTAAAAATAGACTCAGACCCTGTAAAATAGCACATAAAAGAAACTACGCGATTGGTCAAAGGCAGCCAATCAGCAGTCGAGAAAAATAAGCGCCAAAAAGGAGACACGCACGTGGAGAGGAGTGAAGAGAAACAGTTTACAGGATAGATCGGCTGACGGAAGATCACGCCAAAATCCACGCTCCAGATGACATTCTGAGATGACACATTCCCAGAGGCAGAAAAGCAGACCAACCATCCAAATGCCAAGAATGTGAGATAGTCCAAATGTAATCAGCTTGAACCACAAAGAGACCATCACCTTAAGAAGAAATCCCGAGTATAAATCCAAGGCAGAAAATATGATCTCAGTCGCAGTTATAAACTCCAAGCTTTAAAAGAACGAATGTGAAAGAAACCGTTGCCTTAAGAAAAAAATCCTGAATATAAACCCAAGGTAGAAAATACGATCTCAGTCGAAAACCTAAAAGCTCCAGACGCTGAACCAAGAATATAAGAAAAAAGACTATGATCACCTGTGTTCGATAAACGCATATTTCAGATAAGTTCATACCCCCAAAAATAAACCCTAACGTTATTCGGAGTCACAAACACCCAATAATATTATGCTCTTACAGACACCTTTCCATATGTGCAAAAATTAGATATTTGATGTTGTACCCTTATTTCTGAGTGAAGCTTTGCATTCGTTGCTAGTTGTCGTATCACAACTGAATATATTGTGTAGCTTATAAGACATAATATCTTTGTTGTCGTTGCCACATACATGTCATTGTTAATTAAATATTTTATTGTTTATAATGTTGTTTCGTTCATTTAGGGTCAATGGTCGGGAAAGCCTAATTCAATTAAATCATAATTCGCCTACTTTCTTTTCTTTTCATATTATCTGTTGATGATTCAATCATATAAGGGAGATAACCCTACCAATTATTCAGTAGTCCTATAATGGAAGGTTATTTGGGAATAAAAGACATAATGTATCTTGTGCAGAATATGTAGATCTTAGCCTGGCATTGATTGTGCCCCCCCCCCACAATATTAACGCCAGGTGAGGGTCTATAACAGCTTTGTAGAAACTACATATAACCATATATTCAATCATTTGAATCAAAATCAGCAAGGTTTGTGGCTCATTTTTAAAGTTTTGTGGAATATGTTGTCATTTTTAGTGATTTTTTGGGGCCCAAGGCAGGTCTGGGCATGTTTCGGTCCGGCTCCATCCCAATTTTCAAAAAGTTGGCCCAAATGAGTGGAATAAAACAGTTCCCCACTTGTTTTGAAAAATTTGGTCTCTATAGGCCACGCCTAATAATAGGCTAATTCACCCTGCAATGATAACCTGTGTAAATTATCGATAATTTGAATCAAATAAAAATGTAGGATAGAGAAGGTATTTTTTATCGGACTTATAAAAAATTATTCTTAAAGATATAAACATGTCATGAATTTAAAGAAATAGAATTAATAATAATGAGAGAAAACTGTCAAGAGCAAAAATATGCTTATTATATCAACAGGCTTATAAAATATGCCTCAAGAATTGTATGGCTTTCTAAGATGTACCTTCTCAATAGATGTCTTGTTGGGGTATCTCACCTCTAACATTTCGTATATTAAAACACCAAATCAATTATGTCTCTTATCAAAGAAGATATTTTGTTAAGTAAATGCTCAAATACTGAGAGTATATATTTGAGAGGGAGAGAGAGAGAGCTATCAAATTAGACACCAAACACGTTTATAGAACAGCTGTTTTGACCACACTGTTGCATGGCTAAGAATCATGGCCCCTATATAGGGTCCCATGTCAATTAGCTATAAATATGGCATATTTTGAGGGTTGTAGCTATTTTTAGTTTTCAGTGTTGCTGGTCAGTTTCATCTCAATCTTTAAAGCATCATAATCAATAACTGATAGCCATCCATTTCTAAGACTTTTTTTCAAGGGACAACTCACCATCTTTTAAATGCCTCAATTAGTTTTGGCCAGTATAGTCAGATATTGTTACACTTTTTTCACAAATACTGCAAGCATCTTCAACAGCTTTGAGCCTCAGTTTAAACCATTTTAAAATTGTCAGATTCTTTATACGTGTATTTAACAATGTCACAGTTGAATAATACTGATAATATGGTTTATGATGATAATAATAGAGTGAAGTAGTACATGGTCAATAAATGTGTACATAAGTTTTGTGGTGATGGTTTGTAAAAATGAAAATACCTTTAAGACCTTAAAGAAATTATTAGAAATGGGTAAAACAATGTGATGGTAAATATTATTTCTTAAATAAAACTGGAAGTTTTAACATATATTTGTTAAAGAGTTATTTACAAATGTTCAATATTCCATCTGAACATTTTATTCATGGTCAGATTGAATCAATAGACTTTAAATCCTTGTTTTCTAGAAGCATTGCAAATTAATTCATTGGTTAGTTTTGAAAAACAAAATACTGTACCTGAAGTTTTGTCTCCAGCAATTTTTGGTTTATTCCATAATGTTCTTCTTCTCAAAAGGCTGTTATCACTGGTATTATCTGTCTCATTCTTTTTAAACAGCCTTGATGAGGCTGGTTTAAGCTCACTGTCCATTTCAGAATAAAGTCTTCCAAATGGGGTTATCTTTGATGCTCTTGCTGATGAAGAAGTGCCCTCTTCAGATTCCATTTCATGCCTGCCTGAATGGCTGGGTTTTGACCAAGGTCGTTTGGGAGAAACACTTCTTTTTCTTGTAGTTCGTTCATTAGTTTCTGACTCTTTCGGCACCAGCTGTTTCCCAAAGAGTCTAACTTCAGCAGGTTGTGAAACTAGCATTATTGGAGCTTCTGAAGCCGGTTCAATCTTTTTTTCAGGTTTACCAAAAAGTCCTACTTCATATGAAGATGTGGACAGGACTTTGGGAATCTCTGAACTACTACTGCTACTACTACTAGCAGTTTTAGTCAAATTACATTTTGACTCAATTGGTTTGCCAAACAAGCCTACATTATCAACTTTTGTGTTCTTAACCAGGCTAGCTGCAGAAAAAGAGCCTTCAGAACTTGAACCAAATACTTTAGAGACAGTCTGGCCAATGCTTGAGTTTTGTGAAAAAGCAGAACTGGTCACTGGTGCTGATTTCTGTAAGCTGTTGCCTGTTGTAGAAAAGGCTTTAAAGTTACCAGACACAAGAGAATTACTTGTGGCAGTGGTGCTGCTGTTGCTGCTACTGCTGGTGCTGACAAAAGTATTTTTGGTGAATATTGGTGATACTGTGTTAGGCTGAAAGAAAGCAGTAGTAGATGACTGGAAGAGATGAGAAGACGGAACAGTATTGACAGAACTTGTATGTCCAGTGGTGGCTACACCAGCACTGCTACTTTTAGTTCCAATAAATGGATTAGTCTGCAGTTGCTTACTTGGGGGAGAACCCCAACCAGGCACTGGTACTGCAGATTTGGGATGAGTCAACTGGCTAGAAAAGACGAGACCTTTTGACGAGGTTTCAAACCGATTCATCGTGAACGGTGCTTGCGCCCGGGCATTAGTCCCATCACTTGTTGGTGCAAAGAGTCCAATGTCTGATGGCACAAAAAGATTGCTCTTTACAGAAGGTGCTGTTGTTGAGCTGTGTCCAAATACAGATTTGGATCTTGGAGAACTACTGGCACCACCTCCAAAATTATTTGGCAAAGAACTGATGTTTTCTGTTCTACTGCTATTGCCAAATGCATTTGAAGGAGTAAACGGGGTTGGATAACTTCCAGATGAGGTACTACTTGTGAAACTAGATGAAGAAGCTTGACTGGATGAAAAAGATGTTGGATGGGTTGTTCCAGTGCTGAAAATGCCTGCAAGAGGGTTGCTAGTAGTTGCACTAGCAAAAAGATTTGAAGGTTGACTGACACCCACACTTGTGGTGCTTTTTGTCTGGTTAGAAAAGAGAACAGAACCTGACTTGGGAGTAAAAGATGAAGTAGAAAATGCTGAAGGGTTTCTAAAAGAAGAAGATTCCATTTGAGATGTGGTTCCAGGAAATGTTGCCATTGTAGTAAAGGGAGAAGTAGAGCTGAGATTTGATGAAGAAGATGAAGGATTCCCTGCTTGGAGAGGAGTGTTTGCAATCTGTCCAAATGAAGGAAGCTGACTAAATTCAGATTTAGAATTCTTTGGAGCCTGAAACATGGTTCTTTCTGTTCAAATTATTCTTGCTGAGAAAGAAATTTGAAAGGTTTGCCAAATCAGATCACTGAAAGGAACAGAAAAAAAATTGTTAAAAAACAAAAAGACATTTCCAAAACATTTGCAGTAATCATGCAGTAGATGCAAGCACAAGTTTGGAACAGTTTGCAATGTTTAAAATTGAATTATTGAGTTCAGGGACAAATAATCATTTTGGAAAACTTTAAAACTAGAAAATTTATAAATGAGAAGAACTTTTAAAGGAAGATGAAACACAAATAGAAAATTCAGAAAAAAATGCTTAACTATAATCTATCATTTATAACACTTTATGGAAAAGACTCTACATAAACTTAGGAACACAAACATTAGGCAACATTTAAACACTTGTCTATTATTTTGAAAATAATCAGTAACAAACTTTATGTGGAAAACAAAATTCCTTCATATTGTTGATGTTAGCATTTTTTCAACCTACATTGTGCAATCCATAAGGAAGAAGAAAAAAAACTTCACTTTTTCAGAAAATGACAAAAGCTAAAGAATAAATTAGCCATAATGTTGTTACTCATCAAAAGCACAAAAGAAAAGTTCAATTGGCCAAACAGAATTTCTCAAAAGTAATATATTTAGTCAATATAAACCATCACTTGATCATCAAGTAGAGAAAAAAAAACAAATTATTACAGAGATTCACTATTCCCCATCCATTTAACAATGTAGTTGCCAAGATTTAAAAAACATTTTTACTGTTACAGATTAAAAAACCTAACAAAGTCTACAGAATAAACTGGTCAAAACATTGCATTAACAAAATAATGGAAGAGTTTGAAAAGAATTTGGAAGTTGTACCAATATTGAGGAAAACCTTCAAAATCTTAACCTGAATAGAACCACAGTGAGGCAAAAAAGTTATTTTCTGAGATTTGAGAAATTCAATGTGAATTTTTTATCATAAATAACAGGGACTTAGACAAACTGCCATTACATAAGCAACTGGCTCATTAGAATGACACACAGTGGTACAAGGGAAAAAAAGGAGTAGTTGACATGCGGTTTTGTTGCCTAACAACACTTGTCTCCTCATGTTACAAGTATAACACAACAAATAATCGGGGAGTTAAGTTTTTCCACCTGAGGCATATTCTATACACCTTTCATCTGTAAGACTGTACTCAAGACACTCAATCTACCTGGAAGACAGTACTTTATTGCAATATCACAATGAAAGTGGCCTAGTCAACTTTTGCTACCTCAAAGCATTGCCCAAGACTTGCAGTGAATGTGTTTTTAAGCTTCAATATACTGATAGCACTCCTCTCATTAGCCATTCTACTCTTCTTCATCAATAGTTGGATGCCATAAGTGATGCCTACAACTGCTGAGATCAAGATTAATACCAAGGAAACTAAGGGATCATGAACATATCTCAGCTCCATGCTTGATAACAGCCATAATCTGAAAGAAGAGATTCAGTGTCATGTTCAACTTTTGGACAGCTTTCCAAATATGTCTTCCTGAACAGGAATCTCACAAGTAAGACCAAGGTTTCTATCTACAATGCAGTATGTGTCTCAATAATGTTATACAGCTGGGAATACCAGGTTCTATACCATTGTCATTTGCAGACTCTTGAATGATTCTATGTATCTTTCATAAAAAGAATCCTCCAAGTACATTGGTAGGATAAGGTACTGCATATTGTAGTTTGGAAGCATTCACAGAATTATCAAAGCCATGCTTGTCAATCAAGTGCTATGTTGGCTTGGCTACAATAATGTTGAATTGGACTTTGGTGAAAGGGTTGTTGGTGGTCAGTACAAGTGACACCAAATCAGAGCCATCTTGAAAACCTGTAATATCTGTCCTAGCCAATTAGAAAAGCTGACTGATGATCAGGCTAGTTGACAACATGTCTGCATGAATGCTGTTTAAACCTCAAAAGCAATGTCTTCTCTTCCTCTACTGCCATTCAAGGTTTTTCAGATGCCCTACTTGTAGAAAAGTATGTTGTTAATCAACCACACAATAACCCATCTACTAGGAAGAGAACCAGTTGATGTCATCTGAAATAATGGTCTATAATGGTGACAAGAAGACCTGTTACTTTCAAAGTAACACTAGTTTTTGCAATATGCAACACTCTTAGTCTGGTTACTGATTCCAATAAATTCAAAATATCAAATTAAATACTGCAAATAATTTATTGAACCAAAATTATTTTTTTAAATAACTCAGCTAAAATGTGGTTTCAGGATATTATTTCATATTATTTAAACTAGCATTCCATTCTTGTTTTTTTTTTTTTAACTTTTCAGTTGTGTTGTTCTTTGATCTTCTAATGGTGCATTTACACATCTACTTCAGTAGTAAATCCAGTATTTTCTCCCCTTTATTCTCACTCTTTTATAAAAAGGTTGTGATAAAAAAACAAAAACAATGTGGATACTATCCAGAGGAACAATCAATACTTTTGAACCCTAATACAATCTTTTAGAGTCACAGATGACATCAGTGTTACAATCAAAATTAAATTTCATTAAGAGAAAATGAGTGGTGCTACTAGTTTTTTTACTACACACAAACGCCCAAAGACCGTATTTATTTTTCGTATGTTTTGACATCTGAATGTCTGGCGACTTTTGTGCCCAAGAAAATAAAATTCAACATCAATCAATCAATATTCAATAATTTTTTTTTCAATTTTAATAAAAATTTAAAACGCATTAAGGTCTGTGGTAATTTGGTAGCAAAAATGATAACAATTTTGAATAAAGCTTTCTAATTTTGCATTAAAAAACAATTAATTTCTGATGTTTAGTTTAACAAATCATTTTTTTATAGTTCTGAAAAAAAAAAATACTCTTCCCCCTCCTCGTTATTTTTCTATCGTTCAGAAAATATTGGATTTTTTGTAAAAATACAACTTTGTACATAATTTTCTTATTTTAATTTTAATTTAAAACAAAGGTGTTTTTATTTTTAGATTGAGGTGACAAAAATATTGAAGTAAAAAAAAAAAAGCACTGAAAAAGGTAAAAAAAAAAAAAAACCTTTTTTTAAGTGCGCAAAAGTATTTTTACGACGAACTTTAATTTGCGATTTTCTTGACATAGCTAATCAATCAACTCCGAATACTGCGTGATCAAGAAGAGTCAGACTAATAATTGCTTATGATGGATGACATGATAATTTGCCAGAACTTTTGACTTGATGGTAGCTAACAACAACCAACATGTGAAACAGTGTTTTGCCGTTAGAGGTGAAAAAAACTATAATGTGCCGAGCCGAATTCATCAACTCTATCAAAAAATAAATAAATCTCCTATAAAAATGTGATGTAAAATTTAATTTGTAATTAGCTAAAAACCCACAGTGACGGTCACTTATTTCTGATTAACTTTTTTTTTGATTTGGTGATACGAACTAATTCAATCGTATCTTTTTATTTTATGAGAGTGATTTTTTTTAAAAGTCAGTGCGTTGGAACACATGAATTACAATACAATACATCTTCATAGGATATGTGTAAAAAAAAATACCCAACTATACTTTAAGCAAGTTCGTTTCACAATTAACAAAATATATATAGCGAATAAAACACTAATTTTGTTTCATTTTGATTTTAGACTAAAAAAAAAAAATATAAACTTAACGAATGTGTCAAAAAAATATCTAAAAACTTCAAATTTAAAGAAAAAAGGCGCTAAATACATTTTAGCGCCATCTAGTATTTTATTTCATTGGCTACACAAATTATAACTGTTTCTAATTTATCAAGTAGAGATATACTATCAACTTTAAATATAGTTCACAATCCTCTTATACAAATGATTTTACCTTTTTTCACATATACAATAATTTGCAGAGATTTTCAGCGTAAAAATGAAAATATTCTTCGCTGAAGAGTCCTGATAATATCAGGATAAAACGCCTTTAAAAGAAGGAGAAGGGATATAAATTCTAATAAAGAACAAATCCTCTACGCTATATTAATTACGGATGATTCTTCCGGTATTAATAAAGAAATTTCAAGATGTAAACACTTACAAAATATGATAACAGTCGCCATGCTTGTTAACAATCAGTGTTTACGAAGAAACGGTGATTACTTCCGGATAACAGGTCCGCATTAAATAATCAATTGCATTGGCTTTCCTATTCTCTGAATGGGGAACCTGTGCATGCAATAGCATTCAATATTAGAGAATGAAAGTTTAATAACCAAAATTTTACAATTCTGCAGATTTTAATGTTATAAAAATTTCAGTAAATATACTTAAAAATATGTTTTATACATTGGTAAATTTGCACACAAAAACAAAGATAGAGAAAGTTATATAAAAACAAAACTTTATAAAATTAGAGAACAAACGTTATCATGTTTGCAAAAAAAGGAAAAAATGTAATAGTTCCCAACAAAATATGGCTACATTGCAATGCAATGTAAATAGAATAAATGTTTCTTAGTCGTATGCAACGTTGTTTCCAACTTTACAATGATAGCAGGCCGTTGCAAAGTTGATGTATCACTCAGACCTCTGGTTGTCACACTTACAACTCAAGAAATGACGATATCTGCTATTGCTAAAATTGTAAGTTCTAGAATACGGATTTCATGAGTTTGATGATTGATACTGGGGCCTTTCAGTCACAAAAAAAAAAAAACGCATGTGCGACCACACAAAACGACTTTTCGGTAGAATCGGACGATTCTAAAACTTTACGAAGGACCGTTACACAGCAACGAGCATTGCACATCAGGTAACCGAGGAATTTGGCATGACGGGTGTCGCATCATTCATGAAGCAGATATTCATCCACCTTCTGTTAAATCCCTCATCATCAAGCAAGAAGAACCAGCACAATTGTGAATCTTTGTAAGATCATTGGCGATAATGTTAGGGCAAGTAAACAAACAACATTGAATGATTTGTGACAGAAACTACAAGAAAAATAGAATAAAATCACATCTGGACAATTTGACAAAATATGAAGTCCATATATGTCCATAGACATGCAAAAGTAATTAAAAGCCATGGACTGTACAAATTTTAATATTCTGTAATGATATTAAGCCTGTAATGCTGTTTTGATTTAATTTCCATGTGTCTCTACAATTTTATATTGCTACAAATAATCCACTCTTTACGTGTTCCCTATTCCAGATGAAATATTTTTGTTTTTTATTCCTTATGTCAAAGGTGCACATGAAAGTAATTCAGATTGGTGCAAAGCATTTGAATTTGTTATTGGCTTATCATTCACATAATATCACATTGATCATTCTCAAATGATGTCTTGATTTGATTGCTATCAATGTAATTTATTCTTAATGTGACCCTGGGACAATGTTCATCAGTAAATTGCTCGCACAAAACTTCACAAACAACTTTTAACACCTGTCATGACAGTTACTTGCTCTATAAAATGCACATGTTTACCCTTTTTAAAATAAAAAAAGCAAAATATGTGTCGGAGTTAGCTCCTCCTCATTTCCTTAATCCTTCAACAGGGGTCTCTCTCCCACAAGTATAAATACTGGCTGACCTTTCCCCGCTTTTCCGACTTACGCCTCGGGCGGCCATCTCGCGTGGAGATGAAGTAAAATTTCTCTTTTTTGACTCAGGCCGTGAGGCGAGGTAAAACTTTCTCTTTTTCACTTACACCAATATGTGACCTCTCAGACATACGGCGTTTCCCATATTCTGGGAACACGCTAAGGACAATACACATACATATGGACAGACACTCAACACAAAACACACACATAACTTCTCCATCTCCATACAAACACTATGTAACTTTTCATGTCTTCGTGTATTAATATATTTGTTTACCCATAATATATTTATATAAACTGGTGATAAAAGACTGGATATTCAGAAATCTATCTCATGAATCTATTTGAATAAAAAAAGTCTGTTTAAGAATTTGATCCAAACAGACTTTGATCTTGATCTCAGCAATTAAGATATCTTTGTTATTGTTGTGGTATCCTCTGTCTAAAGAGTTTGACTCTTTTGCCTACTATAAGATTAGTAGGAGAGAAGGCCTTGATGGAACAGTCAAATAGATTGAATGCTAGGTCATCCGACACACACTCACTCGTCGTGTAATACTCTTCTGTTGTACTTACTGTTTAATATATGATATATCTGTAACACTTGTTTTGTTATTTCTTTAAACATTCACTTGGTCACAATAGTTATAGAAATACTTTTAAAATACTTCAGTTCAATTTAACCTTTTAATGAATTCTCCTGAGTCTACTTATTTTTTATATTTTTTTTCCTTTCAGAACATAACAGTTGGACCAAAAGAATTGTCTATTCATTTACACTGTTCATTTATTATATTGTTTATTGAAATGGTTGGCAAAACATTTATTATATTGTTTATTGAAATGGTTGGCAATTGATTCAAAGTTTATAAAATGGTAAATAATAAGGATTTACTTACAGTTGGATCACATATTTTAATAATTTAGTAAATGTTTATAAATTTACAAATAAAAAATTTTCATATTTGTTTCTTTATAAATTGGTAAATGATAAATATTACATTGCATTAGTTTTAACTGTATTAGTTTTTACAATATTTTAAATATAAAATTACTCTTGTAAATAAACAATCTAAGAATACATATTGTTTAATATTTTTGTTGTAAATTCTCAAGAACAAAAAAGAATGTATAAATTCACTTTTTAAAACAATAGACATTGCTGAATAGTGAAGGTAGTAAAAAACAGTGGCATGGAAAAAACTGTCCTTTTAACACATTCTGTTTGAACTTCTCCTTAGTCAACCTGACAGTGTGAGGCCTTACATTGTCTTACTGAAACAAAGCCTGACCTTAATTGACCAAAGGATACTTCTTCTTTAGTTTGTCACTCGCATGGTCTAGCTGCTGACAATAGTCAATCAGTTATGTGCCATGCATGATACATGCTTAGGCGATCATACATGGCTGACAAGGCAAATTTTTTCCCACAGTAGGTTGCCATTTCTTTCTGTGGTAAACCAGTTGCTTTCCAAGGCTATAGAACCACATCTGTCCTGCTATCTGGTGGGAGAAGAGGAGGATTCATACCTTTCCCAAGAGTATTAACATGTAAATGAATGTAATGGATTCAACAAGAATTCGAACTTGGCTCTCTGATTCCTCAACCCGAGCCGCTATCCATTATAGCGCTGTTTGTTATTTTCTTTCCATGAGAAAGTGACTTTCTGACCAGCCTAGTATTATAAGAAAATATACATTCACAATTATATGTATCCACACAAAAGATAAAGGTGATTTTAGAAAAATGTTTAAAATCAAATGCGATAAACCAACAAGAAATAACAGAAAGAATTTGTGATAATATTAACTTTGCATCAGATAGCTAGATAGACAAACAGATATGAACAGACAGATATGCAGATATGAACTGTGTTAGGTTATGTTTTGTGGACACATACAGGTGAGAACGAGGAAAATAATGTAATTATGTATGTATAGAAGTTATGGATATTTCGTATCTATATGTAGTAGCCACTTGGTGAAAGAAGCTATGTTTGTTTTCAATGTAGCGAGGAATGGCTTATCTGGGTAAGGTCACCAGCTAGTTGTGCAAATGCATTATTTTGTCTCTAGGTATGTTACAATGAGTGCAGCATCAGAGAATGGACAAAATTTAATTTATCAACTCTGATTTTGGTTGATTTTCCAACTGTTTATATACACATCTATAGATCAACTTTGAAAAGGCTGCTCACTTCTCATTGGCTCATGGCCTTATATCCTGGTTGTGAAAGCTTTCTTATTGATTGGTCAAACTATGATTTGGTTCACCTAACAATTTTTATTATCCATCTATTTTTATAAATGTTGAAATTTTGGTCTTGTTATTTATTTCTCTATCACCACAGAATGAATTGAGACAGTGGGTTGGCCAAAAAGTTAATTCTGTTTTTGTTGTTATTTGGCATCAAAAAATTTTGTTTTAACTAATTTCATTCAGAAAGTTGTAGTCTGTATTGTGACATTTGTCATATCAGCAGACATTTAAACAAATTTTCTTTTGACTTTGTTTATTGTTTCTAATATTGAAGATAGAAGACACTAGCATTAGCAACATCTTTTGCATACTATACCTTTTTTTAAGAAAGGTAAAAATTAATTTAAGCCCAGAAATAAATTTGTGTAATATGTTAAAAGTGGTTTGCAAAGACAGATAATACATGTTATATATATATATATATATATATATATATATATATAATATGGATAAAACAACTGAAAAAAAATTGGGTGTTTTTTTGCGAAAGTATTTATTTATATGTTTTTATATATATTTAATATTTCAGACCACCTCGGTCCTTCCTCAGAAATTAATTAATAACAGTTATTAATTAATTTCTGAGGAAGGACTGAGGTGGTCTGAAATATTAAATATATATAAAAACATATAAATAAATACTTTCACAAAAAAACACCCAATTTTTTTTCAGTTGTTTTATCCATATTATATATATATATATATATATATATATATATATATATATATATCCTACATACATACCTTCTGATATTGTTTTATTAACTAGGCCAATGTTTGTTTGTTTCTTCCCATTTTCATTTCTGTCAGTTTGCAATTCTTTCTAAGATTTTAAATATGAAATTATAGAGTTAAAAATATATTTAAATTTCTATTAATTGTAATTATGAGTATAATTTTTTTTACTATTAACATCTAAACAGTGGATTTCACTTTAAGAAACTGCTGCTTGAATTCTACATTGAAATAAATATTTTTCTCATCTTTTTTTGTATTCTATCCTTCTAATTAGTGTTTTTTTTATTCACTAATTATATCTTTTGAGTCATTATATTTAGTTAATTTTTTATAAAATAGTTCATAATTTAAACTTTTCTTTAAATAAAGATCAAAATTTTAAAGAAATTTTTAATTATTTTTTTAATCATTTCATCCCAAACAAGAACACTATTAAGGAGAGAGAACAATAAAAGAACAGGAATTAAGAAGACAAAAGATAACTAATGACATTGCTCTTAAATTTTTAAAGATCAAAGTTGACTGGAAATCAAGAAACCAAAAGTGAGTTCCACTTGCAAGAAGTGCAAGAGAAAAAACTGTTAGCATAGAACTTATAGTGACATCTCACCATTTTAACTGTAAAATGATGAGAACTTGCCACCAATCAAGTATTATGCTTAAATTCATAAAGTCTAGGCATCAAAGATAAAAATTCATCAGACCAATTGCCATAAAAATATTTATAGAAAAGACACAGGGAAGCTATGTTTGTAGTGGGAAAGTGACTGAAGCCAAGATTCCAGGTCAGGACCAATAACATTGCAGATTCTGTTTTGTATTTTATCAAGAATTGAGTATGGAATATTAATTATAATTAATCAACAAGTACGTATTTTTGAATTGATGGAAATTTTTGGTTTGCTTTAACTGAGGATATTAATGAAATATCAAAGTTGTAAAAATAAATGCACATGTGGTTGGGGAGAATGCTAAGTCGTTGCCACAATTGAGAGTTAGGAAAGGCACTTCACCTTTATCTCAATGCACCAGTTCAGATGTGGAAAATTTGTCCTAGTTTTCCCACATGAAAGAGTTGAGGTTAAAATGCATTTTTAACCTTAACCCTTTCATGTGGGAAAGCTGGGACAAATTTCCCACATTTTTTTAAGTTGAGTGAGTTCGTAGGCCAGCGACAGATATCTTCTAGGTGCAAGGAGGCAGATCTTAATTGGTTTTTAGTAGTTGGCAGATGTTCTTTCTCGATAGCCCATAACAGGTAGTTCTTTCTTGAAGATGACTGCTTTTTCTGCTGCTGACATATGTCAGACAGTTGTCGAGTACTCACTGCTAAATAAGCGAAGATTCTCTGTATATGATCTGAGAGATTAAAAGGCTCAGAAATATCAGGGATTTTTCCCTCCAAAATTGCTATACAGATTTCCTAGCCCTTTAGAAAATATATTCTTATCTCTGATAAGAACAAGGCTTTGGGAGCCAGCTGCAAGTGCCTCCCCCAGAATTCATAGCACCAAGGACAGGATAATGATGTTCAAACTCCTTTTTATATTTTCCAACTCTCTTGTTTGTTAGAAAATATTTTCTTATCTCTGATAAGAATCAAGGCTTTGTGAGCTGAATTTGAAAGCAAGGAAAAAAAAGTTGGGATGAGGATTAGAAAAGAGGCTAGAATGTAAACCCGTAATATATTGTAGTTGTGGTTCTCAAATTAAATTCTAATACAGACTTTTTTTACAGATGAGACCCACCATGCCACATATACAGAGTTGAATAATCTTCATTCCCTTTGTAGTCCATTGGTAAGAAGGAAGTTCCATTTGGACAGCTTCTTCCCAAGAACTGCTACTTTGTGCAACAGACTGCCGAGAGGATGCTCCCCTGATCACTACAATCTTAACCTCTTCAAGTCTTGGGTCAACTGTTATCTACTTTCAACAATGTCATTCAGTCACCCTCTACTTTGAGTGGCTGTTTGGCCTTGTATTGGATGAACAACGGTTAAATTTCTTGGACTCAGTTCTGTTTTTTAGTTATGACTTTTAAATTTTTATTTCGTTTAGCTTTATTTTTTTTTAAATTGTACAATTAGTTATTTGTATTGTAATCTTGTATTTTATTCTTCTTCCAAGCTTAAAATCCACAAATTTAAGATTAAGAAAATATGAAAACTATGGAGAGTTTTAATTTACATTTACAAGCAGTGTAGTTTCAAATTTCTCTTTTTTTGTTGCACACGTCAAACAATTAGATTTTTTCTTTGTATCTGTATGAGCCGAATTAAATTACTATTTCATACTTCTTACTTTTTATTATATTTCTATTCAATTTATTTTATTTACTTAAAAGTTTATACCCCACCCTACCAGCCCCGACACACACACACACACACTTTAAAAAAAAAATTTTTGTGCTGATCTATATGATATGTAAAGCTATCATGGCGGATATGTTGATTCGCTGCTCAGGAAAGTTGAAAGCATGCATTGGCTGGTCATGGACTTACCTTTGGGCTGTGTGGTTCGTGCTTGTGGTTTTTCTAGTTTATATTCTTCGGGGACCCCTCAAGATTGCTGAAAATCTGTCTTACGGTGAGTGCCATCACCTAAATTGTCTCATTTTCTTTCTTAAAATCAATCTCAGTGTTGATGTTACAACTAGTATTACTACTACGAAAAAGTGTGTTTTCCCAGTGTTTACAAATAACGTGATAAACTGTTATTTTGCGCTTGGAACTTGAAGAAAAATATTTATTTTGTTTTTCTCTTATCATTTTGTAGCCTTGATATCCAGTTTCAATTGTTGTCAGATACTTTTTAATTTATGATTTTCCTTCTTTTCTTATACGTTTTTGTCGCCTGTTTGTCTTCTGCTACGATCAAGACTGCGACATCATGACTTCTTTCTTAAATGTCGAGCTTTTTTTCCTTTGACAAAAATAACAATTGTCTGTTTATTTAGCTTTCCATATTTCATTTTCATCCGTCCCCTCTTCACGTCTTTATTTTTTCATTGATCTCTTTCATTTTCTTGTCTTTTCATTTTTCTCTCAACATTTTTCTCTCAATATTATTGTTGTTCGATTATTTAAACTTGTCTTTACTTTACAGAAAAATACAAGTTTTAAAAAAGTTTTCTAAAGTAAAACTAGAAAACTTAAATTCATTTCTTTGCAAGATTCACTTAAACTTTTATTTAGTGCTATTTTTTAACATTTTTAAAGAATTTCAAACATATTTAGAAAAATCCATTTCGATTAATTAAAAAATTAAAAAAGATATACTATATATAAATAGTTTTAGTTTTTCAAAGTAAATTTGAAGTTTTGGTTTGAAAAAAAAATTGAATAGTTAACTACAAATCCTAAACTTTTGGTCAGAACAACATCAGTTAATTTCATTTGTTATTGTTAATTACATTTTTTAATTCATAATTCTGTCCTTTATTATGTTTTTAAAAATTAATTCTCTTATAAAATAAAAAAAAGTACCTAAAATTTTAAAATATTAAACAAAAGTTCATTTCGATGTTTTCCTTTTTATTTTTATTTTTTTGCATTTTCTTTAAAAATTTAACTATAACTGAAAAAGAGGAAATTTATTACCGCAATTTCTTGCGATACAACGAACTTAAGAATAACTTTTGTTTAGATTTTTAAAAAATATTTTATTTTTCTCTTTTAAGTTTTATATTTCAGTTATTTTTAAAGTTTTGACGAAAAAAACTATCTTCACTTAAAAATGTTTAGGAATAATTTTAAAAAGTTTTGTTTTTTTGTGAGTAAAGCGTAGAAAAATCAATTACTGTCGAGTGTCGATCCTGGCTTTTTTAAGAGTCATTAGATATTTGCTTTTTAGTTAATTCGTTTTTAGATGTACACAAAAAAAAACGACAAAAATAGCTTTCGAGCAGGTTAAAATCGTTATCACAAACTATGTTTTTGTTATTTTTTACATTATTTAGTAATGAAAAGTTTCTCTTAATTTTTTTAAGTTAAAACTTTTATTACTAATTTAATTCCTCATTATTTTCTTTCCTTTTTTGTCATTTATTTATTTTATGAAATAATAAAAATAAGACTAACAAAAAATTTTACTTTCACTTAGTTACTTCAACTTTGCTGTTTTAAAATTTTTATTTAAAATGTTAAAGTCATTTTTTAACCAAGAAGTGACTTAGCTGATTATGTTAAGTTTTTTTTAGCTGTTGTGACAAATAACTGTTTTAGACTTTTTTTAGTGTTGTAAACATTTATGCAACTCATTTAAGATTGATCGCTAGAAAGAAAGGATAATGCTTAAAATGTCAATGTTCTGTCACCTCAGACAACGTGAATGAACATTTAAAATGATTCTTTGGAGTTGTTTTTTCCTCTACAGATAACTAGAAACAATTAAAGAAACGCCTTAAACAAGGAAGATTTTCATCAAAAGAGGCACACATCAGATTTTTCAGCTTTGAAATTCACAGTTTTGACCAGCAATCTTTGATCTTAATTATCATGTACTTTAAGGGTTTCATAAAAGAAAAAGCAGTTTTCTTAAAAATCATTTTTCATCAATCTACAGTACATTGCTTATGGCTCATCCACCTTATCAGCCTTTCTTTGCATGTATTTTTATTTTGGCTGAGATCATTTTTAAACAGTCTGAACCATACCAATATCCCAAATACTGAAGATAATATGTTTACTTAACTACTTTAAGTTTAAAAACAAATAAATGTTCCCTCAAAACGTTTGAAGGAACAGTTATTTCTTTATTGCAATAAAAGTAAAAGAGTTCAATAATTGTTGTGAGGCAAGTTTTGTTTTTTCATTAAAGTTACCAGTAGTAATAAAAACAGTACAAACCCATCTTGAACAAGGAAGCATTGATAACTATTGATATTTCAATGTTTATTTAGAACATCCTCAGTACAGTATGAGTTTCTTGAGTATTCCTAAATAAATAAAAAAAAATTTGTATTGAAGTGCAAAACTAGTCATAGTGTTTTGTCAGAAGCTTTAAAATTCAAAAAGAAAAGTTATGCATAATGAAAAAAGTATGACATTGAACTCTAAAAGTAAGTGCTCAAGAGAACAATATTTGGATATTAAAATATTAGGCACTTGAATGACAAGATGGAACAATTCTGTTGTAGCGATTACTACTATGTTTGACACGCCTACATTTTTCTCAACTGTGATTGGTCAAATAATACTATCACAGGACAATTTACTGATCGCATTCACCACACTGAATTTTTCCTACTGTTAATTCACAAACATGCTTTTGTTACAAAATCACCGATTGGGTAATTTTTCATCCAATCAGATATTTTTCTTGTGCTCTCGAAATTCCTCCCGCCATTGTCCTGGGAGCCTACCCATGGTTATATAAATCGGAATCATCAAAAATAGACAGTAGAAGCAGAACTCAGTAGAACTCAGCAACTCACACGCGTCTACACAGACTATTCATTCTACTCACTGCACGCACACACACACACAGAACTTAAATATCATTCACCATCAGTTCTAAGCCAAGTTGCAACAGCTCTGTTAGTTATATATAATCCACAACTGATTTATTACATGTTCTTCTGAAAACATCATTCTATCTAATACAAAACTTTGTGGAGTACAGCATACCCGTATTAAAATGAGAATTTAATGCGGGATACACTGTCCACAAAACACACGCAAATTTCAAGAAAAGACAACACGATAAGGAATGTTTGTAGAAAAATAGAATATAGTATATTTAATAACATTCATACAGAATAAACAAATTTGTATATTAATGTCTCCTGTTTGCATAAAAGATAAATGCTTTTTTGTTCATTTAAGTAAATGTGATTTGAATAAAAAAATATGTGTTCACTGTCTTTCAACGGTGATAATAATGTCTGTTTCTTGTTTTTGTTGTATCTGCCGAGTTGGTGAAAAAGGAAAAAGGGGCGATCAATTTAAGTTGAAAAAGAGAGTGTGAATGAGAAATAAAAGATAAGAGGAAAATGTACTTATCGAGTGGAATTGTTTTTGGAGTCAGTTGTAAATTTGTTGTTGTTGTTGTTCTGCTTTCCTACCCCACTTTCTGCTCTTAGTGCCGCGTTGAGTCAGTGATAGACTTGACTGTCAGTCCTATGTCCTCTTTGATACCTGCGCCCTTCTGACTCTGATTGATTTGAGTCTCTCTATTTATGGCGGACTTCCTTTTCACACTGGCTCGTTACTTTTTTCTCAGTTTAGGAAATCGCCTCCTTTCATTGGTCAGAAAATTAATTTCACACCTTATTGCGAAAAAATGTTTTTAATCGTTTTGATCCGATTTTGCGGGTGTGCAAATCTACTTTGTGTTTTCAGTATTTTGTTGGAATGTTATAGGATTTGTATCCTATAACTTTGAATATTCTTTCAGAAAACTTGTTTATTTACATTTAATCTTTCAGCTAACAGATAAAGGGAAACAACTTCTCCTATCTTATTGTTTCACACATTACAGAAAATGTTTTGTATATATATTTTATCGTTGAAACAAAAATCGGTTGATAAGGTATTTTTGTGTTTGTAGGAAAATTAAACAGTTTATTTTTGGTGTTGAATTTTGTAATATTGTACTTGACTTACTGTTCTGTGGATGAAGTTGTCTGTCTCTGAATGTGTCACTTGATATTTACTGTTGAGTTTATCTACTTGAGTGAGTGTACTTTGCAAGCTGTGGAAATGTTACGTAAATTTAACTTTAAGCCTGGTAAGATATATGACATGGATTTGTGTGTTGAGCTGAGAAAATTTGTAAGACTCATTGTCAAAGTCGAATGATGTTTCAAGTCATGTGGGAGAAATTTGGTGCAAATTTGTATCTGCTTAGGATACACTGATGCGTACATAGTTGAGAACATATGAAATTATGATTTTTTTTTTTTTTGTTTATTAGCCAATCAGAGAGTTTTTAATTACTTCTCGTCAGGAGCTGATTTTAATAGGTTGTTGGGCTACTTGGATTGATTTGAGATAAGTTTTGCTCTGAGGTACTTTTAATGGGTTTTTAAACAAATGTAGAAGTCTGATTCTACAGTCTCAAGAGCAGTTGTTTTCTGAGAAAGATTAAAGGAAAATTGATGGAATTATGAAGATGACAGAAGAGAGTGAAACAAAATTATAAATATGTTAATGTTGAAAATTTAAAAAAAAATTATTTTTTACTTTTTACTTAATAAACTGAAAATTCCTTTTCTTGAGCCAATTAACACTAAAACTTCTTTTTCTTTTCTTTCTTGAACTCAATTCATTTGCTTCTTTTGTCCCTTCATTATGCAATGTTATTATTAATCATAATGAGGAAGGTTATCCCACATTACAATCAAACACTCCTAGTGGGATGACCGGCTGTCTGTTTTTTGTTAATTTATTTCATTTTTATTTGTTTTTCCTTTTGTTTTTTGTTTGTTTGTTTTTTATTTCTTTTTCTTTTTTCTGGTTTTAAATTAATATTGTTCTATGATTAGTGAAATGCAGTGGCCAATGATGTGACTGATTTACTCATCATCTTTTTATCACATGACAATCATTTCTTAGATGACTATAATATCAAACAAATGCAAATTATTATATTGCCTCTTCTCAGAAAAGAAAAAGCAATTGAGATTTTTGTATTCATGTGTCTATGTAAACAGATATTGTTGAACTCTATTTAAATTTTATTTTAGATTGTAATTTCTCAAAAGGAATACGTTATACTAAAACAGATCAAATCTTTTCAATCATATTTGAGAAATTATTTATTTGAAAACATTTTTTAAGATTCTTTTAATAAAAATGAACAAGTTCTCATCTTTTTATCCTCAAAAACAAATCCTGCACCCATCCCATGAGGATTTTGAAGGAGAAGGTAAAAAGTAGGTGATTATTGCATTACTTGTTTTTTTGTTTTGTTTTTTTTTAAACAGAAGGTGACTAAATTTGAAAATGAGAGCAAAGCAAAAAGTGCAATTTTGTGGCTTGATTAACATGGAGGAATGACCACTATGGTTTATGTACATTGTGAGGGTGAAGCGATTTTAGTTCATATAAGAAAAAAAAAGACAGCAAAAAGTATGATTGTATAAAACTGTACATGACTTTTATTTTTAACAACAAAAAAGCAATCAAATTTGTAAGTGCCAAGAACAAACTCTGGTATTTTGCATTACCAAAGGAAGTAAAAATGTGAATTATTTTATAAAACTTTCTTATTTAATAAAGGAACAAATTTAAAAGATTTAATTCACTGATTTGTCTTCATAATATACAGCTTTTGATAACAATATAATTGTAATCATTTAATCATATTTCAAATTGCATTTTTTTTTGCTGCTTTATATTCACTTGACATATTTAAAATTTCTGTTCTATAACTCACTCTTAGCAGTTATATTGTCTCAACTGACATCAATGGAACTCTACTGACTCACTTTGAGTTCTTTATTTAAGGCGTCTTGCCTAGTTTATTTATGTGTTACCAGGGGTTGTCTTATTTTCTTTACAACATCCCCCCCACTTTTGAGATTTTTTTTTTTCACTAGTAAATATTTTAAATATTTATCTTGCCTAGTTCATTTGTGTTATTGGGGAGGGGGGTGTCAATCAGTTCAATGAAAATGCAATTTTTTCAATTCCAGGTTTATTCAGTCAGTTTTTACTCTTCTTTTTCTTTCGCTTGCTTATAACATTGTTATCTTTCTGTTATCATTACCATTCTCCTATCAGAGGCTAGCACATTATAATGCATCATTTATATATTTTTTTATGTAAATAAACTTTTTGCACAATTATGTCTATCACATAAGTATTGTTTTCCTGTCTCTTAACTTTTCATGATTATTTATTCAAAGCCTTATTGTTTACATTTATTTTGATTTTACATGTCAAATTCTCTTCTTAGAGGAAAATAGATTAGATCAACTTCATCAAAATGCAATGCACTATACAAATAAATATTTATACAATTTTATATCATCTGGAATACAGCAAGCTAATTATTGATTAATATTATTATTTTTCTTTACACAAATTCAATTCTTTAAATTTTAAAAATCTTTATTGCTAGTTACCCTGTCTGCTCACAAAAAATTAACAAACTGGAAAGTGTGTATTTGTGATGTAATTCCTTTGCCCTTCATTTCTTTTGTTACCAATTTGTTAAAGTTCAAATTTTCTTGATTTCACATGAAAACTTTGAAATTTCCCAACATATTTCAGTGGAATTTTTGCTTTCCAAACATAGTTTATCATTTAGATATATAGAAAAATAGAAGGCATCAGTTTAAACTGACATATTTTGTTGTTACATGTTCACAATGATAGGGCACACAGTGAGAATCAAACTTACTACCAAAGGGTTGTAAGTTAAAATTCATTCTCCAGCATTTTTTTTTCATCTGGTGCTATTTCCCTTCAGGATGTAGGCAATCATGTCTCTCCACAGATTCCTTTTCTTTTATTATTGTTGGATTACCATAATTTCTTGTGGAAAGATAATGGAGTGGTTTCCTGTTGCATTCTTTACAGTTTTCAATTCAGAGTAGTCCTTTTCCTAAACTGAATGCCACCCAAGATTAGAAGACCCAGTCTATCCTACTATTTAACATAGCTGGGGGTGGGGGAGATATGTAGTCATGCCATTCCAGAGAGCATTAGTTTAATAGATGAGGCCTGAATTCAAACTCAGCTTACCAATTCTACTTTACACACTGATAACATGATTTATCACTATCAGTACATGGCATTCTCCAGTAGATAGTCTGTTAATTTTCATTCAGTTTATCTGTCTGTTATATATATATATAAATAAATATGTATGCAGTAATGCCTTGATATATGAGTTTAATTTGTGTCAAGACTGACTTGTAACTCAAAAGACTTGTATCTCAAATCAATTTTCTTCATTGAAATTAATAGAAATATTTCCAATCCATTCCATTCCAGACCCCTAAAAATTGCCCTCATTTCCCTAAAACTCACTCCTATTTTGTATTTGTGGATTTCTTACAAGCAAATAACATATGCATAAACAATAAATGTAGTTTACAAACAATAAAATAAAAAAAAATTAAAAGAAAACAAACAAAAAATTGTAAACCATGAAGTTCAACTGGAGGGGAGAGAGAGAGAGTGAGATAGCTAGCTATACCGAAGATTAACTTAATTTAAAATGTTTTAAAACATTTACATTTTATCCATTACTGTAACCAATTCTTTTTAAATTTTATATTTTTTTATTTATCATCTATGTAGAATGCTCATACTCTCTCGACAAATCCATTTCTTGTACATCGTCATGTTTTAATTTCCAACTTTACCTCTAGTGAAATCATGTTTCATCACTTTTCACATTTACTTTCTTTGGATCCATGGTGTCACTAAAGGAATTTTGCTAAATAATTGCCAAAAAGACACAATACAACACAACAGAGTTCCTCCCAGGGCAAGGTGAACATATTCACTGCAAGAGGAAGCTTGGCACTCACTGTGCCAACTAGCGGATGCTTAACTGAAACTTGCTCGTATCTCGAAATTCAGATCATATCTCAAGACAAACTCCGGCTCATATCTCAAAAAATTGCATGTCAGCACACTCGTATCTCAAGGCATTACTGTGTGTGTAACATATTTAAATAAAAACAGATTGCTTTAAGGTTCCATATAATAAATTATTTCACCACAGCCCTTTTAAAGGACAGTGGATCATCAGATTTATTTCCAAATGTTGAAATGAAAAAATGAAAATAAATTCACACATTTATGACGGGCAATAATAATGAAACTCACGAAGTGGGGCAGTGTAGGGGGGTAGAGAGACAGCATTGAGTTAGATGTAACATTTCTATTGTTTCAAATTTAATTTTTGCTGAAATCTAGACATTGACACTTTAAATCTGTTAACGGAAGTTATATTTTGATTAGGAAGTGGGATGGACAGAGTAGTATATAAGGAAAAAAGAAAAAAGGAAAAGAAGAAAAAAGAAAAAGAGAGAAAAAAGAGAAAGAAGTTGTAAAAAAGTGTCATTAACTTCTATTGGAATAGGCGTTGTTTTTTTTTCCTTTACATTGAGATTTCGTAAATTTTTCTGTTTAAACAGTCTAAGCCATTTAATTATATGTTACAGTTTTTTTTAAAAAAACCTTATTACGTACATTTTGGGATTTAATGTGAAATAGTCGATTAAAAAATATAGAGTTTACATTAAAATACTAGAGACTTTTTCTCAAATATAAGTTTACAATAGTAAGTGATTATTAAGGTGATATCTTTATCAGTTTGAATTTTATTTATGAGATTGATTAGTGACTATTTTTACATTGGTAAATTCTATTACTTAAAATTTAGTATTAATAATTTAATATGGAGTGGCATTTTAACGCAATATTAGAGATCATGCTCCATCATATATTGTAAACACATCTATGTGAATTTCATACACATACGATCTTTCACATCTGCAGTCACTTATACAGGTACACGTGTACTGATATACATGGGTAATTTCATATATCTTCTTAGATGTTTCCGTATACTTACATATATGTATATATATAGGGGTGCAACTAGAATTTCCTAAAGAAACTTCTCTAAGAAAGAAATTAGGTGATGACTTTAGTATTTAATCATCAAAAATCTAAATATTTTATCATTAATAATGATTATTAAAATGTAACTCATTTACGAAAACAATATTGTAAGTATTGTAAGTGGGGTAAAAATTCACTTGTAAGTCTTTTTTTTTTAAACATTTTTACATACACCCAACATATATACACACATATATATATACACACATAGGCACATATTTACACACACACACACACACACACACACACATCCCCTCATACACACATACACACACCTATCTATCTATTCATATACGTATATATATACACATACATATCTGTATCCACACATGCCCACATTTATACACATATCTCTACATATACATACATATACACATGTACACACACACATATATACACATATACACCTATATATCCTATCTATATACCTACCCGTATCTATACATACATATCAATATTCCTATTGGCCAAACACAAATATATTTTTTCACAACCCACAACTATACAGATGTATTCCTATTTTTCTATATAAACAAATATACATATACATGTAAAAAAAAAAAAAAAAAAAAAAAAAAAACGTATGACTGTTTCAGTCAAAAAAAAAAAAAAAAAACCTATTTAGGCATGCATACAGTTATGTGTTCATATTCACATGTGAATAATAATATTTCAAGAGCAAAAATAAAGATCAAGTAATATATTTTGTTAGGTTTAGATTCTTCCTATGCCGACATTTAAAGATTAATTCATTATGACTGTTCAGTAATATATCCGGATAACCATGGATACCTTTATCTGTTGAAAGAAATATTAATTATTGAGATTAACATTATACACAAAGTTGGCTATCCATGGGAAGTAAATTAATATTGCAAGTCATCTTAACCAAGCAAAAGTGATTAGATATGTGACTTTAAGAATTGGAGTACTCTATAAAGTGTGTGTTTGCATGTGTGTGAATAGTCCTGACAGTGTGACACACAACTAAGTGAGGGTTCTTGTGGAACATCTTTCACACTCAGTAACCTCTTGCATCTTAATAGCTTTATTGCCTTGCAGGGTGAAATGATTAAAAAATAACCGTGAAACAGCCAATAAAAATTTATTAGATTTACTAAATGACAAAGGCATTGCAGAAGGCGTTTTCTATGAACAAAATATTATTTGGCAAATTGTACTAAATTGAAAATGTTATAGAAATAAGACATTTACTGCCACACACTGCACCTTATGTATTCAGTGACAAACCTAAGGTTGCTGGCACCCTAGGCAAACTGAACCTCAGCACCTTTACAAGTATAATTTTTTGAAAATTTTCACAAGGAGAAAAACTGAAATTGTAGAATAACGCGTTTATTACAATATACAACTTAATACAAGCTGAAGAAAACATTCATTATCTGTCCTAAAACATTTTTTCTAGCCTTTAGATCAGCAAATCTTTTCATGGCACTTTTTACACTTATCTTCTTTACAAGATCATTTTTTATTGACAAAATCGCCAAATAATTTAATCTGTCTTGAGTCATGGATGACTGCATGTACGTTTTCAGAAGCTTTAGTTTTGGAAGATCCCAAACACATGACATGGCAGCATGATGTCACCCTCAGCCTTGATGAAGCCCTGGGCAAATGCCCAAGTTGCCAGTACCTTGAGCCAGCACCGTATATATTGCTTCTGATGCACATGTGCATCAATTTCACAGTTTTATTTAAGGCAATAGGAACAGCTACAATAATGTGCCAGGTTCAGGTTCTGCCTTGCACTATTGAGTGGAGGGCATGCTTATTTTGCTGTACTGTTTAGTTTTTGATTTGAATACAGAATAAAATTCAATTGGACCACATTTTCACCATAGCAATTCTAATTGATTGGAATTATGTTTTTATTTTTTGTTGGAGGGGAAGTTGTCTGTTTTCATTTCTCTATGTATCAATGCAAAAAACTGTTTTTACCCTAATTTGTAATGCTCACCCCAGTCAACTTTGTCACATTTGCTTATGCACAAATATCCTTGGGAATGGTATGAATCCACCTCTTCCCCTCCGCCCAGCTGTGGGTTAAATAGTAGGACCTGTATCTGGAAAAATCATTATCTCCAAAAGATATTGTTAATTATTAATGCAATATTCCCTTACAAAAAATAATTATTCTTACAATCCCAAATATGTTAAGTTTAAAATAGCCCATAAGAATTGATAACCCATAAAAAACAAATCAATTGTAACCATGATGCACAAAAGTATAACATGGCACTGTGATGCATAGAGAGAAAAACAGTACTGAGGATGTGTATATTAACACTCTTTAACATTCTTTATAGTTTAATAAAAATAATTTAATTTACCAGAGTAAAGTATAAACAGTCTTATATAAAAATGTCTCATTACGTATAAATATAAAATGCCATTATTAAAGAGGTGAAATATCTCGGATAGCAATGATAATGTCAACCAACAAGATAACAATGCTGTGATGTTGATCATATGACTGAGTTAACCAACTTTGTCATTTGATTGGATAATTCTTTTTAAGGAAAATGTTGGCTTGACTTATGTCAATAGGAAAAGATTGTTTTAATTCAAAAATATGCTTGCAAAACATGAGGAATTGCCATTGGGATACAGGAAATATAATTAGAAAATGAATATATTTCTTATCAGATAAGATGCTGAGAATCTATTGTGAACTCATCTTTAACCATGTTAAATTTTGTATGACTACATTGGAAAGGAGAAAATACATTAATAGGCTTGAAGATTAAGCAGAGAATGCTGTCATTGGGTATTGATGATGGAGCACCATGGCTTAATGGTAATTTTTAGATCCCATTATGAAATTTTTAATTTATAACAAATATTTGATGGTTTTATTTACCTTTTATCTATATACCATATTTTTTGTATATAAAATAATTCTTGTATAACCCAAGTACTGGATTTTAAGGTTAAAAATAAATATAAAATTTGTGAAAATGGATCATACAGTGGGAATTAGATGGGGCCATAAGGGAAAAGCTTTGTTTAGAGCTACAAAAAACAGGAAGCTGTGGAGAACCATGATTTCCCATATCTTGAACAGACATGGTTCGTAGATAATGGTAATATTAGCCGTTTCTCTACAAGGAAACATTTGGCATTCACTGACCAAGCAGCCAGGACTGCATTCAGTTGAAATTTAAAATCTTTCTCTTAAAACCCTTTTTAGGGAAACAGGTTTCTCAAGTCCAGTAGCTGTTATTGCTCTTTCCAGTATTGATGAAGGGTTTCCTTCAAAACCTATTTGAAGTAATGTAGAATGTTAATATGCTGACTTTGTCATTATTTTCTCTTCGAGTTACATGTGCTATCACGTGGTGATGCAAATTAAAGGGAAGAAATCCAATTCGCCTTATAAGAAATAAAATTTCGATTACCTCCCATTACTACTTTTAAATTGTGGATATGGTAGAATATGATATATGAGAACAATTTTTGTCAGGCAGTTGAATGACAAATTGGAAAATTCTTTGTAACGTTTTTCGTCCTCTAGAAGGACTTCAGATAACTAAAGTAATGTTTATATTGATGGAATTATATATATGTATAAGAATGAGAGGCGATATAAACGCGAGCGTTGGTTGGAAAGAGCTAAAGATGTGCAAAGGTAGAATTAAAAATTTTTGAGTTAAATTTTTTTTGTCAGACTTGTCTTGACACACAGTTTAGCTAATCTAATTCAGTTTCCTTACACTTTTGTTTTATCGTTCCTCCTTTTAGTTTGTGATAACAGAAGATCTGCTAAGAAAGGTAAAATTTAAGAAACTGGATGCAAATATATTGTGGACGATTAAGTAATCCATGTACTTTCCATACATTTTCACCTTAAATTGCTTTCTCTTTTAATTAAAGGAGCATTTTTAATCAAATTATGATCAGACTCACTGCAGTGAGCGACTAGTGCATTGAATGTGTTGTTTTGTAAAAGATCTCTTTTATGATTACATAACCTTATTTAAATTCCTTGAGGCCTGTCTTCTGCATTCCTTGTGGCAGTTATTACAAGCTATAGAGTAAATTCCTGCTTCAGGTCTTAGGCTGTTATTATTTTGTTTTGTATTAAGTCTTATTGTTTTAGAAGTATTTGTAGCAAATTTTATGTTAAACTTAGATAAATTATTTTCAATTGTCATGAAAGAGGAGCTTGAAAGTATTCTCAGTGTATACATTATATAAATATTGAGGGTTACAAGTGCTCTTAAATAGAATCCAATAATTATTCTGAATTTTATTTGTTGCTATGGTGAGAATATATATTTATGAGATCATTTTTGCAGAGAGAATTTATTAAGTACATGTTATTCAGTATTTTTATTTGCAACAATTGTGGAAAAGAATGTGTCTCAGTTGGTGAACTAAAACTTCATATGAAAGTCCACCAAAATATTACTGCAACTCTTACTGCAAGAGATATCAATGTTCTCACATCTGTACAAGAGAGAGAGAAAGTCCTGAGCAAGACTAAAAAGCCACATCTGCACTACCTATATTTGAGGATCAATCAAGCAATGACATTACTCAAAATTGACTTGCAGCCATCATACATACATATATATTGTTTTTAATTTATAATGTGTATTTTCATATACTTTTTACAAGTAGTAGGTAATGACAGCAGAAAATATATTTCCCCAAATAAAAATTTTCAACTAATTATTAATAAAATGACTTAAATTAATAAAAGTAACCTTAACTCATCTCATTAACCTTTTGCATCTTAGTGGCTGGGGGGAGGTGATTTAAAAAATGTCTTACTTTTTGGGCTTTAATCTCATTCTTCTGTTCATGATTTATTTATTGTTTTTTTTTGTTTTGTTTTTTAAATTAGGATGTGTAAATCTCATAATATCCAAATAGAATAAAGATAATTTGACAAAAAGATAATTTCTTATCTTTTTGCTAATCATTTAATATTCTTCTATACGCTGTGTCACTTCCGAATGTTGGTGATTCACAATTTCTTGTCCTTTAATAAATTCTGTCTTTTTATCTCTCTTAAAATTTTCTCTGCCATCCATTTACTCAAGCTCGTTAGGTAGGCTATGCATTGTTTTCCTCTGTCCCTCTTGTTTTGAATCTATCCTGTGGTATCAAATTTTCAAATGTAAATAAATGTCAAAAAAACTCGAATAAAAAAGAACTGCACATTATTTTCTCTTTCACCTTGTGAATTACATTAAATTTTTTATTTGTATTTTTTGTTTCCTGTGGGGTGAGAAAAAAAAAATTGATGGTTTATAATCTATCTCAGAAAATAAAGATACACTCATGCACACACACACACGTTTATATCACTGTAAATAAATGTGCATGCAAACACTAACACATAAATCTACATACATTCATACATGCATGCCATGTGGGAAGAGCTTAATGAGGGAAATCAACATCCAAGATAAGCTCATCAGCTAATCAACATTTGATTAGCAAGCAATAACATGATCTAAAGATGCTATGAATATTCAGTGAAATGAAGGATTATCCCAAGTCTAGTCACATTTGTAAATATTTGATTCTTTTCACATCAGGAATTTACTTCCAGTTTTGATTTTCAACTAAATCAAAAATATTTAGCCACTGTTACATTTTACAGAAAGAATATGTTTATCCTAAATTTATGTGGCAGCACCAAATTCACAAAATCAGGGGTAATAAGCATTTACAATTTTTGCAATTTCTGAGCTAAATGTGGTATTTTTATAGTTTTTAAAAAAGCAGCAAACATTATTGCAAGCAATAATTTAAGTTTTCTATATTTATACCCCTATTTATGCAATAATATTCTAGTTTTAGAGATAAAATCTGATAAAACTATGGCTGCATGCTTACAGCATGTACTTTGGAGGGTTATAAGGGGGAATCAGAAAATTCAGTATTATGTTAAAAACCTTTAATTAAAAAAGAAAAAGACTACAAGATGAAACAAGTGGAAAAAATGATCTAGGAAGGGGTTAACTCAGGCAACCCCCATTTATTAGTTTATTAATAAAAATATTGATTCCTATGATTTTCTATTTAATAGAAATATTGATTCCTATGGTTTTCACAACCTATAGGAATCAATATTTCTATTAAATAATAATAATATTTAAGTAATTTGTGGCCAGGAAATACATATAAATCTATTTACAAGTCAGTACCTCCCCATTGCACTAAAAGGAAATATGGTCATTATACACACCCGACGATTCAACAGTATGTAGCGAAAACTAAGCAATGTTTGTCCACCTACGCACAAGTGTTTAATTCCCACAAAGTCTTCTCACATCATTTCATCCTCGTCGGGAATATGTAAAATTAATACCTTGATTTATATTTTAAAATTATCTTAATATTTCTGTTTTAATCCTTATTGGAAGCATTTGTAGCAAAATACAAAGATGCATGCAAGATTAACTTAGAGCAATGATTCCAACAGTCATCTTAATGAAGGTCACATCGTATAAGCTGACGACTTTGTGATGTGAAGGTTCGGTTTTAAAGAGAGATAATCAATTTTTTTACAATGAATATCAAGAGTTACTTCCCTTGATATACAACTTCTAGAAATGGTGATGTTTTGTTAAAAATGTACATAAGAAATAAAAAAAAGTTTGTAAGAAAACAATTCTTGCGAATATATCATTTTTTTTCTCAAACAAAATGTTTGCACCTGTTTTTTGCCATGCAAATAAAATCCTAACAAAATGAACTGAAGGAATTGATAATTTAGAACGAAAAAGTAACAATCTGCACCCAAATATTACCTCCCTTTTCAAAAATCATCACCTAATTTTAGGGCCCCCCCGATCTTCCGTTTCAAATTTTCCTTGATTTCATTTCCACTTTTGGTAAATTCCGTTTTTACTTTTGGGAAATTTAATTTTTTCAGTATTTTATGAGAAAACTGCAATACAATATGCTATAATTATTAAAACTGAAAACAAAAACATAATTCAAAGGTTTATTGCATAAAGAAATATCAAATATCTACAAATCTTTTTTAAATGTTAAAATCCAAGTCCAGAAATTAATGATATATAAAAATAAAAATGTGTTTTCTAGTTCAGACAGAAGACAATCAGTTTCTAGGCCAAATGTTGATTTTTTTTTTTTTTTTTTGGTGCACCAGTATGCAAATAGTGTTTTACATCCTCCATCATGTTATCTACAACATATGCAAGTGAAGACTTAGTCTCTTCTATGTTTGTCAAAACTGTTGTTAAATGAGTGCAGTTCTCATTTATAAAATTCTGATTTAGGTGGAAATTATGTTAAGAGGCATGATGTATTCAACCATCATCTACTAATTCTAGAATCCTCTCTATTGCAAGGCCACAGCTCTTTTCTGGCTTATAAATGATATTTGATCACATTAAACCAGGAATTCCATACAGGGAGTAGTTTCACTTGTTCCTTAGGCAAGGAACCTTCAAGCCATTTTAAGTATCACTCTTTCTGACTAGGCTTTTTAAAAAAGGCTGACTTGATGAAAGTAGTTAGCTGGGTAACATTATCAAATGCTGGCCAGTGTGAAAATACTTCAACAAGATTTAAAATATGTGCTAAGCACAACACATGGCAACAGTTAACAAAGACATTTGACAACACTTCCTTATGCGCTTTTTTGCAATAGGCTGCAGAATCTGTTATAAAGGCAATAATATCCTCAAATGCAATATCCGTATGAGTTACAGTTCAGATTCATGCCTGACTTACAGTTTGATGATTGCATTCTTGCAAGGTTACAACATCAATGAGAAATGACTCCCCAGGAATGCTTGCAGTTACATTCAAAATGCTGTGCTCACGACAGTCAGTTGTTTCATCTGTTATGATGCTGACTGATTGATTAGCAAGCTTGGCTTTCAGAGCAGCAAAGTGACAAGCAAACAATTTTGGTAGATAAAGTTGCCTAACATAGTTGACACTTGGAATAGCACCACCTTCTTTATGTTTTTAATATGAATTGTCTCATTTTATCAATTTTGTGTAGGGGAATGTCAGACAAAGTGCATATTTTCAAAAAATCAAGTACAAAATTATCTCGTACCTCTTTACTCTTCAACAAAATTGTGATTGTCTTCTGTTTCAGTTGATCTGACTTTTTTGAAGACTTTTTTGTCAAATGAGTTTTTGATTTGATGTGATCTTTGATTGTGTCAGCCCTATAAATGTCAACACTGTGGAGATAGAATTTGCAAAATAACATATTTTCTTCTGCATAAAAGTCATCAGGAAATTGCTCTAGTCTGGCCTTAGCACAAATTTTAGATACTGGGGTCTTTCTCTTCTTTTTTTTTCTTTTTGATTTTAGGTTGATTCACTATATTGAATTGATTCAGTCATTTTGGCAATTTGTTGCTTATTCATTACAATTGGTTTAGATTACAAAATATAAATAAAATATGAAAAAATAATCATTGATAGTTAATATTATTAAAGGAATTTTTTTCATTCAATTTAAATTTGTTTACAATAGTTAAGCACTGAAGATAATGCAATTATTAATCAGGAAGAATTGCTGTGTGATGGTAAGCTTAGACAAGCCAGTTGTTTTATGGAATGGTGTTTTTGGAGAATTGTTTTTCTTTATTTCTAAATTGTATGGTAGGCATGTGATAGCATTTGAAGAAAATGAATTTGTTAAACTTATTGGTTTGATCTTTGTCTCTCCCTCTATCTCTCCCCACTCCAATTTTGACATCATCTAACATGTCTTCCATTTCCACTTTAGCAATGAATATCAGTAGCCACAGCTGAACTGTGACTTTGTCTTTCATCTTGTTTGCAACATACGGTTTCTTAGAAAAGTTATAAAATATTTAAAAATAGACCAGCCAACATATTCTCAGAAAATCGACAACCCACTTTTCTTTTTTTATGTAAACATTTGTTCTTAATCATTTTTCAGGTTTTATAAGGAAAATAACTACAAAGATTTGTAAAAACAAATTTTAAGGAAATAACTATGTTATTGTTATATGTATTAAAATGTTTAACAAAATCAGAGAGACAGTTATTAAGTTTTGAAAGAAATCTGAAAAAATCAAATAATTGTTATTTATTATTGAAAATTACATTAAAAACCCAGATTCCATTTAAGACTAACATTCTGCAATTCCAGCCTCAATTCTGTGATCATGTAAAATTTATTCCTCTATAATTTCCATTACAGGTTTCAAGAAATAAAGTTAGTTTACTACTTTTTCATATTCTATTAATAATGCTGTTATATGATTGTTTTGTATTTAAATTATGCTATTCTGCCTTATATCATCATCATTATACTTTTATTAGTTAAAAGAATAAAACAACGTTATGGTTAATAAAGAGTCAAGGATTCTATGATAATAATCATCAAAAAAGGTTTTATTGTTTTCTGCTCTGTTTAAATGATGCTCTCAATCTTTTCAGGAATTCTGTTACTACAAATTCACAAAAATGTGTCGTTTAACTCTCACACATAAAATTGCAAATCTACAAAGAAAATCTCTGGCTAGTTGGGATAAAACTGATCATTTTCTAACAAAACCAGCATGTATGCTAATTTTTTATTTGGAAGGCTCCAACAGCCAAAGATTGTTCTTCCTGTATATAGCTTAATTCTACACTTGGATTACTTATCCAATTCTTTCTAACAAACTATATAGAGCAGTTTTTCCCACCTTTACAATGTAGTTGCTGTCTTATTTCCCCTGATCTTGTTATTTGCCTTTGAATCTCAGCTTTTGCTTATGTTTGTCAAGTTTGATCTTTTGGAAGTAATTTGTATTCTCTTCAACAACTGTATGTAATGTTATATAAACAATTTTTGGTTCTACTTGCCTCATGTGTAATTCATTTGTAATGAAATTGTATAATGTAGCTTTACTCTAGAAAACTTCTATGATTTTATATGCAATGGCAACCACTTTTATATTGTTTTGCTAATCTCTAAAACAGTCTGAAATGCTTACTTTATTTGTCAGATGCTGAGGATAATGGCAGAAGCAACCAGATGAAATGTAGTGATAAAACATGAGAATAATAGTCTCAAATCATTTGTCTTTGTTGGTGGAACTCATTGCCAAGTATTGGGGTGTTCATTGACATTTCCTTCTATGTGCAATGCGTCCTATGTTGGTTCTGAAGAGACGTCCATGTCATTTGTGTTAGCCCAGGATTGCTGAATAATCTTTTGAATAGCAAGTTACCTCCACCTCATTGCCGTAGGACTTGAAGGAAGATAAGTTTGAAGAAGAGGACGTGAGAAGAAGAGTCTTTTAGCATGAAAGCCTTGGCTATAAATTGTTTGAAGTGGTCCATGGGTTGCCACTCCATGGCACACATACTTCAGCTGACACTATCTGCTGTGAAAAATCATTAAATGCTAACAATATATTATCTCAAATGTTTGGCAAAAAATAATGATACACTAATTTCATATCCATTTCCTTTTTCTGCAAGTAAATATATATCTTTTTTTTTTCTTTTGCTATTTTGGAAAAATATATTTACCTACCCATCTTCAGACACATACTTCCATGCATATGTATAGTTGTGTGTGGGTATTTAATTGAATATCTCTAGTCACGAACACATTGATTTTCTCATACATTCAGGTTTTTCTTGAAAGGTTGCTATTGCTAATTTTGTCCAACTCTTGTCCTTGTATGAGTCCAGTTAAGATGGCAAGAATTATTTAAATAGTAAAAATTATCCTTAAACTGTTGCTGTAGTTGCAATATACCTTTATGATGTTTTAGGCCTAAGGAAGTGATTTATTAATTAGACACATATTGTACAGAGAAAAGTTAGTTTTTCTAAATATAATGCATAGTCTGGTATCTTGTAGATGTTTGATCATGAAATTAAGAATCCAGTCCCTTATTCACTTGTTTGTCCCAACAATGATTATTTTTTCTGCAAATCAAACAATTGGCCTTTTACTTTCAATGTCAATAATCTGACATTTGAAATTGAGGCAATTATATTGGTTCTTTTTCCCCTTTAGAATATTCTTATGCATTAATCACTTAATGTTTTTTATGGTACACTGATGTCTTATAACTTTGTAAGGTTTATATAATTGTCAACCAGATTATGATTTCTCCCTTGTAAGCAGATTGTCATTATCTGTAATAATTTAACTAATATTATGTATTTTCATCAATGCTGAATAAACTTAAGTGAGGCTGAGAAAATGAACAGATTAAATTGCATTTTATGGCACATCAACTCCTATATGGTAAGTATCCATCCTATAATATAAAGCATAATGTAACTTTATATATTTATCAGACATGCTATTTTATCTCCCCCTATTCAAAATAATGAAATAGTTCTTTATGATAACAGGAAAAATTAAAGCAGCAAATGAAAATGCTTGTATTAAAAACATAGGAAAGATCAGGCTATTTACAGAGATACGGTGGCGGGCCGAGTGGTGGATGTCTGGGCTCCAGGTGACACTTCATGGGTGTGGTATTTTGCAGGTAAAAAAAATAATGAAGATACAATCATTCATTTTTATGAATGATTTCAAAAAAGAAATCTAATATTGTTTTTTTTTTTAATTCAAATTTTTTTTTCAAATTCACTCCTTTTTGTTTGGAAGATTGCAAACACATAACATGTCTTCCTGTTGGCGACCTCAGCTTTTAATAAGCTCAGGTGACTCTCTGAGATGCCGGTACTTTGATCTGGCCCTGCTGTGAGCGACCTCTTGCTGAGACTACAAAACCACACCAGGGCATTCAAAGAGACATCCCGAGTATATTTTATGTTTTGTACAACCAATATATATATATATATATATATATATTTGCTGCCCCCCAAGTTTTTGTATTGTGATAATCGACCCAAATAATTTTCGGATCGGTTTTAAATTATTTTTAATAAAAATAAAATGTCAGACGTTTTTTGTTTTTTTTTTAATGATTTCAAAATTAATCGTGAATAAAATAAAATGAATTTGATTTAAAATAAACCTTGAGAAAATATTTTTTTATCACTTAACAGGAGGGTTTCAACATTTGGTCACTTGAATAAAAAAGAAATTCCAATCGCTAATTTTTACATTTCTAGAAAAAAAGATCAAAAACGAGTAGGCCACATATAAAAAAGAATTAAATTTACAATGTGAACATCCTGAAAAAGTTATTTGAAAATTTTAATTTTGGTTTAAAAAAAACTCAAAAAATAATTTTTATACCATGTTTTATAGAAAATGTTTTTTTTTTTTTTTGTGTTGATCCAAAAACAAATTTCCTCTGATGCAATTTACCTACATTTTATTCACTTAAAAAATTTTACAGTGAATTTTGAAAGCCTTCAAACCCCTCTGCCTAAGATGAAATATTTGTAATTAAATGAAGATTTATTTAATCTATCTAAAAATGTATGTTTAAAACTTCCAAATATAGGATAGCATATTGTCAGATTTTAATATATTTTAAAAAATTTACCAACAATTTTTCATTCAGACTAAAGTTGGTTGAAGAAATAAAGAAAAGTCATCTTCTTTGAAGTCTTAAGAATTTTAAGATTATAATTACAGAGAAATAAAATTGCTTTTTTTAGTTTTTTTTAAGAGGTCTTTTGGGCGGAAAATTAAAAATAAAATATCGCATTTTTCAAATGTTTTTGTTAGATTATAATTTATATTTTTCTCTTATTGTCCATGAAATTTGAAAATATTTGATTAATTGAAATTTCTGATATATACTTTTTTCTTTTTTTTTTTTTTTTTTTTTTTGCATATCACTGGATACTGATTAGATTTAAGAACAAAATCATTGAATCAAAATAATGATTATAGTTTATTTTATTTTTATAGTAAATGAAAACGCACATTGGTTTTAAGAAATATTTGGGTTTTATTGCCCCACTGATGTTTACCCATGATATATTTTATGAGTCTGTGGTGCCAGTCCTGGAACAGACCAGCATATACACTTAGAGCACCTACACACAGCATTAGACTGACCAGTTATCCTTGGTAAAAACCTGTTAACTTCATGATATGTCCCAGAAAGGGATATATTTGTTCGAAGTAGCTAAGTGGTTTTGGCTACTGTAACTGGGTAGGACAATCTAGCAGGTAGCCGTAAAGGACTGGTACTCGTCATAGTCGTAGGCAATATGCTGAGGCTATGTACCTCCACATCAGTCTGTATTTATGGCTGACACCAGCCAATCATATTACTGTGAGGGGGAACCTAGGTGTATGCATATTCATTACATCACTTCAAAATGTAAGTTTCATTCTACTTTTCTTTTCTTTTTTTAATAATTGAAACATTTTAGAACAAACAGCCTTCATTTAAATTTAAAATTAACTGTCTATTTTGCCAGTCCCTGCACAATAACGACCCTCTCGTTATAATCTTTTTCAACATAACTGTTATGACGTTATGAAAGAAGTCTATACTATTTATTCATAAAGAAACAACAGTTTACTTATTTGGTTATCTTCAAGATAACCAAATAAGTAAAATTTTCAGCTTATCTTTTAAGGAATATAGTAGGAGCAGGAGCCAACCTCATACCCTCTTTTGATCTACTTTTTTCAAGCAATTCTGAAATAATGTTTGCTTTGTTTTCAATTCATTGTTAAAGTTTTCAATTCATTGTTAAAAAAAAAGTTTTCCAATTTTATTATTAAAAAAATTTCATTGATATATATTTATTGAAAAATGCCCAAATAAACTTATTGTAAAAGAAAATTATATAAGAATTCAGATGAAAAACAAGTTTATTTTCCTGAAAAAAAGCAGATTGAAAGAGCATATGAAACTGACTATTTGAAGGCAGCATTTCTTAAAAAAAGTTGAAAAATTTGGGAGTTCATATCTTGAAGATATTCAATTATTTGCTTCTTTATTGGAAAACATTGATATAAAGTATTGGATCAGTTGCAGAATCCCTCCAGACTGATCAACTGTAAAATCTCCACCCCAACTTAACTCAACTGTAGAATCTCCTCCTAGACTAATCAACTGTAGATCTTTGAAACTTGTTAAAAATTAATGTTATTTTTTTCTTTTCAATTGGTTCTTTTTGTAGAAAAAATTGGAGAATTTTTTTAAATAAAGAAAAAAACTTTATTTTAAAACATGAATTTTTTTAAATAACTAGCTGTACTAATAGAAATTAACAAATTGTTATTAAATATGTCTGTCCTTATTAGTATAGTTTCATTACCATTTTTCATAATGCCATTAGATTAAAAAAGCGTATGCTGGCAAAATAATGAGGGGATAGTTACTTTGCCTAAAAAACTAATTGTCAGTCAGTTCTCTGGAGAATAAGTTAATGTTTAATGCAAGTATCAGAGGTGAACATTTTCTTATAATATTTTAATGATTTTTTAATACAAATGTTCAATGTTCAGTTATTTTTATTACAACAATTACTATGGATTAAATTTTAAATAATTATATTGAATATAAGAATTAAATAAAAAGCAATAAGAAAAAAATGATAGTAAATTTTAAAAATTGAATTTATAAAAGATTTAAACAATCATTGGCTGTATAAACCTTTTTTTTACAATCCTGTTTTTAGCCTTGTGCCAAATTGTATTTTATTACAATAAATAAAAATTCCCTATGCCATTGAGAATGATCTTTTCCTATTTGTTTCTGTTTCTATTTTTTCATCGATTAGAATGAGTAAACGGCAAAAACTGAGTGTTGACGCTTACCGAAAGTTGAAAGCTACCAGAGAACACAAGGAAAGAAAATGTGCTGCATCATTACATGTTTTTCTACTGAAGAATTATGTAGCTAAAGCAAAATGCAAAGACGAGGATACTGAATGTACATCGAAACTAGGCGGGGAGAAACATGGAGAAAATGCGAATATGGTGGAGACAAATATAGAAATAAAAGTTGAAGAGGAATTTCCTGCAGGAATTAACATTGTTAAAGAAATTGAAGGTGACAATGATGATGCGCCAAAGAAAGAGAGCTCCAGTGCATGCAGTAAGCACAGGCATGATGAAGTCACTGGAAATAAAGAACAGGCAAACACAGATTGCTGCATGCGAAGGCATCACGTCTTGGCCATGAACTTGTTCAGGGCAGTTGTTTGTTGATCTTGTAACATAGGGACATAAAAAGTTTGAAAACAAAGATGGGCCATTTTCTCCAACTGTAAGACCGGGAAAAAATAGTCCGAGGATAATGCTACAACACTGGTTTTACAAAACTATAGAGAATGGAGAGACTGTTTTAAAATCATGGTTTCTGTACTCAAAGACAAACCAATCTCTTTATTGTTTCTACTGTTGCCTTTTTCTTGATGATAGGGCAATGCAAATCAAGTCTAGCAAGAAATTCAGCATTTCAAAGTTCTGGAAGCTTAATTAAAAAATGCCTTTGGTGGTCAGACAAATTTTCGTCTGACCACCAAAGAGCTTTCAAGGAATGGAAGATGTTGGAAGTGACCCTTAATAAAGGTAAAAGTTTTGACAGTAAATTACAAGAACAAACTATGAAAGAAAGACAGATTTGGAGACAGGCTTTAATACGGTTACTTGATGTTGTGAAGTTTCTGATGAAAAAACCTGCCTTTTAGAGGTCATCGAAAAGATGTATATAGTTCCACTAAAGGTAACTTTATAGATCTTGTTGAACTTATGAGCAAGTATGATCCTGTTCTTGGAAATCATTACTTGAAAGAAGTAAATGATAACCGGCAGTACTTGTCACTGAAAATCCAAAATGAATTCATTCATATCTTGGGAAACCATGTAAAGAAAATATATTGGATCAAATTCAAAAAAACAATTATTTTGCGATCATACTAGACAGCACATTGGACATTTCTCATACTGATCAGCTGAGTTTCATTTGTCGATATGTCGTTGAAGACAAGAAGTGGTGTTGTGGGAATCATTTCTTGGTTTTATCACTGAGCATGGGAAGACAGCTTATGATTTCAAGAAGATGGTTTGGGATCGACTAGAGAAAGACAAACTTGATTTCAAAAATGTAGAGGCATCGGATTTGACAATGAGGCTAGTATGGCTGTAGTTCATGGTGGTGTTCAACGTCTTTTACAAAACATAGATGAGAAAGCTAAATTTGTGTCATATTCTAATCATAGCCTGAATTTATGCAGTGTTCATGCCTCAGCTGTGAATGCAATTGCCATTACATTTTTCAGAGTGATTGAGAGACTCTATACATTTTTCTCCTCTTCCAATCACCGATGGGAAGTTTTATTTTCACATGTGAAGGTCATGATGAAGCGTTTGGTAACCACCCATTGGAGTGCACATTATGAAGCTAATCGTGCAGTGAAAACCAGATTTCAAGGAGTGATTCAGGCACTCAATTCATTAAGCTCAGCTTCAGAAAATCTTCAAATGAGAGAGGATGCACAAATCATTTTGCTTTCAATTGAAAACTTCTTCATGTCATTTTTTTTTTTTTTTTACTGGGAAGAAATTCTTGGACAAATAAATCTCATCCAAAAGAAATTTCAAGAACTTGGTATTGGTTTGGATGTGTGTGTAACCCACATGGATACAACCAAAATTTTCTTTAACCAAAACCAGGGCAGGCTGGCGTCTAAATCAAAGTGCGAGGAAATGGAAAAGCGGATTAGAAGAAAGAGAAAGCCTCCTGGGGAAAAGGAAGATGATGTTTTGCCAAACACTTGTGCAGGAAGTAAAGAGAAATCTTTACGAATGTTATGGTCGACTTGTAAATTAACTGGAAGCACGATTTGACTCCATGTCTCATCTGCAAACCGTCTTCGCTGGATTATCATTGCAAGCAATCCTGGAAGATACTGAAGGCGAGTTGAAGCGAAAATTTAAAATTCTCGGTAGCGAATACGTTGCTGACTTATATGTATCTAGGCTGCCTTTGGAAGTTCTCCGAATTCGGGACTTTTTATCAGCAGCTTCTAAAGGGGAACATGACCTGACCATGATGACCAAAGCATTGACTATCGAATGGCTGAGATGGATTTATCTATGGCAAATTCAAGAAACAGTGCCAAATATTGTGATTGCTCTACAGCTGTCTTTGATGCTGACAGTTTCTGTTGCTACTGCAGAGAGTAGCTTCTCAAAACTGAAGCTCATTAAAAGTCACTTGAGACCGAGTATGTTGCAAGATTCAATTTGTCTCTCATTTCAGTTGAACATGAAACTGTGGAGAAGATAGACTTTGACCAAGTTTGCAAAAGCTCAAAAGATTAAAATATTATAACATTTGTACAGCTAATTTTTGAATTTGTTTTTTTTCAAGTACTAATCAATGCCATTAAGGATATTTCATTTATATTTTTCTTCCAAAAAAGAGGGCGCCATTATGAATACGGGCCCTGGGCAGCACTCTGCCTCAGTACACCCCTGCAGAGACATTAATTATTGTTTATTTCTTTGTTTTATGTTAGCTTTCATTGAATATTTTTATTTTTAATGATTTAAGAGGCAAACCATGTGACAATAAAGTTAATTTTATAGCTAAAAATATTAGACTACTCATGAAGAGAAGGTAACTGTTGCAAATAGAAAATGAACTATTCTTGTAAGTTTTTACAGTATGGGTAAACTAATTAATATTCTTTTTGTGGAGATTTTCATCACAAAGCTGATGTTCAGATCATGAATAGAATTTTATAAGACATTGTTCAATGCAGAAGATTCTTTGAGAGAAGAGAATTTAAGTAAAAATTAAAGACTTTGATTCTCTGAAATAACCCTATAAAAATGAGAAGATTCTAAATGACTAACTGCATCTGTAAGTTTGAAAGATTTGATCTGTTTACTTTCATTTATTACTTAATATTTATCTTTTACATCTTGAAAATTAATTCACTGATTGACCAAAATATTTTGTTTACTGACCATGGTTGTTACCTTAATTGTTAAACCGTCACCCTCTCAAATAACAGATCATTCATTTTTTTGTTTCTAAGTCAGGGCCCATCTTCTGAGTGACACTGCCTCATTATTTTTAAAAGGGATAATCAAGACTTTTTATTATAAAGTGCTAACCGCAAGTTGAGGGAATTTGAACAGTGTACATAAACTGAATGTAGTAGAGACTTTCGTTTAATAACTACTCTTTAAACCTCAATGTGTACATACTAAGAAAAATTTCTGAAAAGATAATGGAAACTAGACCATAGCATAAATATTTCATTTTCTTATGTCAATTTCTCCAAACTTTGTTAAACAATTTTTTTGATGTGGTATGCTGTGGGTTTTGTATAATATATTTTTGGGGGCCTGTATAAAATAACCTTCACGTCACTGAGTGGAAATCATATTAAGTGCCAACAATTATCTAATGTCTTTAATGAGACATTTATTGTTGAATGACAAGTCCATATGACTTATAATATCCTCAAATATTTACATTGTTTTGTACTAAAAGAAAAGGTTCTTGGCATGTCTTAATGTTTGTAATAGTTAACAGGTTACTGTAACATTTTTTAATGAGCAATATGAGATTAAAAATTTTAATATGAAGATAATAACTGGCTGAGATGAAGTTTACAGTTTCAATCAGTTTGCTTTTTTTTATACAGCTAGTTTCATTTTATGCAGCCTTTCCAATCTATGATAGAACAACTTGTGTATTACACTGAAAAAACTACATGATACCCAGATAAATGATGTTGTACTAGATTAAATTGAATATCTGACCAAAAATTGTTTCCAGTTTAATTAATATAAGACAAGATCTGCAAAATCATGTCCATGTGTGTAATTTCAAATGTTGATATGCAAGAACAATTCTGAGTATGGATTTAGAATCTGCATTCTCTACTTAACCTAAAAAAACACATGTTTTTATTGTGATAGAAAAATCTTTTTTGTCCAGTGTTATCAAAATATTGAAATGGCAACAATCTGTTTGATAATCATGTTATTCTGAGCCTTATAATTTACAAATAAAATGCACACCATGTTGTTATTTATTTTGATTTTGTAAAATGATTGAGTCAATACCAGATATTGGGATCATATACATACATAATACATAAAAATATATGAGGGATTGTTGAAATTTTCTCAGAACTACTGAGGCCTTCTGAAAACAAATCTAATGTTTGGTCATTTAATCAGATTTTAGGAAATGTTTTAGGCTGAGAACTTTTCAGCCCCTCTCATATATTTTTTTGTTTGTTTTTTGCAGCATATAAAATGTTCCAGCATATAGGACAAACCCTAAACTTTGTATAAAACATGTTAGAAAAATACAGTTGAGAGAAATTTTATAGAGCCTACCCCACTGTGGCAGATTTGGAGATCCCACTGTAGAATTTTAATTCTATATCATTTCAAATAGCTGAAAATAACATGTCCAATTTTGTGCAAAAAAAGAGGATCACACAGTTTATCATCAAATCCAGCATCACACATATTTTCAAAAAAACTCGAGTTCTGATTGGTCAATAAACACACAAGTGGGCATTACTATCTATCCACACATAAGCTTTTTGTCTAGCGCATGACCAATATCATGTTTTTGTCTATGTCTGCACATTTGACCTCAAGTTGACCTGTTCAAAAGTGGATCACACAAACTTTATTCAAATCTGATTGCTGATTGGCTAATAGATATTGAATGTGTATAATGCCTACGCAATCTTGTTTAGCCACCAAGATTTTCTGAACAAGTCTTTTGAGCCGGTCACGTGATCTAGAACATCATAAATATTTAACCACATCATCAGTCTTTCTCTTTTGACTTATAATCTCTCAAGATGCAGCACTGCGGAAAGCCTGCATCTGTCCCTTAGGGGCAAATGCTATGAAACATGCACACACACACATGTATGCACATTCGAGACATATATTCATTCCTTCAACTACAAGGACACTTATCAACTTCTAACAGAGATTCTCTTCAGCACTCAACAAGTCTACAACACCTTCTTATCTAAGAACATTCTTTTCATTGAGACTGACCATTATTTCACAAACTGAAATCTTTCCCTAGAATCCAAATAAAAAAAAAATACTACAAAATTTAATTTCTTGGGTAAACTAACATACACCAGTTAAACACACACATACATTTTGAGTTTAAAGTTAAACAACAAACTACAAGATTTCAACCAAAAATCTACGCTATTGTAATTCTTTTTACAATATACTGAAAATTATTCGTTTGCCTTTGTCTTTTTTCCGTTTTGTGTTGTTTTCTCTTGTTTGCTTATTATTTGCTAGCACCTTTGTAAAGTAAAAAATGTACGGATTGAATTGAGGCCGTTCAATACAGCTACACCACTCTTGACTTTGTGACAGTATCATGAAATTGTAGATTTTAGAAGCTGGCAGAAGATTCAATAAAATACAGAAAAAAACCCTCTATTTTTAAGGAAAGGGAATCAGATTAAAATGTTTTTTATTCATGCAGAGAAATACCAATTAAGAGACAGGATAATGAAAGTTGAATTGGGTTAGCAAAAAAGTTATTGATGAAATGTTGAAAAACAAAGTGCAGGTCTTTGTTTTGACTAAAACATATTAGCTGTTGAGGAAATTGACCTTAGGTCAGACCACAATGACAAATGAATTGATGAGAGATAAACTTTTGATTGAAATCCTGGAATAATTGTGTATTTGCAAATATGAAGTTTTGATGATGTAATGAAAATGGGACTTCTCCTTTTCTTATCACAGTGCTTGTTTTAATATTGGGCTGAACAGGTGTGGAAGGTAACAGAAGTAGAAACTTCACCTTTTTGAACCATCATTAGGTATGTTAATCAGATTGCATTGCTTGAAGGTGGAGTTAATTCTGGAAATCCCCATGTATTGTGCAGTGACGATAAAATCCGTTGCAGGGATAGCAGCTAGTTTGCAGGGTTCAAGCCATTGCTATGAAAAAGCATCCAGAAATCACCTAAGCCAAATCCTGAAGTTAGTTGAGAATAAATGACTAAAACCCAGACTGGTAATATTTGCTGTTGGTTGGCTTGGTTCAAGGAAGAATCAGCTGTAAAAATTGACAATCTCTCTTGCCACTGAAATAAATTAAGATTCAAATCAGCAACAAGTTTGCATTTCTTATGACAACATTGAAATCTTACTAACTGTAGCAAAGTGAGTCAAGTCGATCATTTTAGTAAAGTTGGTGATACCAATCTAAACTTTCATCTTGTGATTCTGTAAGCTGCCAATTTTAATCAGAAACATTTTGATTGGGGAGAGGACATACCTTTTCATTTTTAAATAATCATAAATGTGGATCAGTGTGTTCCCCAGTTTGAACCAGTTACTGTGATTATACCAAGCCTGGTTGTATCACAGGATTGAATTTGGTGGCCATCACCAATGACTACTCTGAACAAATAAGACCATAATCTTCACTATACAGAAAGCAGTGATTTTGAAAGTCAAGGATTTGAGTGAAGATGTATTTTATATACTGCAAAATATTGTAATTTCCTGTCACTCAAATGTTTAATACTCAGAACATTTCATTTCTCATAATCTAGCAGTGAAACACCAAATGTACAAGAAAATCTTGTATGATCTTTGAATATTTATTGATACATTCTACTGATGCTATAGTGAAAGACACCTTGTCTAGATAATAGACTCTCCCATCTATTAAAAGTAGGAGTCAGTAGTAGTCGAGGGAAAAAAGTAGTCAGCGACCACAACTCGATTACTCTGCGTAACACTTTATTACAAGTTCCTAACGTTTCTGTTAGAGTTGTTCAAAGTGTCTCCATTGTAGTTGTTTCAATTAAGACAAAAGTGATATCTTTAACACGGTGACTGCCAGAGGTTAATTACAAAATCTGACTTCAAATGCCAGTTTTATAATAGCTAATAGTTAAGCAATAAAAACTTTTGCTGACTTGATTTATAGTTGTTATATTCCGTGCTAATAGGAATATAGACTTGAAAAACACGGTGCATAAAATAAGTAAAGGTTTGTTGTAAAAACCAATACAATAAGAATAAAGGTAACAGTTATGCACAAGGTCATCGCAGGTCAATCCAGTAGTGAGTGCTACTATTGGAAGGTTGGTAGTCCCCATGTAAGTCTGAGTCGTATTCAACAGATCCCAGCTACACTCCGTAGTCTGTTGACTTACAGATACTTATAGGTAATTACTACCTATAGTGTAGTCACTCATGGGGGTGACAGGTTATTCCGTTACATCAATAGTTTCAAATGAAGTCTTCACCTTGTTTTCACACTAAAAGTATCACTGCAAATAAATTTGTTGCTAGCCCCACGCAGATGAAAATGTATAAGGAAATGCCAAGCAAACTCATTGTCAGTGTCATAATAAAAACTTGTGGTTGGTAGTTAATATGTTAATTTCGTTCACAACAAAATTGAAACATGGCTTTAGCATCCAGAATTTGATCATTTTTTCAGTTTCTGCAAGCTTGCCTTAGTAATTTTGCTTTTGATATTGTCACCTATGTCATCATTTCTCATAACTTGTAGCAAAGAACACCCATTCAGCTTTGAAGTCTTTCAGAGGTTCAGAAAGTTCTAATTCCTATACTGTCCATCTGAAAAGTAGTGGATTTTGGTGATGCCTGGCCACTTTTTGATGTTGCTGTACCTTATGCACAAAGCATGTATCAGAGCTTAGGTCATCTGAAAGAAAAGAAAATGATTGGTGTAATTTTGGGGCCTGTTTGGAATATATCACAATGATATGTAAAGTGTAGCTTTCTTTTGACCAGTGGTACCCTTGGATTTCATCCTAGATCACAAATTGACAGTTTGTGAAATCTCTACAAATGAGGCATTTATCCCCAGGAAGGTTATCTTTTAACTTTTTGAGATACTTACCATTTTGCAATGTATAGGTGGGAAGTCTTATCAATATAAGTGCCAAGAAGTTTTTTGTACTCATTGACCAAAATACTTCATGTTATCAATTTTGAGCAGTCTGTATTTTGCCACTGTTTTATTTTAATAGATAAAAAGCAAATTTGAAAGCTCTTGGTTTAGGAAGGAAACCAAATTTTTCTTCCTGAACAGTTGCTTCATCTGTGGACGATCACTCTCTACTTTCTAGACTGCAGGCAACTTTTACTGTCAGATCCTTATATGTGATATCCCATAAATCTGCACCCACCAAAAGGGTGGTATTTTGATGATGAGTGCCATAAAATCTGGCTGATACACCATTTTGAGTGCAAGCTGCAAAATTTGGAGAACTCAAATTTAACAGTTGAGCTAACTTTTTTCAATTTGGCATAAGGGTCCTGAAAATTGCAGGGAAGCAAATATTTGTGATGATGAGTGCTTTCAGTATGGCCTTTCTCCACACTGACAGTCTTTTTATCCTGGCATGAGTAGAGAGTACACATCATCTTGGAAAAAGATTAACCACTACTAAACAGGTTTCCTCAAACAATTTATTTCCTAAGGCTTGGTGATTATTCCCTTCTCAGCTTTTAATATTCTAAACTCACACACTAAAGGATCAGAGATATTTAAAAAAATAAAAGTTTCCTCTCTTGACCAAGATTCTGGAGTCATTGTAACAATTTGAACTGTTTCATTAAATGTTGAATGTTTTATCATTTCCTTCATCAGGAAAAGTAAACAATCAAATATTTTTGTTTATCTCAATGTTTGGGTCAATTTAGTTTTCAAGGGTTTTTTCCAGTTATATTTGGCAACTGGAAATCAACAATCAGATGAAAATATGCTGGTGATTGATCTAAGGAGCTCAATACTGAATTAAGCTGATTTCATGGAGAAGTGATGGGTTCTTCTGCAGCATACATGTTTTCGTCATGAACATAGTCATCATCATCAGCAGCAGCCTCATCATCAGTAACAGTGTTTTTGGCTGGTTCAAACAGATTGAATGATACAGTTATAGCAGAATTTATGTCATGGAACAACATTGAAACCTTTACCTTCTAACATTGTGGTACTGCCCAGTGATATCAGTCAGATATCTTGCACTTTCTTCAAATATTATTTGCCACTTGCATTTAAAAATAAAAATATTACCAAAATTGAAAAAAATGTTTCAGTCTGGTAATACTAACCAAATAATTTATTACACCTGATTTCACATTTTCCTATGAATGAATTGTTTGTTTCAATAAAGTTCATCTAATGCAAAACCCAAGAGCCACTCAAGGTAGAGGTGTGAATGAGGTGTGTGATATGAATGTAAGAGAAAGAAGTAGGAAGTGAAGATTATGAGGCTATGGCAAGATAATACTTGACCTTAGTTTTGAAGATGTTAAGATTGTCGTGTTCTGGGAAGCACCCACAAAATAGGTGTTCCTGGCAAGAAACTTTCCTTTCTTACCAAAGAAGTACATGCAATATGTTTGGTGGGACAAAATATTGGTTGAATAAGGCAAGTAATTATGGACATATTAGAACATCACTTTGATTTTGCAATTTTATGTCAAAGATAAATGAAGCAAGAAAAATATTTGGCACATTATCATTGTATTGTACACTCTATTTTTTAGTCGCTATTCATTATGACGTCATTTTGCTGGTTTGAAGAGTAAACCAAGAGTTTAGCCATTTTCCATGCATGCATAGGAACTTTCTAAACCAAAGTTTTGAATTCTACATTCTCAAAATATTTTGGTCAAGTACAGAATTTTAGAGAGAATAGAGTATCAAAAATATATATAATTTTAATTTTGGAGATTTCAGTTTCCAGTAAAGGTATATTATCAAAAATATTGAAAATCCATAATGGAAGCTAAAAAAAACCTTGAAAATTTGAAGGTTCATATCTTGAAAAGTACCCAGGTTTATGACCTAAAATGTTGCAATTGTTGTTATGTCCCAGTAGATGTTACTAATGGCGTAAAGATGAAGAATAAGTAAATTTGATAGTATCATTTTCCCCAAATGTTGGTTGCTTTGATATGGAATGCCTCAACACGTCTAAGAAAATTTGTGTATTTGTCTCTTCCCTTTCCCAATCCCTGTACTTGCCCTATTGAAAATTTGTGTATTTGTCTCTTCCCTTTCCCAATCCCTGTACTTGCCCTATTGAAAATTTGTGTATTTGTCTCTTCCCTTTCCCAATCCCTGTACTTGCCCTATTGAAAATTTGTGTATTTGTCTCTTCCCTTTCCCAATCCCTGTACTTGCCCTATTGAAAATTTGTGTATTTGTCTCTTCCCTTTCCCAATCCCTGTACTTGCCCTATTGAAAATTTGTGTATTTGTCTCTTCCCTTTCCCAATCCCTGTACTTGCCCTATTGAAAATTTGTGTATTTGTCTCTTCCCTTTCCCAATCCCTGTACTTGCCCTATTGAAAATTTGTGTATTTGTCTCTTCCCTTTCCCAATCCCTGTACTTGCCCTATTGAAAATTTGTGTATTTGTCTCTTCCCTTTCCCAATCCCTGTACTTGCCCTATTGAAAATTTGTCCACATCCAGCTTTTCCTTTTGCATCTGCTGATGTGCATTGCAATTTTTCATATTCATTGCCTTTAAAACCAAATTGTCCTAAACACAAAGCAAATTCTTGAAATGTATTGATTCCCTTTAGTTTACATTTGAGTTTAAACATACCAGTGTCATTCTAAACAAATGCTATTGTTTGCTTTGCTCTCAAATCTACTATTGATAAAAACAAAACAATTTAGTTGTTTGTTATTGGTTGAATCAGTTTTCATAAAATTTATATCCTTAAAAAGAAGAAAAATTTAAAGGTTTAAACCACTTATTTTCTAAAATTAGTCCAGTTAGTGTAAATTAATACCTTTAAATCTGAAAATTTAAAGTTGCAATATAAATTAAAGTACTTATTGGCTTAGTAACTTTTTAATTTTATTTGTATGTAAACTGAAAAAAATGTTCATTTTTTAACCTGTTTTATGCCTGCAAAATTACATACATAAATTTTTTACAAGTAATATGCAATTAAAACCATAATTAAAATTTCAAAGATAAATACTTAAATTATTGTAGTAAAAAAGTACTAGTTTTTGCTACCGTTCCCTTTTTGTCTCTTTTTGTTTACGTGTCCATCTTGTTCTTATAAGCACAATCGGTCAAGATAAGAGATGAATTAATATTGCAACCTCCAGATCTTATGCCAAACAGACAAGAACTAGAAGATTTCCAATAATGTTGCTGTGTAATTTGAATCAGCCAGTGTTATGGAAAGCCACAAGACTGATGGTTAAAAAGCTTATGTCACATGTCATCAAGGCTACTATTCTCTGTGAGCACACCGAAGGAGATACTGCAATTGGACCTAAAATTCCACTCCACATGTGACTTTTTAATTTTGGAGATTTCAGTTTCCAGTAAATGTAATCTTTGCCATGTCCATTAATATGTCCCAAGTACAAACCATTATAGTTGCTAAATTGCACCTTTTAAAGCTTCCAGGATTCCTATTTTACTTATAAACAATTTTATGTTAGATATTCAAGAGAAAGCTTACAGTTATATCATGTAAAATACTGGTTCTTGTACAGTCACCAGAATTAAGCAATATCAAGCCTGGTCAGAACCTATATGAATGACCACTTGCAAATACCAGATGCTGTAAGCTTGGATGTGCTGGTGGTCTAATGGATAATTTCCAATTGCTGCACAATTTCATATACATATTTTATAATTAAAATACATAATTACATCATTTGATAATATATAAGATTCTTCCTATTCCCCATTTATGTTTCATATCAATCAGGATGCTGCAAAATAAAACTGTGTGGAGGGGAGGGGGGCTAAATAAAATATTAAATTTTCAAAATTCCTGAGACTGTATTTTTTATTTTAATTCCCTCATAAAATGAACATTTTTTTGCTTTGTTTTTTTACATTTTAAATCTATTAACCTACTGTAACCATTTTTTGATTTTATTTTAAATACACGTTTTTTTGGTGGTGGCCTTGTACTTATTTTCTGAAATAAGACCTATAGACATTATCTGTGCATAAGACTTATAGACATTATCTGTGCATAAGACTTATAAGTTTTAGATGAAGGAAGATGATTTTTTTCTGATTTATTTTGAAAATAGGAAAGCAGGAATGATTTTAACCAACTGATACAACTCAATAATATTGTCAGAGATTGAGGCAAAGAAGACAAAGTTTGCCTTCTGTTTCATTCTTAGTCTCAGCAGCGGGTGTAGGAGCTGAATCTTCCACCATCACTCCCAGAGTGCAATGGATGCATATAACATAATTATGGGATTAGAATAAGTACAATTGCTAGTAGTCTACAGTATCTGGATATACATTAGCCTAACATATATTTCAACTCTTTGTGTAAAATGGAGATATTTTTAGCCTGTTTTTCTGGATGGGGAAAATCCGTGAGGCGGGGGGGGGTCTTATATGTCATCAAATGATACTTTGTGCAGGCATCTGTTTTAGATTTGTAAAATCTCAGATGAAACAGATATAGGAGGAAATGCTTTCTTACTTTTGACCTTTTTTCTATTCGATGATGAGTGACTTTGTCTTTGTTGCTGAGAAAATATAACTTTCAAGATATTTTTTCTTTCTAATAGCTTTTTTATTTTTATTTTGATTTTACTTTTCTTTTCTTTTTTAATGTGTTCTCTCACACTCTGATCCCACCCACTATTTGATGTGCTTTTCTTCTTTCTCTCTTTCTCTTTGTTTTTGTTTTGTCTCTTCTTTTAATCACATCTTCATGTGCTTCTCTTTCTCCTTGGTCTTTTGTTTCTTTTTGTCTTTTAGGTGTTTATTTTTGTTTTTAGTGCTTCTTACTCTTTCATGCCTTTTTACTCTGATTCTTTCTTTCTTTCTTTCTTTCTTTTTCTCCAGGTCTCTTCCCTTTACTCTTATTCTCTCTTTCTTTTCCTCCAGATCTCTTCCCTTCACTTTCGTCATCTCTTCTGCACTCATTATTTCTTTTTTTTTACTACATGTTTCTATGTCAGTTTTTTCTATCAGATATTTTTCTTTCACCTTTTACATTCTCTCTCCTTCAGTCGCCTTTTCTTTCTTTCATTCTTTCTTTCTCCACATTACTTCCCTGTCTCTTTCCTGAACCTCATTTTACCCACCAGAACATGTATTGAACCTCCAATATGGCATAGTTGCATTTATATATGTGCATAGAATTGTCAGCCAAGTCAGTGAATTCTTTTGAGCCAACAATGTCCCTGACACCGCAAATTCTACCAAGCCTCTCTTGTCTGAGCTTCATCTTCACCAGGAACCACCAAACTACAAGTGATGACATGGCAACTGAAGCCAGACCTGATTCCTTTATTGTTATGCTGCTTTTAAAATGCTCCTGATTTTGCTTCTACTGTTTCTGTTGTAAGAGTGGAATTTAGGGTACTTGTTTGTCCCTACTTTTAAAATGAGGAGAAAAGAAAAAAAGAGAAAATTTTGTGTAGAATTTTATAGCTTTACATGGAAGGCAACTAAATAAAGCTGGGAAAAAACACTTGTCGAATGCCAAAGATCTTTCAACTTATGTATTTACCATTGGCATCTGATGATTGTTTCACCTGACCCACATTTCATAATGCAGTTGATTCAATTTGAATTTCTGGTTCTTAGCTGTGTTTGAACACCAATCTCTGGCCTCACTAAAAAGTACATAACTATTTCAGCCACCATGTAGGCCATCCACTTTATTTTATAGATTTAACTTTATCCTGCTTGCATCTTGTACAGCAAACTCAAATATCTGATGCAATTATCCCTGATATCTCTTGGGGCTGTTTTCTTTATGAAAATAAGGGTGTGTCTTATACACCAGAATGACAGTATGTTTGCCTTTCATACTACCTTGAGGTGAATATAATGCACTATTATAAAAGGTGAGTTTTCAGCTTAGTTCTTTCCACCCTAATTAATAGGACAGTAAGTATATGTCAGCATCAATCTCATTAGTGCAACAACAAGTGAGAATCAAACTAACAAGCAATGATTTGTAAAACTGAAAAAAAAACACATCAGTCTATGGCAGGTGCATTTGAAAATAAGAAATACAAAGTTAAATCAAAATTAGCCATTATAGCAATGTTTCATTTGTTACCTACAGAAATGTCTTTGCTGTAAAACCCATTTGTTTTTTTTTATGGTTCCCTTTGTAATTTGAAATCATATATACTTTAATTCATTTTAGATAAAAATCTGTTTTCACATCAGTAACTAAAATCATTCTTCAAAAGTTAAAAAACACTAACACATCTGTATATCATATTGATTTGAGTATGAAATCAAAAAGTATGTTATAAATAATGGTGAAACTTTTTAAGCAAACCTTACACTGTTACATGTTATTTTTTCTTTATTTTTATATGAACACCAGTTTTACTGTTTTAATGTAACTAAATTGTGAAACAATAATTTTGATTAGTGATACATTCTCTGATACTAATTACTATATAAGTAAGAAGCTACTTTATTTTTATTCAAGTGAGAAAGTCAAAGGCCAAAATTATACATATATTTAGGTACATTTTGTATTAAAATTGTCAATTTAATATTTTTATTTAATTTTCAGAAAAATATTACCCTGAATATCATGTATCATTAAAAAAATCATTTTTTTTTATTAAGTATGTGTAAAATTTTTCAATGAAAATTGTTTTCCATCTGTGTATTCATCATTTTTAAGAAGGTTTGCTGAGAACTTTTGTGTATACCTAATTATATTAAGAATAGTTTCATTGTTCTGATACTAGTTGGACTATCTCAGTGTATTTTGGTTAATCACTAAACGTAAACCAATTTTCCTTTGTAGAGCAGGTCAGCACAGTATTTTTTGAAACATCAGATTTGTTTCATATATGTCTTCAATAATAAATTGATTTACTTTTAATGCCACATTTTTTATACTTTCCTTTTTCTTTTACGGTTAGGCTACCTTTTATCTGCTTGTCTCTTCTTTGAAAGTACATAAATAGACATAGATAAACAGATATTTATGGATATATTTTCAGGTCAAGATAAGTATCACTGGTGACTAAGTGCATAGGTATTTTGTGTTTGCTATATATAATTTTTTTGTCCACTGTCAGTTTTGTGTTAATTTTAAAGGTTAATCATTCAATATGTCTTCACCAGTTTTAAAGGGTTAATTAAATCAATAATTAATTGTTAAATATTATTTTTTGTTTTCAATTGTTAAACCAATTATGCTATACCTGAATATCTCAAAATGACAATTTAAAATAAATATTTGATTCACTTAGTAGATACTATGGAATCTACTTTCAGTGTTTATATTGCATATACATAAACATTTATTATATTACAAGATTTCTATGTTACCTTGTGATATAGTCAGCAATTCAAAAGATGTATTAATTTTTCTGTAATGGGATTGGTTTAGGTAATAGGTAATTTTTAGCATAAAGAGAGCTATAAATATAGCTCACAGGCAACTTTGAGTCAGTGTATGTAGAATATCTACAGCTACTAAGTTTGATCATGATAACAAAATGGCATAGCCTGACAGAGATCTATTGAACACAGAAGAACCTGAAGACGTAAAGATTTGGATAAAATGCTTTGAGGCCCGTGCCAGAATAAAGAAGTTCTGAGATAACCAAACACCTGAAGGACAGAAAGAAATCATGGATATTTTTGGCCACTGTGGGATGTGAAGTCGTTAGGCAGATTTCATGAATGACTTACCCAGCTGAAATTGAAAACTTTGCATTTAAGGAAGTCAAAGAAATAATATTGATAAATATTCAACCAAAGAAAAGATTGGTGATAGCCGAATGAACCAAATTCTTAGCATTGAGACAAGAATTCGAGAAGCCTATAAGGAAATATCTAAGAAGAGATGCAAGCAGATATTGTGAATTTCATGAACTACAACAAGGAATAAGCATAGAGGAAGAATTAATTCAACTCCAATTGGTAGAAGGACTGTATAACACCTCTCATAGAGTAAAGATTTTAGGGTGGTTACAGACAAACTAAATGATTTTAGAAGCTTATATTGACTTCATACAACAAGAGGAGTTAGGGTTGGGTGGGGTAATTTGGGTGCTTTTTGCCTTGTTTTTCAATTTGAGTCATAATAATTTTTGAACAGGGTTGAGCCAAGGATTGCAACTGGGGTATTTCAGGCATGTTTATGTACACATCAAGTGCTCCGAATCAGCTGCAATCTTCAGCTGAGCACCATGCTTCAGCAAAGTTTCAGCCCATTAATACCTCACCACATGGTGTGCCCGCAACAGGTGGATGATGTTATGTTGCAACTGAATTTCTGGGTAATCCATGCACTGTCTTCCACCATTTTTTTGCCACAAGATTTTATCACCTTATTTGGCTTTTGGATACCAGCACATGAAGAACCTCTTTAAGGAAGCAGCAGGAAATCCTCTACAGCCAACCTCAAATGGCACCAAGGTGCAGCCGTATCTTCTCCCACAGACTTCAGCCACCAGTTCCTCATACCAAAGCAGCTCTTTCATGAGCCTCTTCATTCCATTCTTCCCATGCCACTGTCAGCTTGCCAAGCAACAGATGTTGCTTCTCGCTATCAACACTACATCTGGCCTCAGTCCAGACACAATAACCTCCACTGGCAGTGTAGCATCAACCAACATTCACCATTTCCTTAAGTCCTCTGCCATGCTCTTCTGCCTTGTGTCAGTCACACCTTGCTTCAGGAAAGCAATCCTTTGCAGGTCCATTGAGAGTATACTAGCACTTCTCGCAGCTGCTGCCATGACACCCCCCCCCCGAACCAAGTTATGTCTGAAGGTGTACCAGCCGTTCTGTAGCACCTTCGGGCAGGGTGACAGTATGTGGTGTAGGTTTCTATATGCACCACACACCTGGCAGGAGGGTGATTCCTGCACTCCCCATCTCTTCAAATTTGCTGGTGATACTGCCACATCATATGCTGCCTGCATGAGGAACCTCAAATGTCCTGCACTGAGACACGACCAATCAGACCAACTGATCTGAACACCCTCAATACCCTCCCAGTTGAGCCATCAATCCTGCTGAGTCTGTTGGACAGTCCGCACCAAATGTCTCTCCTCCTTGAGTTTCTGAACCCCCTGTTCCTGTAACTTGCATTGATCCTGTCTACTGGCCTCTGACCAGAATCTCTCCCTCTCAACTAGACCAAGTCTAGCATATCCCTTCCTTGTAACACCCTGAACTTCTGCCTGCTTTATCATACCTTCCACTGCTGACATCATGTCTGACACTTTCCACTTTCTTCCTGTCTTCACTTCCGGCATATTTTCCCAGATTACAGCATCTCTAGATTCATACAGCATGGACTGTAATCTCACCTTTGCCACCTTGTACTCCTCCACGAAAGAAGTAATAGGTAACTGAAGGCTCCCTGATCTGCCATACAAAGCAACTGGCGATAGAATCCTTGCAACACCAAACCACTTCCGTACGCATTTACTGATTTTCCTCTCAATTATCTCAACTCTGGACAGTGCCACCTCATATATAGTTAGCAGCCACATTAGTCTTGGCATCAACCCAAAATGCATACACCAAACTTTAAATTTCCTGGGAAGCCCACATTGGTCTATTCTTCACAGACCCACCTCCACTTGTCACTGGATTTCAATCCCACGGTGACAATTTGTCACAGGGAAGTTATACCACCTCCCAAGACTCTTCACACCTTGCTCCCACACTGTTGATATCTTTTCGCCTGCGATGGAAAACATATCATGTATGACAGAACCTCCCTTCATAGACAGTGACCTGCTCTTCCTTGGCTTGAAGGCCATCTGACCCCACCCTACCAACCCTGCAAGTCTTTCCAGAACCAACTGTGCTACTTTCCTATCATCTTGAATTATCGTCAAATCATCCATAAATGCCCAGATTTTGACCTCATTCTGCAGGAAGCCGTACTTTGGCATCAGACCTCTCAGGATCACTTCCATCACCATCACAAACGGTACTGGAGAGATGGCACATCTCATAGCAATTCCTTCTGCAGCTCTACATACTTTATAGTGTACTCCATCATTGAAAAATGCAGCATGAACTAATTGAAGTACATTGCCAGACAATCCCTGAGTCTCTGTGGAACATAGAAGAACTCCAATGCCAGCTGTATCATGTTATGCGGAACCGAACCATATGCATTCGCAAGATCCAGCCAGATGACATGAATATTCTTCCTTTCAGTTTTAGCTTTGCGGATCTTTGCCCAAATCATTTTATGCACATCAAAGTGTGCAAAAATAACTTCCCCTAATGGACCATTCCACAACAACTACTTTTGTCATAGTTTTGAAAAATAATGGGTTGGGTAAGAAAACACTCAATAACAAGCCGTGATGTGAAAATTCATGAACGGAACAGGTTACTTTCAACAAGAATAACACAAACAAGCTCTAAATATCTATAGAAGCATTTCCATGACAGGTAAAACATTTACTGCAGTAAAACTCAGCCTCCAAATCTGCGTTTCTAGGCACACATTTAGGGCACACATAATTGCCAAATAAATCACAAATTAACTATGTCTCCTTCTGAGTATAGGTACTCCACAGTGTCCCACACAAAACACAAGCTGTGTTATCCTCATTTCCACTGTCTTCATTGCCTTCCTGCTCTTCATATTGACTTTCATTTTCCATAGCATCAACCAAAACCTTGTGAGACTTGCTTTCTTCTTTGCCTCTCTTGTTTCTACTTTCTCTTAAAGCCTTTACAAAACAGCTAGAGTTGTTAGTAGTTTTCCCTCCTTTGCTTGCATATGTTTGTGTTTCTTCTTGGCAATTTTGAGTCAATAGAACCTTGTAGAACATGTTAAAAAATTTACCAAGAGTTTCTTGTTTGAGATTTTCCGCACAAGCATTGGTGATGGCTTCCAGCTTTCTTAAACGAATCCGGTCTCCCCAGTGTTGTCTAAATGAGATCACCCAATCCTGACCAGGGGAATTGTCCTTGAACACTGTTTCCTTTCCCACACTGTCTAGATAAGTCTTTATCGTCGGCTTTATTTCTTCAGTTCTGCAATGCCAGGCTAGAGCAGAGCACTTTTAAAGAGCAACAACTACGAGCTCCTCCTCTTGGTCTGTCAACACCCGCATTCTACCAGCTCCAGTTTTAACTGGTTTCTTGGTGACCCAGCGTCTTGGTGATTCTCTGTTAATACCAAAACTCTTTACAGCACTACGTATACTTGCACCATCATTCTGGACCTTACTGATTGCAGCTTGCAGCACATCTAGGCTATATGATTCAGTTTTGTATTTGTGTGTCCGAGGAATTCTAAAATAGAAAAAATAGGACCTGTATCATCAACTGGGCAACATTTAACAAAATTAATCTCAAATCACTAAATTTCATTCAACTGATATGATTTATAGATAATCTGAGGCTAAACTGGATTTCAAGAGAAAGTTTGATTTACAAGTAAAAATAAATGTCCCTGAGTCAAAACAGGTCCTTCCTCTCTGACATCCAAGAACAAAAAGGATGGTGCAATTGTTACAGTTGTATCACAAAGTTAGAGGCTGATGCAATCCATAATGGTGGCAGGTTGCTGTGAAACCAAATGAGTTAGGGGAAATTAACCAGAATTAAAAGTGACCCAAATTACAACACCACACCCCACCCTAATTTAAAAATCTAATACAAATGAAAAACAACCTGAGCTCATGGACACATGTGCAATAAAAATCAAAGAGAGAGAATTATTCAGTATGGGAACAGACATGTAATAAGTGCAATAAGAAAAATCACTTTCAAGTCATATGTAGATGGCAGCATACCTGTTGAAATAATACACAATAATGTAAAAAGTCAACCAAATGTTTTTTCAATGAAAAGGAGAAAAAAAGAGAACACCTTCACAAATATTAAATTAAATGGTGTAGACTTAAAAATGCAAGTGACCCTTTTTTCAAAAAATTTTAGGGAGAATTATTGAAACCAAAATTAAAGAAGAGCTTAGTAAGATGAAGACAGTTTGATAGAATGTGTTTAAAAATATTAGGGTCCTTTCAAGGCAACTAGAAACAAAAAATAGATTTGAAACTGTCACTATTATGGTCTGTATAAAAAGTAGTAGGAACTGATTTGATAAATATTAATAACACCTATTTACTTAATGCTATGAATACACAAAATTCTGAAACTGGGACATTAAAAAGCTATAACGCTAGCCTTAAGTTAAAAAGAAATATCAATCCATCATATTTTGAAAACTGTAGGCTTCCCATTCATATATAGCCAATGGTAGTTGATAAGCTGTGAAAAATTGGTGGAAGAAGACATTCTTCAATACGTAGAACCTGGAGGCAGCAAATGGGCATCGCCTGTTGTAGTTTTAAGAAAACCTGATTTTAGAATTTGTGGAGATTACAAAGTAGACATAAATCATAAGATTTGATTGGATTCCTACCCTATTCCAAACAGAAAGCCATACTTCATTCTCCGACAGGAATGAAATATTTTATGAAAATTGATTTAAAAAATGCATATCACCAAATTCAAATAGATGATGAATTTAAGGATATCACAACAATAAACTCCCCCATCAGCTTACTTAAATGGTCCTGCTTACCATTTGGAATTAAGACAGCCAGCTCGATTTTCAAAAAACTATGGAAAATTTGTTGCGGGTGGGTGGAGTAGAAAATAGTATAATTTATCAGGACGATATATGTTTAGGTGTGGCCACTGAAGAAAAACTGAAACAAAAGAATAAATTTGTAATAGATAAGTTGAGGAAGGCAGGAATGACTATAAAGATAAGTGTATATTTAATTGTAAAGAATTGACATTCTTGAGTTACCAAATTTCAGAAAATAGTACTTTGATGGACTTGACATTAATACAAAAATATTAAATGTATCTTCTTCAACTAATAAAAAAGAATAGGAATCATTTCTCGAATTAGCCAATTTTTATAGAATATTCTTATCAAAATATTCTGAAAGTATTGAAGCATTTTCTGAGTTGTGAAAGAATGAGTGAGTTTGAATGGACTAGTACACACTAAACAACCTTCATTAAATTAAAAGAAGCTCTATCTAAAAAAACCCGTGGTCAAGATTTTTGACCCTAAAAAGCACATGACATTAAGCACAGATGCGAATGGCCAGTCTGTATCGGCAATTTTGTCCCAGGAAGGACACCTGGTAATGTATCTTTCCAGGACATTGACACCAGCTGAATTGAACTACTCTAATATTGAAAAGGAAGCACTTGTGATTGTATGGAGTATGACCAGAGCAAGACAATTTTTATTATGAAAAATCTTTGTTGAGATCTGATCATAAGCCTTACAATTTATATTTCGTCCTAGGAAGTTAGTTAATGGCTTTTGATTATGATATAGCATACATGAAAGGGAACCAGATACCACATGTAGATGTATTGTCCTGACTACAATTTGAAAAGGAAAAAACAAAAAAAACATAAAAAAGGTTGATGATTAATTTTTGCATTGGGTGTTGCCCATGAATAGACTAGTCATGGAGATGTTACAAGATCCAGTCTTAAGTCAAATTTTATCTAGAATAAGGAACAATAAATGGAGTAATTGTTCAAAAGCAGAAAGACCATACAAAGAAACTAGACACAAACTATCAATAGAAAATGGTTTAATTTGTAGTGGGGATTTAGTTGTACCACTGGAAAAATGTAGAAAAGAAGTAATTATAAGTATACATGATGATGTGTATTATGGGATAACCGCTACACAAAAACAGTTAAAACTGGGAGTGTAGTGGCTGGGACACACCTGAGATGTGGAGAATTACATACGCAAATATCCTAAATGTGCTGAAATAAAGAATTTTTGCCACAATAAGTTACACTCCTGGCCTAAGGAAACAGAACCCTGGTCTAGAGTTCATATGGATCACACACAAGTTAATGGGGTAGGTTTATGTCTAATGCTGGTTGATGCTTTTTCTGCCTGGCCTCAAGCTTTCAGAGTTTAGGATAAAAATTTATTACTGTAAAACAAATATTACACATAATATTTGCTAGAAATAGAGTACCACAAACAGTAGTAATTGATAATTCTCCCAAATTCTGTGACAAAATTCTATGCTCATGGTTAAGGAAGATTGTTTGTGTCCCATATAAAAATCCTCCTTACTACCCTCGGTCAAATGGGATTGCTGAACGAATGGTCCAAACAATAAAGATGGGATTGAAAGCATTTTCTTCTCAGCAAGAAAAGATTGAAACTTTCCTACCAAGATTATTGTTGAGTTACAGAACGATGCCACATACTGACAGATTAGAGAGCCCGTTTGCATTAACGGGCAGACAGGTTAGAGCTCCATTAACCATGGCTTACTCTATTAATGAAAACATGTGGTACAATAGAAATAAAGAAAACGAGTTGGAAAAGGGAAATTTCATAATGCAAAAAGGATACAACAGGGCATTAATATGCAAGAATGGTAAAAATATTGTGGCCTATGCAGACCAGTTATAAGCTAGCCAAAATTATGAGGAAGGACAAAGTGAAGCTGTTTTGAATGATTATGTAAATGAACAAGAAAGCAAGGCAGAGGAATCAAGACGATCAAAGTTCTTTGAAAGACTCTGAGTACAAAACATGGGACACTGAGAATAAAAGAACTAGGTCAAGGTCCCCCATAATGAGAAATACTTGTGAAATCAGTGAGAGGGTGAGGAAATGTAGGAGAAGCTGTAGCTTCATGCAGGGCATGAAACCCAAAAGATTCAGGGTGATGCAATGGGATTGGTTTAGCTAATAGGTAATTAGCATAAAGAGAGCTATAACTATAGCATGTGGGCAACTTTGAGTCAATGTATGTAGAATATATATGGCTACTAAGTTTGATCATCATAAAAGTTTCATATCACTAATAGAACCTTGTCCATGTAATTAGAAATTAAATTCCTTTAGTATAAGACTCTTCCATTGCATTTTGCAACTGTCCTGTGTGCACAACTAGCAAAATCATTTTTACTAAAGAGTGAGTGCAAGCACCCACTTGTAAATCATATATATATATATATATATATATATATATATATATATATATATATGTAAACATATCTTTTTAAGCTTAAGATTTTTTTTAATCATTTCACTATAAAGCCACTAAGATGCAAGAGATTACTGAGTGTTGGATAATATGAGAAAAATATACTATTAAGGATAAAGCAAAATATATTACACCATATAAGTATGTAACAATTGCCTTCCTACATGTTTATGTGTGTATATATATATATATATATATATATATGTGTGTGTGTATATATATATATATATATATATATATATATAAATATACTAATACATGATAACAAGGGTGTTAATAATGACAAACTTGCTATTATGTAGCATTGTTATAAATCAAAGAAACAATGCTCAATGTCAAGCAGACAGAGCTACTGTAATAGTAAGAATGATAGAACACTGTCAATAGTGCCAATTAAAATTTAACAATAGAAGTACAACTGGAATGTTTTCAAAGAATTTTTTTATAGCAGGTCTCCAGACATACAAACATACATTCAATTGGGAAGGAGAAAGTTTTCTTAAGATGATAAGATGGAAAGCATTTTATTATTATAACAGTGACAGCAGCAGTGATATTTCCACTGTTGAAGAGAGGTATAGATTTATTACACCTCAATACCTGCTGCAACAGATAGAATTGAACAACTTTGAGAATGACATTCTAAACAGGAAGCATTACAAATTAATCAGTGAAAAATATCAAAGATATGACCAAAGTGTGCACAAATATAAATGACAAGCAGATAAAAACCATCAAGCACTGCTGAAAGTCAGTATTCTGTGTGAATCAAGAAAGGGGATTATGGTAGCTTTGATGTTGCCATGGAGAGTTTTTGTATGAAATGGTTAAGATCTAAATTAACCAAAATAGTTGATTAGAGAGTTGTAGGTTTATATCATGATTTGGGTTTGAAATGGCAGGATTATGCATAAAATCGGAAAAGAAATTATGAAGACTTTCAAAGAACTGGACTTTGACATTGGAAATTTAAAGAGGTAGAGTTCTTTAATATTATATTTCATCTTCATAAAGGTGTGTGCCACAAGTACAGAAAGAAAGCATTATCTCTATTTATATCAATACATTGTCAAACCACCCATTAGCCATTTTTAAACAGCTCTCAAAGTTTGTGTGTGATGGAGTGTCTTCAAATTCTAGTAAAAGAGGTGTTTTTGACCATGCAAAGGCAGAATGTGAAATGCCACTAAGAAAAATTGCATATACTGCTAACTTAGAGAGTGGTTCAACCAGGGAAAATACCAACAAAATAAAAAAAAATTCAATCCGCACTCCCTACAACAGTACAGTGAGGATGAAAGTGAGAATTATGCTTTTAAGCCTATCAATAAGCACTTCCTTTTTACTAGTAACTTTCTTAAAATATTTAATAGGGCACATTTAAATTGATCTCTTGTATGGATAATGTGATCTGAGTAATGCAAAAACATAACATAAATATATGAATTGAAGAACCTCGAAGTAACAGCAGAAATAGAGACAGCTATCCCTTGAAAGGAAAAAGTAATATTGTCTACCAGGCAACTATAAGGTCCAGAGGTGAACCATCTCTTATGTTGGTGTCTCTGAATGGCCATGAAAACAAAGATTCTACAATCACAAAACTTCTTTCTTACTAGCAGTTGTGCTTACATTTCTTCTTAATTTGTTTTTAATATAACATGTTCCAGCCACTTCCTATATAAGGACACTTTTGAAATATCAAGCAAGAAATGAATAGATTAAATGTCAACATTCTAGATGTATGTGAAACTAGGTGGGCAAATAACGGATTTTGTTAGCAACACACACAGAATAATACATGCAGGTGGCGAGAAAAAGGAAAGAGGGGTAGGATTAGTACTGGATAATGATATGAAGAAATGTGTTCTGGGATACTGTTAATTCTCAGACAAAATTCTTTTAGCTAAACTGAAAGGGAAGCCATTCAACATTACAATTATTGTTGTCTATGCACCAATAGTGCAGAACACAGTAGAAGATACTGATAACTTTTCTTGCTCAATGTAAATCACAGGTAATCACTATCATCATGGGAGACCTGAATGCCGAGGTTGGAAAAGAACAAGAAAGTGAAATAGTTGACAAGTTTGACTTGGAACTGAAAACAAGCATGGCAAATGATGAGTCCAGTGGTGCACACCCAGCTATCAAATATTTACCAACACCTGGTTTCAAGACCACTGAAGATACCTATGGACATGGAGAATCCCAGGAAGAGATATGAAATAATTATCATCAAATTGTTCATAAAATCACTTCTACACTGTAAAAATATCCAAGTGCTGACTGGGAGTGATCATTTTCCAGTCACATGCTACATCATAGTAAAACTAGGGAATGTCAAGACCACAGCAATGTCTAAACTGCAGTATGACAAGACTCCTGAATGATTCAATTTGCAAGGCGATGTATACAGAGTTAAAAACAAATACAATTTGATGGAGACTACAAATTCAAAGTGGAGCCTGTGGAGAAAAGTACTAGTGACATTGGTGACTGAGATCATTCCAAGGAAAATGATACAAGAAAAGAAAGAGTGGATAACAGATTAAATTCTAGAGATGATGAAAAAGTGACAACAAACAATACTAAGGAATGGTCATGAGTATAGAACACTCAATACAGAAATTAGAAACAAATGTAAGTAGGCTAAAGAGGAATGGCTCAATGAAAAGATTGCAGAATGAAAAGGATGAGCAACACAGATAAAACAAGTATGCAAAATAGAATAAAAATATCAACTGGTCAAAAGGTGTGCTCAAGAACCTGCTGTTAAAAGTCAAAGAAAGGAACACTGATAATAAAGAATGAAAAATATTTCAAAGATGGAGCAAATACATCAGAGAACAATTTCATGATGAGAGATAAACCTGCAATATACAAAAATATGGATGGAACAGAGATATTAACATTTCAAGTAAGATCGATACTGGACAAGATGAACAAGAAGAAGGCAGCAGGACAAGAGATGGGATTGTAATAGAGATGCTCATAGCCTTGAATAATTTTCACATTGACAAAATCACAGAAGTAATGAACGAAATATATAACAGTGACAACAAACTGGAGGACCTCAGTAGATCCATCTTCATAGCATTAATCAGGTGCAAATGAATGTGAGCTCCATCATACAATCAGCTTAATGAGCCACATAACCAAGCTAATGATCCAAATCTGAGAAAAAACAATTTGACTGGAAATAGGATCAGAACAGTGTGGCTTTGTCAAGGACACCCAAATAAGAGACGCAATATTCATGATCAGAATGATATCAGAGAGAGCAATGCAAATGTAGACGGATGTAAACTTATTGTTTATAGATTACACAAAATTATTTGACAAGGTATGACAAGGATTTATTTGAACTGTTAAGGAAACTAAATCTATTTATATAGATAGAAAACAAACCAAGTACCGTATATACTCATGTATAAGTCAACCTCATGTATAGTGCGATCCTTGAATGTTTTGCATAAATTTTACCTCCTCCAGAAACCACTTACCTGTGTATATGTACCATACATAGATATAGTCAAAGAAGGATGTGTCACTATACACAGGTAATGTCAAAGAAGGATGTGTCTTCTCTCCAGGTCTTTTCAACCTGATAAGAGAACTGGAGACCCTACCTGGGAACATATCTTAATAATATAAGATAGGCAGATGCTACTCTCTTGATGGCAGATATAGAAAGAAAAAAACTACAGAACCTCCTACACAAGGTAGAGTAAAGGAAAGTGAGAAAAAAAAGAATGAGTCATCAACTGTAAAGTGATAATAAAAAGTATAGTTGTCAGCAAGAGATAAAGTCTAAGATTCAAAGTATGAATTAGAGATATCAACATTCAATAAGTACAGAAGTTTAAATATCTGGGATATGTTTTAACAGGGATGGAAATTGCAACACCAAGATCAGAGCATGCATTGGATTTGCGAAAGAGGGACAAAGTGAGTAAGCAATGAGGAAGTCTGAAAGAAAATGGTAACAAATAGAATACTTCTACTTAAATACTATTAAGAGTCACAGGAAATAGGAAGTTGTAGAGAATCATGATCGCCCGGGTCCTGAAGGGATACAACACATAGAAGATAGGAAGGGGAGTTGAAAAGTTTGGGTCTCAACCAAGAAATCCTCCCCCAACCTTAATTCTGATGTTTGGTCATTTGGTGAGATATTAAGGAGTGGGTCTGAGTAAGAACTTTTACTCTTCATTACTTTTGTGTATGTGCCCTTATATATGACATATACAACTACATGGAAAATTGTCTGATCGTTTTTCAATGCTTGTTCCCACCATATGCTATAATGTGGAGTTTACAAGCTGACTAGGCTCTAGCCCATGGTAAAGAGCCTACAAAGCAAGAAGGAAATTATATTGAATGGTTACTTAGTGCATTTAGTACTCCCTTTCCCACCAATTTAAAATTTGGACCACAACAGTAACGATAGCAGACAGAAAGTTGGAATAACAAAAAAAAACTTGTTTATTGAGAGACTTTCACATGAATTGTATTAAGCTTGATTTGCATACATCTATTGTGAAAATGCAAATTAAAATTTATAGTTGTTTTTTTGATTTTATTAAAATCTGCCTAGCAAACATAAGTATTACATGTGCATGTGCGCACACACACATACACACACACACACACACATGAGGGGGAGAAACTTAGATTATACGGTATTAGGTATAGATTATATACAAGCATATAGATAGATAATATATGAGAGTGTATCAATAAGTCCATAAACTGACAGTTATTAGCTGAAATTTGATCTGAAATTTTCACTGTATAATGTTTGATTTTGTATTATTAATATTCACCACTGAAATAAGTGCAGTGACAAGGAAGGAGATATCTTGATAAAGATATTGTGTAAATTCTTTTTTATTATCAGACTACACAGTTATTGATGTAACTGTATATGTATGTATGTGTGTGTGCGTGCACATACAGAGATATATTAAAATGAGAATGTGTTTTTAAATATATATACAGAGAGAGAAAGAGAGAGGCATGGATAGCGCATATCCACAGATTCTAGCAGATAGATGAGAGAAATTTAGTTAAAGAGAACATATAAATAGGTTTTAAATATTCAATTCAGCTTGTATTTTTCCTCACTTGTCCTTGCTGATGTAATTCTTGCTTACTGTCTTTAGAAGCAGCCTCTATATGTTTTATCCTCCACCCCCCACACACAACAATTGCAGGAATATTTTACAACAGGAAGCAAATTCTGTGCAACATGAAAGTCAATACTGATGATGCTGCCTGCTTTGCTTCCTTCAACTTTGCTGCTATCGTACAATAATACAATATTGATTGTTTCATTCTATTGCCATCTCTTTTTCTCCTGTTTTATTAGGAAAATTGAATGTTTGAAGAGATTTATATTCAAACAGATATTTTCTTTCCTCCTCATTTCTTTATTTGTTTTTTTCTATTTAAAAATATTTTTTTAATTTTTGTTTTTCCCTTATATTGATTTTCCCCTTATATTGATTAAATTATCTGGAAGTGTAATGAGATCCATGAAATTCACACATATTTTGCTCTCTCAGCAACTCACCCCTTTTGCATACCGTTTTTCCCGACTTTTGAATGAAAGGAAGTGTGTCCTTTTTCTTTGCTTTAACTGTTTATGTTTGCACTTTATTATCTTAGGCTTAATAATGAAAACCATCTGATAAGTTCACAGAATCTCTTCAGTTGCAAGGTTGATGGCGTTCATTACATATACATGTCAAATACCTTTAGATTTTACCATTTAGTTTCTCATTGTTTCTCTTTACTTTTAATTGTTTGATCACATAATCAAGGAGATCATCAAATGATACTGGGCATTTACTGGCATCCTTAGGACAAACTGTTACTTGGCAGTGCCCATTGTCTCTCCACAAGCAGCACTAGCTTTGACTGAAACCAATGTTTACATACCATCAGCCTCATTTAAATATAACAGCAGGCCAAATGTTATTGTTGCTATGACAGTATATTGGGTCAGTCACTGACATTCTTATTTAATGAACCTTGTCTTTAGGATAAACTGTTTGTGCATCTCTGCTAGTTTTTGTGATTTGAATCATAGGATTTTTGCCACTTCCTCAATGTCTTCCTTCTAAAATTAATTGAAAAGTGAAAACATTTTCATTTGTTCTTCTTTTTCAAACTAGAATTTTGTTTTGTCAAAACTGTAAAGTTTATCTGTATCATGTTATCAGTTTTTTATTTTAAAATTTTAAGCATTTTTATTTTAAGAAATATTTCCCTCCATCTAATCAACAATGCTTATTCTGCTTTTTCATGGAGGAAAGCTTAATTCATCACAAGTCAGCCACATTTACACTTTGAGTTGAATGGAGTTAAAGTAAATGCAATGAAGACAAATATCATCCTTCTAAGAGCTTTCAAACTCAATAAGTTAACAATTTACATTGCACTTTAGTTTCAGAGAATTTTTAAATTTGCAGTTTCAATTACACACACACACACACACACACACACACACACACACACACACACAGAGTAAGGTTTGAAATTGATTGTACTTCACAGTAGGAAGTCAAACTGCCATTCTTCTGTGAAAGTTGGACATACCTCAAGACTATAGGTGACTTGTCTACATGACCTTTTTTTATAACACTTAAAATTGCCTTCCTTAGAGTGTTGTTTTATTTAAAAAGAACACAAAAGATCATCAGGTTAAGTTATATATTAAGGCTGATAGAAGCACATGCTGTAGTAATGGCTAACAAGTTTCTAATATAAGTATTATAGTTTTATTTATTTCTTACATCAGAAGAGACTAATACTAATAAGCTAAATTGTTATTTGTGGCAGGATTGACTATGTATTAATAAGCTTTTTTCCTATCTATATGCAAGTAATATATGTAATTTTATCTATACTCCCAAAAAATGTTTACTAGACTGTCACAAGTTATCTTATTACCAACAAATCTATGAATGATTCTTTTGGAAAAATGCAGTCAACACTATTCAATGACAAAGTCAAAAATAAAAATGTTGGCCTGACCATTATTGAGGTGTAGACAACATAGAATTGACTTTTTCAAATCCAAGTCAAAGCAAAGTTTAAGCATTAATTTTAAGCAGAAAGTAGAAGGATTTTTGAACAAAGAATATTGTAAATTTAAGAATTCTTTAAAACTAAGGTTGATTTTCTCCTTTTGTGAAGATTATACATTGATAACTAAATGTGTTTTTCTTTTGTCTCAGAATATTTTAAATAATTTCCATTCCCTTACTTAATTGCAAAGAAGCATTTTCGAATTTTATAATTTTCAAAAAACAAAATATCAGCTATTGCTAGGTTAATAGATAGGATGGAGAATATTCTAAATTCAATCACTTGTGTGTGTGTGTGTGTGTGTGTGTGTGTGTGTGTGTGTGTGTGTGTGTGTGTGTATGTGTGTGTGTGTGTATATATATATATATATATATATATGTATATATATATATTACTGTAAAAAACAAAATTACCTCAGCATGAGAATAGTCTATTTCTGGCTGATCTGAACCCAGTCGTCTTCAGATCTTAAGTGTTTTGTCTTTAAACGAGGGATTAGAATTTATTTTCAATATCAGTTGTTTATGATAAGGAGCTTGTGTTTTTGCCGTGGGGTGCTGAGGTATCTCATTAGGGGTTGGAGGACAGTAGTCCATGTTTGGAGATTATCTATGGCTAGAGCCATTCCTGGTCTATAACTAAATTTCGGTCACCATTATGGTGTGTCCCATATGCTAGCAACAAGTGTGTTTTTTTTCCAGGGATTTACAGTAAATAGTATTTAGACCATAAGGGTTTAATGTTATTAATAAGTTATGGTGAATTTAACCTTAGGACCAATTAAATTTAGGTAAATCAGTTGACTGACGCATTCATAAATTGTGGGTAATAATGAGATATTTAATGGAATAGATCATGCTATCCAACACATACACCCACATGTATCCACATACACGTATCTGTGTATTTACAAATACATACACTTATGTGTACCCACATACATGTATATAAGTAACCATATGCACATACACACCCCCATACATACATATACATATATTCTTATATAATTTTCAATCGGTTCCGATGTCTACATTTCATAATTAGCTCCTTCTGTTGATTTAATAGTTTGCATTGATTTTTGTATTTTATTATTCTAATTTTCTCCTCCAAGCATAGTATGCACCTATCTCTAAAACTATTGGGGTTGTTTGCGAAACCTATAATTTTCCAACTTATTTGGGGATACAGACCTTTTTCCTTCACTTCCCAAACTTTTTTTGTAAAGGCTGTTTGGTGTTTTAATTTTGAATTGGTAAATGAGTTTCTCTGTGTATTGATTCTCTGTTTAAATTCTCCAGTAGAGAAGCTCATGTAAATATTATAATTTGTCATATTTTCTTCGGGAGTAATGGTTGCCTGGTATACCATCTTAGTGGATCTGCATTTCTCCTCTGCTGGCCAGTTTTTCTTAATTCTACAATTACAGGGCATTTCCATGCCAGATTTAGCTTTTTCCCATGGAATTTGATTAAGATGTAATATATAATATGTATGCTCTGTTATAATAAAGACATTGAGCTTTCTGTGGATCAGTTTTAATATTTGTTATTACTGGGATCCACCTGGATTATATACCAACGGACCTATTATGTGTACTATATATATATATATATATATATATATATATATATATATATATATTTATGCATACTTTATAAAATTCCTTTTTTTATTTAAATTTAATTTTTTTTTACTTCATTTTATTTCATTATATTGATGTCAAATATTATTAATATTGTTATTATTTTTATTATTATTAACATTTTTATTATTATTATCAATTTGTAATTGTGACTGTTATAATGCAGTGATGATATATATATACATACATATATATATATATATATATGTATGTATGTAGATATGCATATATATATGTATGTAGATATGCATATATATATGTATGTATGTAGATATGCATATATATATGTATGTATGTAGATATGCATATATATATGTATGTATGTATGTAGATATGCATATATATATGTATGTATGTAGATATGCATATATATATGTATGTATGTATGTAGATATGCATATATATATGTATGTATGTAGATATGTATGTAGATATGCATATATATATGTATGTAGATATGCATATATATATGTATGTATATAGATATGCATATATATGTATGTATGTAGATATGCATATATGTGTATGTAGATATGCATATGTATGTATGTATGTAGATATGCATATGTATGTATGTATGTAGATATGCATATGTATGTATGTATGTAGATATGCATATGTATGTATGTAGATATGCATATATATGTAGATATGCATATATATGTATGTATATATGCATATATATGTATGTATGTATATATATATGCATGTATATATGTATGTATATATACATATATGTATGTATATATGCATATATGTATGTATATATGCATATATGTATGTATATATGCATATATGTATGTGTATATATATATATATATATATATATATATATATTTATATATATTGTATGTATATATATATATTTATATATATTGTATGTATATATATATATTTATATATATTGTATGTATATATATATATTTATATATATTGTATGTATATATATATTTATATATATTGTATGTATATATATATATTTATATATATTGTATGTATATATATATATTTATATATATTGTATGTATGTATATATATATATTTATATATATTGTATGTATGTATGTATATATATATATTTATATATATTGTATGTATGTATATATATATATATTTATATATATTGTATGTATGTATATATATATTTATATATATTGTATGTATGTATATATATATTTATATATATTGTATGTATGTATATATATATTTATATATATTGTATGTATGTATATATATATTTATATATATTGTATGTATGTATATATATATTTATATATATTGTATGTATGTATATATATATTTATATATATTGTATGTATGTATATATATATTTATATATATTGTATGTATGTATATATATATTTATATATATTGTATGTATGTATATATATATATTTATATATATTGTATGTATGTATATATATATATTTATATATATTGTATGTATGTATATATATATTTATATATATTGTATGTATGTATATGTATATATTTATATATATGTATGTATGTATATATTTATATATATTGTATGTATGTATATGTATATATTTATATATATTGTATGTATGTATATATATATATTTATATATATTGTATGTATGTATATATATATATTTATATATATTGTATGTATATATATATATTTATATATATTGTATGTATGTATATATATATATTTATATATATTGTATGTATGTATATATATATATTTATATATATTGTATGTATGTATATATATATTTATATATATTGTATGTATGTATATATATATTTATATATATTGTATGTATGTATATATATATTTATATATATTGTATGTATGTATATATATATTTATATATATTGTATGTATGTTATATATATTTATATATATTGTATGTATGTATATATATATATTTATATATATTGTATGTATGTATATATATATATTTATATATATTGTATGTATGTATATATATATATTTATATATATTGTATGTATGTATGTATATATATATATTTATATATATTGTATGTATGTATGTATATATATATATATTTATATTGTATGTATGTATGTATATATATATATATTTATATATATTGTATGTATGTATGTATATATATATATATATTTATATATATTGTATGTATGTATGTATATATATATATTTATATATATTGTATGTATGTATGTATATATATATATATTTATATATATTGTATGTATGTATGTATATATATATATTTATATATATTGTATGTATGTATGTATATATATATATTTATATATATTGTATGTATGTATGTATATATATATATTTATATATATTGTATGTATGTATGTATATATATATATTTATATATATTGTATGTATGTATGTATATATATATATTTATATATATTGTATGTATGTATGTATATATATATATTTATATATATTGTATGTATGTATGTATATATATATATTTATATATATTGTATGTATGTATGTATATATATATATTTATATATATTGTATGTATGTATGTATATATATATATTTATATATATTGTATGTATGTATGTATATATATATATTTATATATATTGTATGTATGTATGTATATATATATATTTATATATATTGTATGTATGTATGTATATATATATATATATATTTATATATATTGTATGTATGTATGTATGTATATATATATATTTATATATATTGTATGTATGTATGTATATATATATATATATATTTATATATATTGTATGTATGTATGTATATATATATATATATATTTATATATATTGTATGTATGTATGTATATATATATATATATTATATATATTGTATGTATGTATGTATATATATATATATTTATATATATTGTATGTATGTATGTATATATATATATATATTTATATATATTGTATGTATGTATATATATATATATATTTATATATATTGTATGTATGTATATATATATATATATTTATATATATTGTATGTATGTATATATATATATATTTATATATATTGTATGTATGTATATATATATATATATTTATATATATTGTATGTATGTATATATATATATATATTTATATATATTGTATGTATGTATATATATATATATATTATATATATTGTATGTATGTATATATATATATATATTTATATATATTGTATGTATGTATATATATATATATATTTATATATATTGTATGTATGTATATATATATATATATTTATATATATTGTATGTATGTATATATATATATATATTTATATATATTGTATGTATGTATATATATATATATATTTATATATATTGTATGTATGTATATATATATATATATTTATATATATTGTATGTATGTATATATATATATATATTTATATATATTGTATGTATATATATATATATATTTATATATATTGTATGTATGTATATATATATATATATTTATATATATTGTATGTATGTATATATATATATATATTTATATATATTGTATGTATGTATATATATATATATATTTATATATATTGTATGTATGTATATATATATATATATTTATATATATTGTATGTATGTATATATATATATATATTTATATATATTGTATGTATGTATATATATATATATAATTTATATATATTGTATGTATGTATATATATATATATATTTATATATATTGTATGTATGTATATATATATATATATTTATATATATTGTATGTATGTATATATATATATATATTTATATATATTGTATGTATGTATATATATATATATATATTTATATATATTGTATGTATGTATATATATATATATATTTATATATATTGTATGTATGTATATATATATATATATATTTATATATATTGTATGTATGTATATATATATATATATTTATATATATTGTATGTATGTATGTATATATATATATATATTTATATATATTGTATGTATGTATATATATATATATATATTTATATATATTGTATGTATGTATATATATATTTATATATATTGTATGTATGTATATATATATTTATATATATTGTATGTATGTATATATATATTTATATATATTGTATGTATGTATATATATATTTATATATATTGTATGTATGTATATATATATTTATATATATTGTATGTATGTCTATATATATTTATATATATTGTATGTATGTCTATATATATTTATATATATTGTATGTATATATATATTTATATATATTGTATGTATATATATATTTATATATATATTGTATGTATATATATATTTATATATATATTGTATGTATGTATATATTTATATATATATTGTATGTAGGTATATTTATATATATTGTATGTATGTATATATTTATATATATTGTATGTATGTATATATATATATATTGTATGTATGTATATATATATATATATATATTTATATATATTGTATGTATATATATATATATATTTATATATATTGTATGTATGTATATATATTTATATATATTGTATGTATGTATATATATTTATATATATTGTATGTATGTATATATATTTATATATATTGTATGTATATATATATATATATATTTATATATATTGTATGTATATATATATATATATTTATATATATTGTATGTATATATATATATATATTTATATATATTGTATGTTTATATATATATATATTTATATATATTGTATGTATATATATATATATATTTATATATATTGTATGTATATATATATATATATTTATATATATTGTATGTATGTATATATATATATATATATTTATATATATTGTATGTATGTATATATATATATATATATTTATATATATTGTATGTATGTATATATATATATATATATTTATATATATTGTATGTATGTATATATATATATATATATTTATATATATTGTATGTATGTATATATATATATATATTTATATATATTGTATGTATATATATATATATTTATATATATTGTATGTATGTATATATATATTTATATATATTGTATGTATGTATATATATATTTATATATATTGTATGTATGTATATATATATTTATATATATTGTATGTATGTATATATATATTTATATATATTGTACGTATATATATATTTATATATATTGTATGTATGTATATATTTATATATATATTGTATGTATGTATATTTATATATATTGTATGTATGTATATTTATATATATTGTATGTATGTATATATTTATATATATTGTATGTATGTATATATATATATATTGTATGTATGTATATATATATATATTGTATGTATGTATATATATATGTATGTATGTATATATATATATATTGTATGTATATATATATATATTGTATGTATGTATATATATATATTGTATGTATGTATATATATATATATTGTATGTATGTATATATATATATATTGTATGTATGTATATATATATATATTGTATGTATGTATATATATATATATATTGTATGTATGTATATATATATATATATTGTATGTATGTATATATATATATATTGTATGTATGTATATATATATATTATTGTATGTATGTATATATATATATATTGTATGTATGTATATATATATATATATTGTATGTATGTATATATATATATATTGTATGTATGTATATATATATATATATATTGTATGTATGTATATATATATATATATTGTATGTATGTATATATATATATATATTGTATGTATGTATATATATATATATTGTATGTATGTATATATATATATATTGTATGTATGTATATATATATATATATATTGTATGTATGTATATATATATATATATTGTATGTATGTATATATATATATATTGTATGTATGTATATATATATATATTGTATGTATGTATATATATATATATATTGTATGTATGTATATATATATATATTGTATGTATATATATATATATATTGTATGTATGTATATATTGTATGTATGTATGTATATATATATATATTGTATGTATGTATGTATATATATATATTGTATGTATGTATATATATATATATTGTATGTATGTATATATATATATATTGTATGTATGTATGTATATATATATATATATATTGTATGTATGTATGTATATATATATATATATATTGTATGTATGTATGTATATATATATATATATATTGTATGTATGTATATATATATATATATTGTATGTATATATATATATATATTGTATGTATATATATATATATATTGTATGCATGTATATATATATATATTGTATGCATGTATATATATTTATATATATTGTATGTATATATATATATTTATATATATTGTATGTATATATATATATTTATATATATTGTATGTATATATATATATTTATATATATTGTATATATATATATTTATATATGTTGTGTGTATATATATATATTTATATATGTTGTATGTATATATATATATATTTATATATGTTGTATGTATATATATATATTGTAGGTATATTGCATGTATATATATATATTGTATGTATATATATTTTGTATATTGTATGTATATATATATATTGTATACATATATATATTGTACATATATATGCATGTATATATTGTATATATATTGCATGTATATATTGTATATATATTGCATATATATATGTATATATTTTATATATATATGCATATATATATATATATATATGCATATATACATTGTATATATATTTGCATATATATATTGTATATATATTTGCATATATATATTGTATATATATTTGCATATATATATATTGTTTATATATGCATATATATATTGTATATATATGCATATATATATTGTATATATATGCATATATATATTGTATATATATATGCATATATATATTGTATATATATATGCATATATATATTGTATATATATTTGCATATATATATTGGATATATATTTGCATATATATATATTCTATATATATTTGCATTTATATATATTGTATATATATGCATATATATATATTGTATATATATGCATATATATATATTGTATATATATGCATATATATATATTGTATATATATGCATATATATATATTGTATATATATGCATATATATATATTGTATATATATGCATATATATATATGTATATATATGTATATATATATATTGTATATATATGCATATATATATTGTATATATATTGTATATATATGCATATATATATTGTATATATATTGTATATATATGCATATATATATTGTATATATATTGTATATATATGCATATATATATATTGTATATATATGCATATATATATTGTATATATATTGTATATATATGCATATATATATGCATATATATATATATATATATATATATATGCATGCATATATATATTGTAATATATATACATATATGCATATGTATATATATTGTATATATATATATGTATATATTGTATATATATTGTATATATATATACATATATGCATATGTATATATATTGTATATATATATATGTATATATTGTATATATATTGTATATATATATATGTATATATTGTATATATATATATGTATATATTGTATATATTGTATATATATATATGTATATATTGTATATATATATATGTATATATTGTATATATATATGTATATATTGTATATATATATGTATATATTGTATATATATATGTATATATTGTATATATATGTATATATTTTATACATATGGATATATTGTATACATATATATATATAATGTATACATATATATATATATTGTATATATATATATATATGGCATATATATATATTGTATATATATGTATACATTGTATATATATATGCATATATATATAGATATATATTTTATGTATATATGCATATGTATATATTGTGTCTGTATCTGTATACATATATGAAGATGCTTACATAAAATATCTGTTCAAGAACAAAGGCAAAAACGCTTTATGTGATAATTCACGTGGCACTGCTAATTATCGCTGGCCAAATTCTTGCTCATGTTATTCTCAACAAAATAATCAAATTTCTCATTGATGACATCTATCCCGAATCTTAGTGTGATTTTTGTTCAGGCTGTGGAACCACTGATATGATTTTTTTTCAATTCGTCAGGTTGCTGAGAATATTAGCGAGAAGAACCACAAACTCTATACCATCTTTATTGATCTGTTTAAAACATTTGACATTGTAAACAGAGGTGCTCTCTGAAAGATACTCAAAAGCTTTGTATACCTGAAAGTATGCTAAATGTCATCATCTTGTTTCACAAAGGAATGAAAGCATCTGTTCTTTATTTTTTTTAAGCTATTCACCCCAGGCAATTCTGAAAGTCACTAGCATGCAAGGTGTTACAGAGGATTTGGAGCAAGAGCAGATAGGAGTGATAGAGCATGTGGAGAAGGATAGTAGATAGATCAATGCAACTGGAGATGTTGATTGACGTTTGAATAGTTGGAGATTATAGTTGTCAGGGAAACAGGAATAGGGACGGGAGTTCCACAGATGTGAGGTGCGAGATATGAAACTATTGGAGTAAAAGAGACGTCTACATTTAACAGTTTCAACAGTGAAAGGGTGGGAATGGGATGACAGCCTCGTATGACGCTTGAATTCATGGAGCCTGAGAACCGGCGATTGCAGCTCATTGGAGCAATTACCATGGAAGTATTTGTAAAAGAGACAGAGAGGTGACGGTGTGTCTGTGAGAGAGAGACTGCAGACGAGAAGCCAGATCAGGGCCAATTACATTGCATACCCGTCTCTGGATCTTATCAAGAACCCCGAGGCAAACAGAAGGAGCTCCAGACCATATATAGCAGCAATACTCCATGCAAGGGTGGATGGTTGATTTGTAAATTTGGAGGATCGATTCCGGGGAGAAAAATTTCCTGGCCTGGCACAGCGAGCCAACTTTCCTTGTGGTGGATGAAGCAATTGACTCAATGTATGTGTTACTTTCCTTGCGGTGGAGAGTTTTCAGAAACCTTTGATGTAACAAATGACACAAAACAAGATTGTTTCATGGCCCCCATACTTTTCCTCTCTTCTTTTCAGTCATGCTGCATCATGCTTTTAGTGATCTTGACATGGGTGTAAAATTTGAATTCTGCACAAGTGGCGGCCTGTTTAACCATCAACGTTTCAAAGCAAAATCGCTGACTCAAGCAAGTATTATTCATAATCTTTTGTTTGCTGATGAGGCTGCGATCATGGCCACCTCAATTGAAGAAGCTCAAGCACTTGTCAATCATTTTCCACTGTTTGCAATGCATTCGGGTTAACTATAAGCATAAAGAAAACTTAAGTTGTCCATCAAGCAAAGCCTACACATACGCAGGTCAAGAGTATAAAACAAAAACCACCTGCCTATGCCTTTCCAATCATTCCAATTTCTGTTGGCAACAACAATCTGAAGTATGAGAAATCATTCACGTACTTACGAAGTAAAGTCAATTAAAGTGCCTCTTTGGATGACGAGATAATTAACTGAATATCAAAGGCAACCAATGCTTTTGGGAAGCCTAAGCATCGTCTGTGAGATATTCGTGGAATTGTACTGAAAACGAAAATCAGTATCTATCGAGCAGTCATTCTCAGCACACTTCTTTATGGATCAGAATCGTGGACACCATACAGAACAAGCATCAATCAAATTAATGCTTTTCATAAGAATTGTTTTTGTTCAATATGCGGTTATACATGGCAGGACAAAATCTCTAACCCTGATCTGTTCATC
>OZ038501.1:46157416-46247416 GCA_964036315.1 Acanthosepion esculentum
AAAGTAATTTTGAAGAATATAAATAAAACAGGACAATAACATTCAGAGCAGGATTGCAATAAAAATTGAAATATGAACAAAACCAAGCACAATTTTTTTTTTATAAATAAAATGTTGATTTTATTTTTACAAGTAGCGTTTATTTTGAAGTTATTTTTATTGTTTATCTTTTGAAATTTCTTATGAATAAGATTTTTTCCAAATTAATCGTAATGATTATACAAGTTCACTGTGTCAGATTTTAAGGTTTCACAATAAAATTGGTATAAATAAGATGATGCTTGTAGCATTTTCAGGATATATATATATATATATATGATGTATATACCATATGAATTTTTGTTTATAATATATTTTATTTGAAATATTTACACTAAGGTGGTGGTGTGATATTATGTGTCTTGAAGGCTGTTCATCTTGTAAATAAATATATATACTATAGTATAGTCATTCATACTGTCAATTACTGGCAGAATAAAACTTCACTGATCTGTTTTATGCAAATACATGCCACTGTAATTCTGTGACTCAGTAATGCAAAGCAATCCAGAATGTTTTTTTAACTGATGCTGTGCACGTGTTCCCAGCAAATCATCCAACTCAAACAGAGGACAAAAGTATTAACAACAGCAGGCAAATCTTCATGTTTCAACCATTTTTTTAACCCCCATAATCTCTTACTTTCAGTTTTCATGAATATTATATGGTAATATAATCCACCTAGATTACCTCTCTAGTTTCTTCAAACATGAAGTCATGAGGGTATATGTTCAGTGTTTCATTACGGATCTTTATTTCATAATTTCACATATATAAATATCACCATGACATAGAATGACAAAATGCCAAAAAAGATATTGTAAATTGATAAGAACACAATATTGGTAATTGCAAAAAGTTGAACAGAGCTCACAGAATAGTTAAAAATGAAATTGAAATAAAGTTGATAAAATAAGAACAAGAAAAGAAAAAAGAAATCATTAAGAATGTCACAAAAATAGATTTGGAAAAAATTTAAATATAATTAGGAAAAAAAAGCAATTGACCAGTAAGAAAATTAATTTTAAAAACTTGTGTTCTGAATATAAATGGAGAGAAAAGTAACAAAATATTAAGAACAAAGACATGAAAGCAACCAAGCTGCCACCTTTAAATAAACATCACAAAATAATTTGGACAAAGTATATGAAAATTGTGTTCAGAACAGTAATATTTAGTGATGAATGTAGAGCTACATTGGATGAACCTTATAGTTGAGCTAGAGGCTGGGTTCTTCATGGAAATATTCAACCAGCATAGCTTACAAGAAAAGAGAGGGGAGGTACAGTAATGTTTTGGATTAGTACTGCAGGCAGTAAAATCATCAATCCCTTCAAAGTTGATGATGGGACAAAGCTAAATGCAGAGAATTATTGAAACTTCTTGAAAAAGATATATTTTTGAGGCATACACTTTAGCTTTAAGCTAAAGAGTATATTCATGCTAAATGCTCTTTCATATTCTGCAAAGCTAATCATTGTCCATTTTGCCAAAATGGTTTCTAAAACAACAAATGCTGAAACACCTGTTCAGATAGAAAACAATATTCAAGATCTCTGGTAAGCAATAAAACGGATGCAACTAAGAGTTGAAATGGTAAAAAGAATCAGTGGAGAAAAAATGATGAATATTAAGAAGCCCATATTTACATGGACGATAAGTAAATAATAAATTATTTAAATAATCAAACATACGTTTTTATGGGTTTTTTATGGTTAATATCTAAAGCTGGAATTAACATATTACCAACATCAATTGGTTTATATCAATTTTATCATAAAAATATTGTCTTGCATAATAAAATCTGATGTATATTTTTCTTTTATCTTCTCTTTCTAAATGGATTTCTTTGATTTTCAAACAAACACAATGATATCATTCCTATCACTATTCATAGCTGGCTTCTTATTTAATACCTCTACATGTCTCTCTTTTTTGTTAATTCAAACCTTGTATTCTTCTCAATAAAAGATAATTAGATATCAGACAATATTGACAATTTACTTAGAAAAATATAACAGGGTGGATCAATAAATTCATAGCCATTGCTAAATTTTGATCTGAAATTTTCACTTTATAATGTTCATCTTATATGGTTAATATTTACCGCTGAATTAAGTGCATTGACAGGAAGATTATACTAAAAAATGTTGTGTAAAATAATTTTTTTTCCTTATTAGGCTTATTGAGATAACCTTTCTCTTTCCCTCCCTCCCTACATATTTAATACTTATCAAAACAGACAGGATTAATTATGCTTTACATCTGCATTTCTATGAATATTTTAAAAGTTGTAATTATGTCTTGCTTTTTTATCTACTCTTTTTAAATTTTTCCTCTTTCCCTCTCCAATCAATGTCTTCTTTCATTCAAATCTTACATACTCATAAACATTCACTAGTTTTGAGGAGTTTAACACACCAGTATTATTCAAGAAAACAGATAAGGGATTTAATTTAAAGAAAACTTAAAGATTCAATGAAAATTAAAGTAACAGTTGTCCAATTAAAATGTAACAAAAATCTACACAGTCTTTTTACATTTAGGTTAAAAAACAATAACTGGTAATAGTTTTTAAAGACACCCCATTATTATAAGAAAAGAAAATAGGAGACTGCAGTTTGTCGATAAAACAGATGTCAATACTTAATAAAAACAATGAAGTTGCTAATAAATTTTTCAAATGACACCAATCATTATATTAAAAAATTGAAAGAAAATGTTACTTTCTGTTTTGTTTTTTCTTTTGTTTTTAATGCAGTTCTACAACTGAGGCAGTAGCAGTCGGAATAGCAATATTACCAGCAGCAGATTAACTCAGTTTTAGAGTTATCTGATTCAAGACAGACACGCACATTTGTTGTGTGTAAAATAAATGCTTTTTTAATCATTAAGCTGTAGACTTATTCAGATCTAGCTATGCTTGTAGACAATCAAGAATTGATATAAGGACTTCAATAAGATAATGTCAATTATACTCATTTGTGAATGCAACCTAACAAACATTGTTCTTTAGCAGCATCTTAATGTAAAAATATTATATATTTATTTTCTGAATAACATATTTTATTTTTATTTATTATTTGCTTTCATTTAAATTTTAATTCCAGCAAATTGGTTTTCTTCACATTTGGTTAACTAATTAATAACACTTTAAAAATGCATTTGTGAACTTAATGTTTTATAGGACAATCCAATACGAGATGAAACTAAAAATATGATGACAAAGAAAATCATATGTTGAGCGAATTTGTCTAAAATAACTTTTGAAATGTTCTTACTGATAGCAGCAGCATCCCTTTTAAAAGAACTGCATTTGCATCTGATATAGAAAATTCTACTTCCGACAAAAATGTACTTTGTGTATTTAATAAGTTTCAAATATGCTCTACAAAAACAACTGATATCTGCTTGCATCATGTCTGCTTTGTAATCTATTCTCAAATTTTGTAAGGAGGCTATAGTTTTAAAAAAATGCAAAGAATTTGTTTATATAAATAAATAGGTCCAAACAATGTTTGTTTGGGCATTTATCAAATTTTTCATTACGCTAACAAAAATAATGGTTCACTACACTTTGAGAATGTTCATCCAATTTCTTTTTTTTTACTTTGCTGCAAATAAATAAATGAATTATCTTTTGAAAATTTTGGTTTCATGAAACACACTTCAAACAAATTAGATAAAATTATTTAAATTAATGGCATATTTCTTTCAGGTAAAATAAAAAAATAATTATAGAATCATTTATTGTTGTGCCAAATTTTTGAATCCTCAGCAAAAGAAAATCACAATTGGCTCTTTGTTGCATCTTTGGTTTTTATGATGATCCAAATTCTTTGGAGCATAAACTTTACTGATAAAAAGCCATATTCTCCATTGATCTGGTTCAAACTTTCTCAAGTATTTGTTGACAAATTGGCTTTGCAGGATTAAATTCCATCATAGTTGTTATTTAACCTGTTTGCTAGTCATGCCAGTGAGTTGAATAAAATCCTTAACACTTTTTATTCTGTGGCTTAAAAGGCATCATCATCCTAAAAAGTGACACCAGATCTATTTTCTATCAATGGAAAAGTGTCTAAAAATTACATTAACTGTTGAGGTAATGTTTGCCACCACCTCTGATCTTTTAGCTGACATGCAACCTGATACAATAAATGAATGGGTAAATTTTCAGGCACTCATCCAAATAAAAATTAATTTACCGTTGCTTTGGCCAATGCATATTTGTGATTAATTGCAAATATGCATTCATCCAATCATCCATGATTGCTTATCTGGAGCCTACCATAACCTTGTTTCTTCTGTTTAAGTGATAGTGGTGCATTTTATTTGTCTTTTCTTTTTGTAAGAAAAAGAAAAAGAAAAAAGAAGCCAATTTCCTACAGTTCTATCATAAATATTGTCTCCTGTCCTGTTTCTGTCCATTTTTATTTTTTAATTTTTGTTCAGCATTTTCCATTTTCAAAGTAGATTGCTTTGGGTTTTCTATCACGCCCTCTCTTTTAGACTTGCACCTAATTTTAAACACAACTGATTTGTAACAGACAACACATTTTGCCACTTTGAATTTCCTTATCAAAAGAATTTTATAATTCTTTTCATTGTTTCACTTGACAGCTCTCTTGTTGGAGCTGGGTTTCCTTTCTGTCGGCCAAGTCCATTAAGGTCTGCAACTACTCTCTTTTAGCTGCAGACTTTTAGATTTTTGATGGTATTTGTTTTAGAAATTCAAGTTTAAGATGATTGCATGATTTTTTTTCTTAACATTAAATAATTTCATTATATTTTCTTCTGCTTGATCTGGAAAAAAATATGTCATTAACTTAAATAATTTAATATGTTTGAGGTACATTGCATTATAATACAATATTCACCTATTAAGTAAAAATTGTTTTGTGCCATATCTGTGCTTTGTTTATTCACTGTGAAATTAAAAAATAAAAACTGCAACAATCTTGTCTAAATTTGGTGAATCCATAACTTTTAACAAAGATAGCATAACTCCAAAATGATTAATATTAGAAACATGAAATTTTTATTATAAAACAAACTCAAAATGTGCACTTAGAATTATATTATTATTATAATTATATTATAATTTTTTATTTTTATCAACAGTTTAGAACATTTTTCTTATTTTAATATGACTTTTTAAACAGTCTTTCTTTCTTTCTTACTGCAATGAAAAATTATTTTAGTTGTGGAAGGTTTCTAAGACTTTAAGATATAGAATAAATCATTAAACTTTTAAATAAAAGTATAATAATGAATATGTGTGACATTGTCATGTTATATGTGGTTTGATATGTGGCTTGAAAGAGTATTTGGCAACATTGTCATTGTTCGCTAGTGGGTAAAGTCAGTTGTGCCACAGCATTATTTTCCACAGCCTTCTTGAAACCACTATACCAAAGTTGAACTGTTTCTACCTCTTGCTGAAGATCAAATTAGCCATCTTTTCACCAGAAGAAAGGGTTTTCTTGTAGTGTTAAATAGTACAATACATATAGTTTATTATTATTCGAGCAGTTTCAAGCCTCATGTGTTTATTAAGAGATAAATATTTTCACTGAAAAATTTGTTGGGGAAAAACTCCTTTTTTACAAGGAAATCTTTTTGCATTCTCAATAATTGCTGATTTGTTAATTCACAGGCTAATGAAAAGGCAACTCAATCTGGCTATATCTTCCTTCGTTTTCCTTTTTGTGATGGCCAATCTCTGGGACTTGTGATTGCCAACTGACCCTATCAAATATGTTTCCAAGATTTGTGATTGTTTATCAGTTAGATTATTCTTTCCCTAATCTTTAAACTTATTCTCTTTGACTTCACATTTAAAATGTTACATGTGAGCTTATTGCATATGTTTATCTCACTTTGTCCTCATTAGAAAACTATTAAGTTTCAATATTAGTCCTGACATTCTGTTTTAATCTATTTTATATTCTATCACTACATAAAATTATTAATGATAAGTGTAGTAAAAATATGAGTTTTCAAGAAGACTTAATTTTTTTTCCACTTTTCTTTCAACTGTTATGATTCATGTTTTGAATCTCAAGTGTATATGAGAATATAGAACAGTCAACACTTGCTGTAACTGCTCCTTTCAACTGAATAACAATGCTTATACATTGAGGCATTAAATATTTTGAAATGCTGGTGCCATTGAATGACATATCAATGCAGGTACCATCCAGATCTTCCAAAACAGTATTGTTATTCATTAGATGGGCTGGGGAATTTAGTGAGCTATATAGCATATACAATACATGCTAAATGGGGTTTACATTTGGCCAGTATGAAATTTGGAAGCCTAGAATTTAGCTGAGTGTTCCTCAAACCAGTTTTGTGTCACTTGTATGTAGTACTAAGAGAGGAATTGAATTATTTTGCTAGCGCTAATGCTCATCATGTGAAAACATGGTGACTATGAAGAAATAGTTTGCAAGATCTGTCAGTAGTGGTCCTTGTGAATTCCAATAGAACAAGCCAACACCATGACAGATCTACCACCAGTTTTTGTAACACTCTGTTGACAAGCTAGATTCATAGCTTAACACAGTCTCTTCTGCATATAACACTCAACCATCAACTAAAATAGCTAGAAACATGACTTTTATGAATAGAAGACTTGACTTGTTTCTTAGCAATGTTATCTGGCTTAGGTGAGGCGTAATAACTGATGTTTTAGTGTCAGTAATGATGAATAATAATGGAATTCTGAGAAATGTAGTGTACACTGTGCAGTGCATTGACTGATCTGTTGAGGTGCGCACTACCATTGCAATGTGACTTGATACAATGTCCCACTTTGTTAAGTGTTATCAATGTTGTCACTCACTAATAGTATTATTCTCACATCAACCATGGGTACCCAGAGTTTTCACAGATCAATGATGTCTGTCTGGAATTCATATATTAATGCTATGCCCTTACTACTGTTAGCACTTTGTAGATAAATGCCCCATCACTCTGGTTCTAACAATCATTCTGCAATCAAACAATGTTGAATCCTGTCTTCACCCCATGGTTTCCACAACTGCACTATCACAATTATATATGCTATCTGGTTAAGTCCATTTCTACAAATGGGGAGGACAAGCTCATGTTTTTGGTGGTTTAATTTATAAAGAATGGAACTAATTCATGAAGGTAATCAATATTGACTCGCATAAGTGTGTTTAATTTCTGTAATATTTCAGCATTTTTCTCATATCATCATCATTAGAAGAAGAAGAAGAAGAAGAATATGATAGTATAGTAATAGGTTCTTTGTATAGCCGAATACTCTACAGATCATTATTTAATTATCTGTGCCAAGTTTATTTCTCTTCATTGCTGTGATCTGACATGTTTGATTATATGCCTTTCCATTTATACAGGTATACTCCTCTTGGTTGTTATATTCACATTTCAGCCATTTCACTTTCTCGCCTTCTTTCACTGTTTGTTGTACTTGGTCACCTTCTCATAATTTCTAACTGAATAATTTATTCAGTCCATAGGGATAAACAGTTCTCATTCTGCTTTCTATGCATAGGAGAGGTAACTCATATCAATTAATACTCTTCAGTCTGTTCACCTTTGTGTCACTTCTCTGTTTCTTTCTTGTAGACTTTCTGCGCTACTCAACCTACAAATTGAATATACAACTGCTAGGGAACAAGATATATTTTAATCCACAAGACAGTGGCATATTTTGGAATCTGTGAACCTAATATTATTATTCAGGTGTTGTAATCTTTCTTAATCAGAGGCTCTCATATAGTGTTCACCTCTATGTTACCTCTTCATGGGTTGATTATACCTATGAAAATCTGCTCAGTTGGTAACAGGCTGAATCTCAACAAATGACTCTCAGCCTCTGTGGAATAACATCTTTGTGATTTTGAAGGAATCTAGAGGGTACAACATCAGCTGAAACAAGATGAGCATACCAAATAGAAAAGCATAATGATAATTTCTCAAAGATTTCAATAAAAACTGGTGTGTCTTGTTTGGCTCTGATTCAGCTCACAATTTTTCTTTTATATACACAGTTATTATGAATTTTTTTATAACGGATAGCTTCAAACACAAACTGTTTGAAGCTATCAATGAAGATTGACTTCTCTGTAAAGATTCATGCTAATTACTTAGTATAGACCTGAAAAATGAATAGTTATTGTAAAAATAGAAAAATCTCTTATTTCTATATTCATTACTGTTATGTTATCCTTATATTATTACCTTTGCTTGACTCATTTCAGAAGCCAAAACAGAATTGTCTTTACTGAATAAAAATTAACACATTTAAATAAAGCACAAGCAAGAATTGTTGCTTAACTCTTACTGTAGTTGAAATTGTTAATTATTGTTTAAATACAATAGACAGTGGAGATGCAAATCAAAATATATTTATCTGGCCTCAAGATATATCCGTGTTCCTGAAAATAAAAATAATAATGAGAGAACTGTTATAATTTGGCTTGTTCATTTTTAAGTCACTATTGAGCAAGGTTGTATAATCTGTTAGCCTCTCTTTGCAATAACAACAATTAAAAAACCTTGAAAAATATTTGATTAATAAATATGAAACTTTTGTATTACATGACTGTAGTATAGGCATCAATTTGTCACAAAACTTCAATATTAATTCAATATATATTTGACTAAACACCTGGAACAACTCCTGATGAATAAACTCGCTTATAATGGCTTGCTCTTTTCACCTAATATTGTTACAAGATTTTTGACTGAATCTAAAATACATGCTTTTACTCTGGTAGCAAAAAATTTTGTTGTAAACCTTTTAGTTTTACTTTTTTGTGAAATAAAAAGAAAGCACTGCAATGAAAAAAAAAGAAATACAGTTACTTGTTTCAGTTTTTGGCCCACACTGGCTGTCCTTAGAAACACTGTTAAGAACACCTTTTACCTCCTTCCCTGGCATCGATCTTGTTTGTTCTTTTATTGTCTTGCAAAGTACTCAATCCGGGTGTCTGGATTAAATTTGCATATGGATATACAAATCGTATCACTCTCCCAACATCCTGGCTTGTCTATTTTGCATTCATTCTATTTGAATAAATCGACCTCAACTGGTTAATGCAAGGCTCAGGTTCAAATTGCACCAAAATCAATTCTGCTTATGGCTACAAACAATGTGTGTTGCCACGCAAATTCTTTTCACAGCGCGTGAACAATGCCTTCTCTCGACAACTCCTTCATTTCATTTTGTTTCTCAAATTATTTATTATGTCAAAGGTACAAACAATAATTCATTTTGCAAACAATATTTGTATGTTAGTGATGGAACAGATTTCTCTCTTTTTTTGTTTTTAATCAATTCACCCCAAGCAAGGTGATAATGCCACTAAGATACAAGGAGCTATTGGGAATGAAAAATAATGAGAAGATTTTAAAAGGAAGTGGAAACCTACTCCTAAACAGGAAACAATAATGTTTAAAGAAAAACAGGTGTTGTGAAATATATTGTTAACATTAATAACATCAATAAGATTAAAAACTTTGCATGCTATTCCTTAACTACAAAGTTTTAGCATGAAATTTTCACTGACTTTCTCTTGATTTAGTTTTCTTGTGTTTTGAAAAACTCACACAACCAAGAAAATTTCAAGATGCTTTCAGATATTCAACATTTTGCCTATTACAATATTTAGAATGAAAATCAGTTATAATTATTACTAGACTAATGCCCAGCTTTTTAATATTGTAGATAGACTTTTGCCATTTTGGGTAGTATCACACTTGGTCATTTTAGTCTGACCATGTTTCAGATGTTTCTGGAGATGATCATCGCAAATTTTCATTACACGACTAAGAAAGCTAAAAACATATGCTTTGCGTATTACAAAGCAATGAACACTGACTTATATATATGTGATTAGACAGATAAGCTGCCTTAGAAAGTTCTTATGTATTTAAAAATTGCTTGTTGAGCCTTATTATAAAGTTTGTCAAAATTTCAAAGACATTCAATTCAGGAGAATATTTTCCTCTAGAAAGAGAGATCTCAGTCTATTTTTATGTCTTGTCAATGTCATGACAATATACCATTGTTTCTGTTTGGATTTCAGAGACTAACTGAAAATCAATAACAACTATCCAAGCAGAGGTAACAGGGTGTATGATAATAAGAAGAAACCTGCTATAGTCTGCCCACTTTCCATCAGTGGCATATTGAAAAGGATTCAGACAATTTGCAATCCATAAAACATCAGGATAGTATACAAAACCATTCCACTCTTCACAGACATCTTACCAGTGTCAAATGAAAATATGAACAAAAACTGTGCACAATTTACTCTATTTACATTGTTGCCCTCGTATTTATTGTCATATTCAAAACATTTCAGCTGTTGTACACTCCGGCTTCTTTAGGTGATATACGTTGAAATTTCAAACCTTCATTTCTTTCACCAAGATCAATTGTTCTAGTTCCACATACAATACCTGGCCACAGCATAGGTGAACACAAACTTGGAGAGTTGAGTGACTAAAGGGAAATAACAGAAACTGAGATATCCAGAAAAGGCATGGCATGTGGAACTAGAACACTCTACGCCAGTGGATGAAATAAAGGGTTCGGTTCGAAATTCCAGCATATATCAGCCGAAGAAGGCCAGATCATACAATGGCTGAAATGTTGTGAATATGACAATAAAGATATAGACAACAGTCTGAACAATGTAAATAGTGTAAATAGTTACAATACCTCATCTCAGAAATATATACAGATGAAAAACTGTGCATATGAGCATTCCAGTCAGTTGTAGCAGGGAGTATGAAAGTGAAACCAGCTATTTTCTAATACTGGAAGGACATTAAAAAGCTTTAATCAGTGGAGAGACTATGAAGTCATTTATGTCGTATCATGTGTGAAGGAAAAAGAGAACTCACTAAATCCAATGTGTAATAAAATCAGAATAATAGAGAGCAACACTGAAGAATAAGGCCATTGAAAGAACAGTGCATATATTTGACTGTAAAAGGACCCACAAAAGAACAGATTTTAAATTTAAGGCACCATAATTACAACAGCTGATTATACTGTGGGACATCATCATCAGAAGCAGCATTGGTTAAGTGTTGCAATTTGACTGAACTGATGGTTCTAAGTTCATTTCTTGGATCAAGTAGTGGAAAGTAGAGAACAATTACAACTGACATCACAAAGACAAATCAACAGAATTACCTGGTATGAAATATCTACTAGCTTGGACAGGAAAATAAGAAATGTCTAACCAGCACCACCACCACCATGGATTGAATAAAAGTTTGGGTTCCAAATTCCAAAAATATTAATAAATATGACAGGCATCTGAAAAAGGCTTAGAAGGTACATCAGCTAAAAGAATAAATCTGTTTAAAGTAAAATATATCTTTGTTTTGTTTTATTCAATCGTTACTTGGAATGTCTTCTCATGAGAAAAACATTCCAAATATTAAATCCTTCACCCTGAATGCTTAAACATGAAAATCATGGGAAAACCTGAAAATCCCTTTGTAATTTTAACGGATAATCCAGGACTATCAATTATAATAATACACGGAAGATTATACATATGAAAGATTATACTGAATCAATTGCTAGGTTTGCTGCTAGAAATGTTAGTTCACTGTATCATGCCAGAAAATTTTTCTCAACAAAATCTATCTTATATTTATAAGTCTACCAATCTTCCACATCTGGTCTTCTGCTGTATTTTTAGTAATTCTTGATAAAATCCAAAGACTCTGCAGTGTTATTGATCCTGACCTGGCATCTCAGCTTCAGTCACTTTCCCACCACCGTAATGTAGCTTTTCTCTGCCTTTTCTATACATACTTTCATGGTAATTGTTCAGATGAACTTTCCTCCTTATTACCTAGATTTTATGAAGCACAGTACTAGATTGGCAGCAAGCTCTCATCAATTTACAGTTGAAATGGCTAGATGTAACTGTAAATTCTACACTAATAGTTTCTTCTATTTCACTTCTCGCTTTCCAGTCAAATTTGATCTTCAAAAATTTAATTGTTATCTTCTGTCCTATTTCTTTGTCTTTAACAGTATTTTTTCTCATATTCTCTCACACCCAATAACCCTTTGCGTCTTAGTGGCTTTATTGCCTTGCTTGGAGGTGAAATGATTAAAGAAAAATAAAATGCATTGAATGAAGATGAGGGTAACAAGAATTATGGGTAATTGTGGTCGCAACTGATCATTAACCTTAAACCAGAAATAACAATTAGAGAGTAATTTTAATTAATGAAGATGAGGATTTTATTTGACATGGATAGTGTGAAAAGAAAACGGATTTAAAAAGTGCCCCACGAAATTTATTAGTTAACAAAACGTCGTGCAACTTTCAGGTTTAGTTCTTTCACAAAAAAATCATACTTACATACAGTATTTTTAAATCTTATGGAAAATAATTACACTTCAATATAACTATTATTAAATTAGCAATAATAATTAATTTTAATTTGTACAAAAATGTAAAAAATAATCATGGACATCAACAATACGATTTATTTTAGTAGAATTTTTGTATTCGGCTTCCGCTTCTATAATAAAAAAAAACTTTTTTAATTACAGTATTGTCCTGTCATCGCATTAAAAATAGTAACAATTAATAAATAATTTTAACTAAATTTTAATTATTATCATCTTTGAAGGGTATGTTAGCCTTCGTTTATGAAACGTCTGGAAAACATGACACCCCTCACCCCTTTTTACCATTATGTTCAGTCAGTACTTTAAAACACTCCTCTCGATTCCCCCTTGTTTTACATCTTTTTGCTATTCTTCTTCCGATAGTAACACACTTCTTCAGTTTTTCTCCCTCCTAAGAGAAACCGATAGAAGAAAGAATGAAAAAGAAAATATGTGCTGCTCCTCCTCCTTCTCCATCATCATCATCATCATCATCATCTTTTTTTTCTGTCTAGCTTTTCCATCAAAATCTTAAATTACACCTTTCTTTCTATACTTTTATTGCTTAACCTCTTTTCCTTTATTCTTCCTTTTCACAAGCTTTCTGTCAGTAGCAGATTCCATTCTCGATATTAAAAACGCTGCAAAAAAAGCTTTACTTTAGAGCTATATTCCCTGCTAGTAGACAAATGGAATCTTCCAGCGCTTTTAACGATAAGCTCCACAGGTGGGTCCATTTACATAGGAAAGGGGAGTTTGGGATAAAAATATATACGAGAGCTCGCGCGCGCCAGTGTCAGGTATTTATTGTAGAGGCTGCAGCAGCAAAGGTGCAATCTAATGTTATGGCCACACGACTACTGTCAATGTTGGACTAGACGGCAAAGTCGATAAAGAAACTGTAGGTTATAAAGTGGGGAAAAAAAACACGTATTACCTATATTTATATTTTGGTAGCAACAAAAAGGATATACAGACTGAGTGACCCACAGGATTTAATTCACCCTTTGGTGTTCCCACTTTTTCTGGCCACCATGCTTAACTTACTGTTTTGTGAGTATTATCTTTATGTTCAGCTCTTTTTCACTTCATTTATTTTTGTAAAATTTTATGACTTTGTATTCTTATATTAAAAATGCTGAGTTATTCTTTTTGCTTTTTCGAGCAAAGATTTGTCACAGTCTGTCTAGCTAGCAGCCAGCTAGATGAAATTGCGAAGAAGTTGCTATTTTTACATTTTTACGCCCGGCATCTTATGTTTATTGTGGCTGAGACCTTTTTTTAATGTTTATCGCGACTGAACCTTTTATTTATTGAGGCCTTTTTTATTTACTGATTTATGGGACATAGTCATAAGTATTATTCAGTATTTAAAGTCTGGAGAGGATAAAAAGTCCGATCTTAGAGAAAAATCTTCTGATTAAAAAAAATATACCAAAAAAACACCATCATTATGACTTTTTAAATGAAATGTAAAACGGCGTTACAATGATTTTTCTCCTTAAGTATGGAAACATTGGATGGTTTTTGATTACAAAAATAACTAAATTAATAAAAACTAAAAATCGCTTGGAAACAGTCGTCTTCCTTCAAGTATAGGAAACTTATAAAAAATATCCAAACATCCCTTTTTGAAGCATCCAAACGAAAAATACTGCTGTCACAAAATAATCCTCTATATTATTATTATTATTATTATCTTCATGATATAAACTGAAAAGTACAAGAAGATTCTCCTAATTTTCTTTCCGTTTTTTTAATTTCATTTTTTTACGTAATTTAATAAATATTTAATGTCTAAAGATATTTATTTATTTAAAAAAATTAATTCCCAATGTATTATTGATTTTTAGAAATCCCCAAATGCCAAATGAATAATCATTGTGTTAATAAATTTTAAGTCTTTTATAATAAAACAAAAATTGATACAAACAAACGCTTGCAAAATGGACTTTTTGTTAATGTGATGAGGATTGAAAACCTTTTTTTCTGTCTCCTTATTTAGTGTTATTGGCAGGTGTGTGTGTTTGGTTTAACTTTATTTTTATTATTATTAATAATATAATAATGATGATGATGCAGTCAGTGTGTCAAAATAAGGAAAGGTTTAAGTTTGTCTCTTTTTTTTGTTTTTGTTGTTCATTTTGCTTCAGAAAACTTTGTAATTGACAATGTCTGCACATGCCATTCTTATTTTATTTTTTACTTGATCTCATATTCTATAACCGTAACGCATATTTTAATTTGTTTAAACTTTGTTTCAAGTTTTTAGAATTTATTGCAAAAAAATAAACAAAAATCGCTATTTGATTTTTATTGTAACTTCTAGCTATTTTTTTTTTTTACCTATCAGTACATTTTTTATTTGCTGTTTGTTTACGCCGTAAATTACGGTAATTAAAAAAAAGTGAATGCTTATTTATTACAATAAAAAAGGTAATTTTTTAAAAACGTGTTACTGTTAATTTTGTACCTGTAGTTATCGCAAACGATATTTTCTAAATGTTCATATGACTGACTGAAGCCAAATAGATAATTTAATTTTGTCTTACATTGCGAATCATACAGTTTAAAATTTTTAATCTCGCAATGTAAGACACGGTAAAAAAACAAATCCGTTTGGTCTGGTCTCTTCTTTTTATTGTCACTTATTACTTAGATTACCATTTTTCTTTTCAACACTCATAAATGAATCTTAAAAGATTGTATCGATCATTTTTTTCTTTACTCTCTACTGAAGATTTGTTTTTTTTTTTTTGTTTTTAACCTATATTTTGTTTACATTATTACACGGCTAAAAACATAAAGAGAATAACAGCAAATTACCATTTACCCACCTTGCTTCCAAGAAGTGTGCCTTTTTACTTTTTTTTTATACGCACAGGTAAAAAAAGTTCCTAAATTGCTTGTTAATTACATTTTTTCCATTGACTAAGGATTACTTTAGATTAGAATTCGTTTCCAATATAACTTACCTAGCTTCAAGCAAGTTAAGTTATTTTTCATGTTTAAAAATCTGGCTATTTGGATTTTTCTCTCTCTCTCTTTCCATGGACATAAGTCAACTACATGCACTTCTTATTTAATTTATGTGCATTATGCACATGTTGTTGCTTAAAGGGCAAGGCTAAAAGAAATATCCATGTCCTTACTACGTGTATGTTTTTCAATTCTTTCATTTCTCTGCCAACACATGTTAACAACCCAGTTATTGCTCACTTTTAAAAAAATTCATATCGTTTGTTTAATTGCTTGATTATTAGATGAACTATCGGCCTATTTTTTTCCCTTCTCAACAAGACTGAAGGTTACCCAACTACTTTTCCTTCTCGCTTCCGTTGTAATTTTCTTATGCTGATGCTATGAATTAGATGCACATAAATCTTGCTGAAATGTCTCCATTTTTTAATTAAAATTTATCTTCATCACAAAACTTTATTTTCCATTTCTTTCTTGTTTAACATTCTCCTTCATTAACAACCAATTTGATCTTTGCTAAAAAAAAAAAAAAAAAAAAAAATTATTTCTTTATTTACTAGCACGCTGTCTTGTTTACATTACTATTTGATTTACGACGTGTTGGAAAGTATCCCCACCTATTCGTCAGTGTGCTGTAGCAGTTCCTTCAGCAAACGTTAATTTTTATGTCACTAGTTACACACGACTAATACTGCCTTTATTGAAGTGAAATGTTTGCTTAATTTCGGGAATTCATTTTTTCTTGCTTTCCAAAATAAAGAATTAAAAAAGAAATGTAATTATACGTGACAAAATGTAGCCTTATGTTGAAAATGACACTGATCACTTTTACATTTATCTGCAGACTTCATAACAATAAACAGTCACACATGTTGCTTCTCAAAAGTCAAAACTATGCATATCCCTGCATCCTATTTCGAAAAAAAAGTGAAAATCCTATTTTCCCGCAATCTACGTCTTTTTTTCTTTTTTGTTAATGTTCAAAATAACACCCATTGTAAATAAATATTGAATTATTCATTTTTTTGTTTTTCTGGTATTTTTATTTTTTGGATTCTTCTTAAATTAATTATTTCAAAAGTTAGTATAGTAGTGTACTAGTAAAATTGATGTTTCAGGTTCCAAAATAAAAGTAAGAAAGTTTTTATTTTGTTTGTACTCATTAAAATATTATTTTTGCAAAATGTCTTCTACAGTTGAGTAAAAAAAACAAACCATTTACTATCATTCAAATATCAATAAATTGGTAATCGATATTAGAAATAGATGGAGTAGGCGAGTAAGTCTCTGATTATCAGTTAAAGACCGGTGAAACGTGATATCAAAGCTGTGATAATTAATTCAATACTGTTAGTGTTGTCCCAAGAGTTTTTATTTTTTTAACTCCTGAAAAAAACGTAAAATAAAAACACGAAAAAAAATGCTAGTGAGCAGTTTGTTTGGGTTTTTTTTTTTTTTTTGTTAATTTTCAGAGTCGTGACGTAATTTGAGGCAGTCTTATTTGCGGAAATTTTTAATTTGGTTTCGTTTAAGTTAGAGAACACTAACAGTAGCTTTCCATGTCCTACCTAGTTCATCGGAATTTTGATGACGATCAATCCAGAATCAGGAATGAATAATCGAAAAAGTGCTAGATGATTCTCTCTGTCGTCAGAGACGTCAGTTATGGCTACGGTGATTTCATTCCAAACCATAAACGATTTTTTTTTTTTTTTTTTTTTTTTTTTTATCGACCTGTTTGTGTAAAACTTAAAAGTAATTTAATTTTCAATTTATCATTTGGGCAATGTCACTAACCATGACTGCACTCGTGGAAGACAACGAGAAAACAATTCACTCTGTCATTTCTCTTCAGTTCTCAAATTCGAGTTTTTTTTTGGGGGGGGGGGGTCTTTGCGGTAAAAATCCTGTCCTGGCTATTATGTTGTCTTTACTAAATACTTTTCATTTGTTTTCTTAAGTATTCTTTTTAAACTTAAAAAAAAATACACAGGAACTTTATATATATATAATACAAATAAATAAATCTACACTTGTACAACTTTTTTTTCTGTTTAACATCAGGCGACAATCAATTGTAAAATACAATTATTCTCTCTTCATAATTGAATATCATCCCATCAGAAAAAAATGATAAAATCTTTTTTTTTTTTTTTTTTTTTTTTTTTTTTCGGCGCAAATGTTAACTAGAAAATAATTAATTGCGTAATAATTAAAAATAATTAAAAGAGCGTGACTAACTCCACTTATTTGCCTGTGTGCCAGATTGATTTATTTATTTGTAGTCGTCGTCTTCCTAAATTCTTTTCTCTCGTTTCTTTCTCCCTTTTTGTCGGAACGTTTCCAAAATCTAGGGTCAGACCGTTCATTGGGGCACTTCACCCCAGTCCAGTCTATCAGTCAGTCGTCTCTTCCTCTGACGGAAACATCATGAAAGAATGAATGAAGAAAGAATTACTTCCTTCTACTTTCTTTCCTTAAAATTTAAAAGAACAAAAGATTACTATGCGTCATTAAAATAATAATACATATTTTTTTCGCTTGTTTGAAAAAGATGAATAACTACGACTGAAGTCATTATCTACTCTCTCTCTCTCTATCCACTTCCCCAAATTTAACCAAACATCAGATTTTGTTCTTAATCGGACCAAGAACTTCATCACCCGCCTCGTAACAATTGATTTGATTTTTTTTTTTTTTTTTTTTTTTTTTTTTTACAAAAATTATTTCGTATTGTAATCGAAATGATGCTTAATTTCTTGATTCACACAATCAATTCAATGCATTAGGTTTTTCGTTTTCACTTTTCAGATACTATCATTAATAAAATAATGGAGATGACGTTGAAGTGAAGGGTTTTTTATTTAGAAAAATGTATTGTAAATTTTTCTAGTAGTATTTTCGTTCTTTTTCATGCACTTTAATTTGTTTTTTTAAATTCTTGCACTCTTGATGGCAATGATAAACTTAGACATGACAAGAACAAGCCCTAAAATAGGGTCAGTTGTGAGGTCGACAGCTTAGTCAAATTTTCACTGTGACCTTAAAAATGAAAGTCCTTTTTTTAAATAACAAATTTAAAACATTTTACTACGCAATTTTGTTATGATTCAAAGCACACAAATCAATATCTCCTTGTAATCATACTTTTACTTACTTAATGTAAAATTCGAACGAAGAATTGAGCACATTTTAATTTTTGTTTTCTCTTTTAAACCGAGTAAATCAAGATTCGCATGATGCTGAATATTTTTGAAAATCTACATCTGTTATTGCAGAAGAAAATCTCATTTTGAATTTAATTATTATCATACTGACATGGCCTATCTATCGGCTTTAAAATATTTAAAATAGCAAGTAGGATGGATGAAAATACTGATTTGTGAGTAGGGACGCTTAATTTCGAAATAAGTTTTTTTTTTTTTTTTTTTTTTTTTTTTTTTTTTTAAATAAGGACAGTGTGGATATAAGAATCAACACTGCATGGTGACTATCCGTTTCACGCTTCAATGTGATACTTGGCTTGAAGATTACACTGAAGCACGAAACTGACAACCTCCATTCAGTGTTGATTCTTATGTCCATACTTTGAACACTGATCTATGCATTTAAAAATTACATAAAAGTGTAAATATTTTATAACAAGTGCAACAAAATCTTTTGATGGTTAAGTATTTCGTAATTTCCTGATGATCAGTGTTCAAACATTAAGCCAGAATTTTCAATGCACTTTTTTTTTTTTTTCTTTTTTTTTTTTCCACATTTGTCTCTTATCAGATATTGTATACATTTTTATGCACACACAACTCATTCTGGCTGGTGAGTTAGATAGTTGTGTAACTTACTATTACTACCAGTGGTTAATGATCAAACCTAAGTAAAAGCCAGGATTTCAAATGTTGATTATTTTTTGTTCTCTCTCTAAATAGCTATTCCTCCTTGAAAGAATGACACAGGCTTTCTGCATAAATTTCACTCTAATTACCCCTAAGATTTGTTCTTTTGGAGACCTGAAAAAGAGAAATGTATAAATGCACCATATTTTACAAATTGAATTGTAGATTACTTGCACAAGGAAATAGGTTTTCTTTCTTAAATGTTATCTTCCTAGAATATAATTATTGTAATATATTGGAAAGTATTGATGATGATAGCGTATTGATTGAAAAGTCAAAAGATGTTGGGATTAAATTGGTATATGCATAAATAGGGAAGATATTTTTAAGCTTCTAAAATTAAAGTTGAATTTTCTGGGTGCATTATGCTCATTCATTATGATCAGTTTAATATAGCACAAGTCATTGGCTGTATTGCATTAGGATTCCTGTAAATTATTGACTATTAAGACATAATGTTAATTTCTCTAGTATCTCATATTCTTGCAGTCTGCCTTCTGATAAAGATGTAACATAATACTTGAAAATTACTGCATAAATATTTTCAGCCAACTCGCATTTTTGCTTGCCTGGCCAACAATTCTATTGCTAATATACAAATTTCCTTTAATTTTTCTCTTTCAAAATATTAATTATATTTTTTCATTGTGTGAAATCATGTGGAAAATATCCAGAAAAGGATGAAGATTTTTCTGATGGCAGATAAGTTTTTGAAGTTGCTTATATCCAAGAAATCTTGAAGTTTCTAAGCGATGGAAAGATTTCAGATTAACAAAGATGTAACCACAGTAAAAGACCTTACAGAAAATGACGAGGACAGCAAGAACTGCATGGGGTGGGTAAATGTTAGTTAATCTGATTTCCTAAGCAAATTCTTTAGGAATGCAGAATAAAGTGGGGCATAGTCACTTTAAATGCATGACTTAAAAAATGATATGAAGGCAAGATTTAGTTGTTAAAAGAGGCATGAACTTTGATGTAGAATCTTGGAATAATATTATTTTCAGTTATTGAATTGCATTCTGATAAGAGAACATTTTAGGAAAGCAAAATTCCACAATTTATCTCAAAAATGAAAATTTGGAAGAAATATTCTGAAACTCTGAAGATAGTAAAAGAAATTTGATAATTGATGATAACTTAGTGTTAAATATATTCAATTGTCGTAGGATCATCTGAGATCATATCGGGATGAAACGTTTTTATTTTGTTTTGTTTGGGACTCAATCTCATTATAGAGATTGAACATTATCAAGCAAATATGAACAGAATTCAAGGGAATGTCAGAAGAAATTTGTTTATTGTTGAAGAGTTTTAGAAACTTAAACACTTATCTTTCATATCAGAGAAGATGGATTTATACTCGTTCCTTTCTATACACACTAAAGATCATATTTAAGCCAAGAGAAACTGTTGGTCAAATACTTAATTTTTATCATGTTATCTCTTTCCCTTGCCATTTGAAGGCAGGCAGCAAAATGTAATTGTGGTTTGTGAAATCCACTCAAAAGAAAATGGCTACAGCTATTATTAAGTGATATAATTTCAATTTTATTCAGAAGACAATCTAGAATTATAATTGAAAATTTGTCAGATATTTTTACACAGTACTCTAAAAACTCTCTAGTGCTTAAATATAAACTTTGTTGATAATTCTTGTTATTTTTTGTCCAGTGTTTGCACCATTGGTTCTAATCTTTATAATCAAGCTGATTATAATATGGACTAAAAGTAGATAAGCCAGAACAAATCAGTTAATCTTGCAAGTGGATGCTGAGCCAAATAATCTCTGTATTTTAACATTCTTTATTTGATGCCTATTTATTTAATTGCAAACCTCTTATAGTTAATTTCTATTTAATTACAATTATAGAATTATCTTTTTAAGTATGTTTTGTTTTTATGTTCTATTGCAATGTTTTTTATACTTGAATAGACTCGTCTTTTATTTGGCACTAAAATTATGCAGTTGCTTTGTATTTGTATCAACATAACTACTTAAGTCTATTACTAGTACTATTATTGGAGGGCCTAATTATTTTTTTTTTTTTAAATTTATTTATTTTTTAAATTTTTAAAAAATATTTTACAGACTGAAAAAAAAATGAGTGCAAATGTATTGTTAGTGAATATATTTTGTCATTCAATAACAAAACGATTAAAATATCTGCATCTCTTGAAGAGTTTGAATGCCTATTTTCATGGCGTTATTATTTTTAGTTCTCAATGTAAATAATAATGGGCTATAATCTAGTAGCTTAAAACAGCCACATAGTGAATTGCAAATGATTTTATCTGGCCCTGAAGAGCCAGCAGTTTTATTACAGCTAGCCACTGACCAGAAATAGGGCAAAGTAAATTAATTATATAATTTAAAAGAAAAAAAATTGGAATCAATTAGGGAAATTTTGGTTGTGGACTTATATAGTCAGGCTACATTATAGATATAGGCCAGTGAATGTTCAATGGAGTTGGTCACACTGTTTGTAGAGGCAGTCACAGTGAGCAGAGAGGAGCTGTCCATCCAACAAAACGGTTGCTGGGTGCCAGTAAGGAGTGTAAGACCTAAGTGCCACCTTCATACCCTTAGTGAGAGTGCTAGCTAGGTATAGCTGTAAACTCATCCAATGATTAATGAACTCAATATGCCAAACAATATTTGTATTTTTTCTCACCATAATGATATTTCAACAACTGTTCTTTTGTTGAAGTACACTGAGCCTGTCCCATTTTTTTTTTTTTTTTTTTTTTTTATGCAAATTTGAATATAATCATTGGATGGGCAGAAGCTGACAACTTAATGAAAAACAAAGGGTCATGGCTATTTGTTTACTCTCATCACTAAAATTAAATAAATTCAGGGATAAACTTGGAATATATTTTTTAATTATGACTACTGAAAATTTGAATATTTGTAAAACTCTAAACAGTTATGCTCTCCCCTCCTTAATCTTGTAGACAAGTTTATAACTATTCACTATTAAAAGGTTTAGAATCTCTTAAAATTCAATATTAAGATTAAGAATTCTTTGCAGATTATAAACAAATGCCTTCTTATTTGAAACAGATGGCAGGGGAAGGGCACCCTTTATGCTTTTTCAGAACTTTGGAAAACAACTTTTTTGTCTTATTCAGTCTTAATCAGAGTGAGGGGACACAATTTTACTTGTATCTACATATTAGGGCAAGTATCTTCTATCGCAAAAATTTTGTTTCAGGCATTATTTAATAACAATATACTTTTTTAATTCTTGTAGAACTGTTAACACATCAGGTATCTTGTTTAACAGAATGTAGTTTTAATTCATATAAATAGATACAAGAGCAACACAAAATTTAACCCTCATTAAAAAAATATTTTTCATGCAATGTAGGTATGATCAAGAACTACAATTTGGTTGACTTTCTGAAATTCCTTATTAGGGAAGCTAATTTGTCAATGCCTGAAACATTTCTGGAACTTTGGAATTAGTCAACATATCTCAAGGTTTTTACTTAAATTCTTTAACTGTTATGGATGATTATAATCCAGTGTTTTGACAAATTATTGTGCTGTTTCTAAATTCAGTTGTAATATTTCACTTTTGAGATTTGCAAGTAATTTTCTCTGTTAACTTCATCTCTTGGTATCCAGTTACTGTATGTCCCAAAGTAAAAACTAAAACTTATTTCTCCTTACCATTTTGTCTCATCTGCAACAATGCATTAAAAAGCAACACAAGTTTGAATTTAAGTTTCTGTTTTTTGTTTTTTTCCCTCTCCTTTCTGTCTTAACGCATAATATACATTGCAATATTTTAAGTGAAAAATTACAGTTCATTGTTATATAAATATTTTTATCAGCTTTTAAATTGATGACTTATGCTACAATAATGTAGTAGTATTGATATTATTCGGTAATCAGTATTTAATGATGAAAATAGCTTGCAAGTAAAAAAAAATTTTAAAGGTGCATCAAAAAGCTGCATAAAGATCAATAAGTATATATCAAAACCTCAAGCTCCAGGAAAAAGTTGTCAAAAATAAAGTTTTAAAAAAATATTAGATATTTGCAGATGTAGGAGGAAGTGGGTCATGTGCTATAAAAAGAATTTACAGCCAATCATTAAACTCAAGACTTGAAGTTTGAATTCCTCATGAAAACATACATACAAGACTTTGCAAGCAGCTTTAGTCAGTCAGCTAATCTATGCCAAGCTGAGTGATCCCCCCCCGCACACAAAAAAGCTTGAGCAAAGAAATCGAAACTTGTCCACAACTGAAACTATATGACTGCCTCACTGTCAGCATGTATTTCCTTTTCTCCTGTAAACTATAGATAAATGGCATTTAGTAAAATGTTTGAACATTTTATATATATTAGATGCCTGTCCATTTTTGCTTACTCTGAAGACCTGCAGCAAATCAACTTGCATACGCTTTGTTGTTAAAAAAGGAAATAAATTGAAATTTTAAATTATTTAAATACAATTATTTGTGACGAATACCAATATTAGTGTAGATAATTTTTTTTACTTTTTTAAATCCGTTTCACCCCAAGTAAGGCAGTACAGCCACTAACAAGCACAAGGTCACAGGGTGTGGAGAAATTAGAAACACTCATTGGTAATGAGTAGAAAGAAGGGGGAGCAATCAGGAGGACAGTACATAGCAATTGCATTGCATAGCAATAGACATTGCATTTAAACCCTTGCAGATTAAAGTTGACTGGAAAGCATGTGGCTGGAAGGGAGGTTCCGCAGACAAGAAGTATGAGAAATGAAAATTTCAGCACAAATGTTACAGCTACATGCAGCTAGCTCAGCTGTAAATTGAGGCTCTTGCTGCCAGTCTAGTATTGTGGTTAAGTTCATACAGTCTAGGTACCATAGTGAAGAGCTCATCTGAACAATTACCAAAAAAAAAAAAAATAACAAAGACTCAACCTTATGGTAGTGGGCAAGTGACTGAAGCCAGGCCACCAGATCAGGACCAATAATATTGCTGATTCTTCTTTGGGACTTACCAAGGAGCTCCAGGTAAACAGCAGGGGCACTGAACCATATATGGCAGAAATATTCTATGGGCGAATGGTAGATTTATAGATAGATTCCAGAGAAAAAATTCTCACCCAGCACAATGAACTTTCTTAGCAGCTGAGCATTGGAGTCAATATAGCCTTTCCACTTCATGTCAGCCGAGAACGTTAGCCCATGAAGGTGTAACAAGTCACTTTCCTGGAGAAAGCAGATAATGGAAAGAAACTTAGTTTTGGAGGCATTGAAATTAACTGGGGTAAAAGATGGCTTGTCACTGATCTTGAGGTCATTTTGAACACCAGCTGCCATTTTGACCTTGTCAGACTGATCAGCCTTACTATCAAGGCAGGAGTAAATGGTTGTCATCAGCGTAGATGCCAAGTTGAGAGCTGATGTCTATTGGAAAGGTCACTGATGGAGATTAAAAACAGTGTAGGACCAAGGATGGAACCCTTGGAGACACCTGCGTTAGTACAAAAGAATATAGACGAGTGGCTATTCAGGACAACTTTCATTTCCCGATTTGATAGGAATGACTGGATCAGCTCAAAAATGTGCTGAGAGATACTGTAATTTTTCAGCTTGTGGAGAAGTCCTGAACGCCAGACCCTGTTGAAGGCTTTCGATGTCCAATGCTACAGCCCAGGCTTCACTGTTTTTATCTAGAGCACAATACTCTTACACTGTTATAACTAATTTTACAAATAGTTTTTGTTGCTCATAAAAGAATTCATTAGATATGGATTTATTAATTTGACAAATTTGTATCTTTTAAACATTATTAGTGGATACTCGTATTTGAGTAGGTGCTCCATTTATACATTAAACAATATATTTATTTTATATTCACCTATCAGCCTGAAATTTCAAAAAATCTTATTACAGAAAAATCTGTGCTCTTCAGCAGGAATGTCTAAGAACTGAGTAATTGACATATTTTTAAGCTATTTATCACCTGCCTAGAAATGCAAACATTTAAATTAAAATCTCTTGTATATTCATTCGTAAATATATTTTAATATTTAGAGAAATGTATATTTTATTTAAGAAATAACGGGAGTTTTTTTTGACACCAACAATATTTCCCTTGTCAAGTTTGGATCAAACACCTTCAGCTGAATCATTGTACCCTATTAAAACCTAATTTGTATTTGTAACATCAGTAACTATTATCTTTAACATTGTAGTGACTTGACTGACCTGACCTAAATTAAAACTAGCTATGTCTCTCTCCCCCCACCCAGCCACACTCCATAACTGAGCAGAAAGGCTAGTCAAAAACATATCCTACCATGGGAGACAGAATTCTTTTTAACCCTTTTTCTCTCTTACCCTGCTAAATAAAAACTTGTTTCAGGTAAGACTGTCTCCAAACATCAAGAAGTCTAGCAACAGTGTAACATGAATTTTTCATTATTTTATTTCTTGTATAGAATATATTTACCTAAGTTTAGTTTTTGAAAAGGTGTCATAAAAACAAGTTTCATAAACAGAATTAAAAAAACAAAAATAAAGCAGCTTACACCATCCTGCCGTATTATTAACGTTAAAAATCTTTCCAAATTATCATTATTATATATTAATCTTTTTGGATTTGTATTCTTGTATTGTCACATTTCAGCCATTATGTGGTGTCTGTCATATTCTGTAACCTTCTTGATATTTCAAACTGAGCCTTTTATTTCATTCACAGGGGCAGATTTTTTTGCTCCTCTTCATGCCAGAAGATATTGTATATCAGTTAATTCTCTCTAGTTATGATATGGCTTTTTACTTTGTATACTGAACCAAAGTATATCATTTTATTACCTGACCAAAGGATTAAATTTGAAAATTTTTATCCTCTAAACCACTGGCCTATTTTTTTAATTTTGATGCCTTAGACCTAATCTTTGTTCTTTCTTAATCAAAAGCTATTATGCTGATTCTTTCAGTTGTTTTATTTTCATTGTTGGTCTATATTTTAATTTCATTCCATTTTCTCTCCAGACATGAGCAGTCATGCCTGATTTCCTGGCAAAAGTATATCCTTTTTTTTTTTTTTTTTTTTCTTTTTTCAAATCTATGTATTACCTGCCCTAAATGTATAGAATAGAAGAAAACAGTTCATGGTCATGTTCTTTTTTCAGTTGATGGAGGCTCAACTCTTGTCATGACGGAATTCATGACACATCTTTTCTTCATATGCACTTTCATATCAAACATTTTGCCAGTCATGTTCAGCTTTTGCTTGTAACCAGGCAAAGAAAAAAGAAATTATAGGTTTATATAATAGGAAACATTATTTTCAGAGTATCCCTTGTGTGTATATAACCATAATTCAAGTTTAATAATTTTACTTTTACATGTTATACTAAGAATTACAAAAAATTCTGCAATGCATTGGGCCTGTTTGTAGTAGATGAATTGATATGTAGAGTTAACTATATTGTATTTTCAGGTGCATTACTGTTCAGTGATATTTGTGTACTTTGAACAGGTTTGTCATTAAGTTTTCTAATGCAAACGGTTACTGATCATTCACCTATTACCTGATTTTGATTTCATGGTAAAAATAATCAACATTAACTGAGATTATCTGCAGAGTTTGATTTGGGCAGAAATTTGTTTCTCAAATATTCAAAAGAAATAAATCGACAAACATAATATATTGGTTTGAAATTGAGACCCTCATAATGGTTACAAAATTGCCTGTTATTGGAATGCTTTTTGATTTTCCATGTTTGTCAGCCTATGATAACTTTTAAATGATTAGAATACAATGTATCTAATGCATGTGTGAATGGAGCGATGCACAGAACATTTGACATGTTATCAAGAGCCAATTCATCTTGCATTAACAATTGTTCATCTTTATTTTGTTTAATAATAACAAAACAAAAGTCATTGAAACAAAGCAAGTTCAGTCGACCAATGATGACAATTCCAGAACAACGTAACTATAAACCATTTTTTCTATCCTCTGCCAGCCGCTATGATGGAGAAAGCATTACCTCGAACCGTCGCCAGTGAGACACGCTGCAAGAGCCACTCCGTTTCGCGAGGCTCGTTCCTTAATCGAGATGTAATCACGCCAATCCTCTGAAGGAACACCATCGAACGAAGGCCAATAACCCCTAAAGTCTCCACTGCCGAAAATGTATCTGCACAGGTCGCATCCCAAATCAACGACTTACCCATTTTAAAAGGGAAGATGGTAATGCCATCCGTCCGCTTTCCATCACCACGGGTTCAATTTGGGAAGGGAACCCAGCTGTATCCAAACCTCTTTTGATGATGTCGTTAATTGCTGCATGCCGTGGAAAGTGGCCAGCACTACGACGACAGGAGAGAGGATGCGAACCAAACTCATCGATGGAGGCTCCACATCTGTATCTGTGACGCTCACATAATTTGAGTCCAAGATGGATTGCGACTCCGACCCGAGTGCACTCATCATCTAAAAGGGTACCGGTAGATGAGGAGGGCACTGCGTTGAGCCAGGCGCCACTACTCGGTTGTGAAGCAGATAGTAGACAGGCGAGGCGATGCTGATCCAGAGAGAGCCTCAAATTAGTAAAATTGGCTTCGCATTTTATTTTATCCCAGCTTTTTTGTTTTGATGTGTCTAGTGGGATAGAAAGTAATTCTTGGGTCCAGACGCTGCAAGCTTGTTCAAAAGAACTATCCGAGAAACGCTGAGACGATCCACTGAGTATCTCATCAATTAATTCGCGACTGGACGAAAGTGAAGAAAGATATGCTGGAAGGGCCAAATCTACCGCTGATCGAAGGCCGAGGCCTCCGAAACTCAGAGGGAGCTTTGCCTGTCTCCAGCCTGTGTCGTCGAAATTGACATTGCAAATTAGCTCTGCGCATCCCTTAATTTTGTTTAATCCTCTCCAAGTGCATATCTATCAAAATAGATTGGTCAATATAAAAGTTGCAAATAGAAAAAAGATTCTTTTGAAATTAGTGTTTCTGGAGTGTTTGTGTGTTATATTGAGTATTGATCTTTTTAGTGTGTGGATGATCTCCTTATTAGTTTTTAAATTCAAGTGATCCCAACTAATTCCTGTACACAGCTGTTTATAAATTATATATAATCTCATGTGTTAAGGTTTTCTTTATTGCACTAAACATTAGACAAAGCACGTTTGGCAACCATGGGCATATCAACAAAAATTCATCTTATCAGATATTAGATGATTTATTCTTAAAATCTGAGATTTTTTGCGAAATCAGAAATTTAAGTCTGTTTTAGAAAACAATTTTTAAAGTTTAGGATTCATGACATTTCTGGCAATGCATCTTAAAGTAGTTTTTTAAAAGGATCAAAAAGAAAAAGGTACATAGAGAAACAAAAGCTTTTCTTTAAGATACATGATAGACACTCTCAAGATTCACTCTGTATTTCCTTTTCACAAATTTTTTTTTTTTTTTTTTTAAAGCTCTTAAAAATAGCTTAAAATGTCACAACTTGACGTGTTACACTCCACTTACTTGATTTTATGAAAGAAATCTGCAGAATTGTAAAATAAAAAATGCAATAAAACTAAAACCTTTAATTAGAAAAGCTTTCAATTGGTTTTATGAATAAGATAGATTAAGGACACTATTGTCTTAAATATATATATTTTTTTTATTTTTATTTTTTTTTTTTGCTATGGTTAATGAAATTTTACAATGTGTGTGGGACTTTTTTTTCTTTTCTTTTCTTTTCTTTCTTTCTTAGAATAGTTCAGTTTTTAAATCTTAAAATTCAGTTTCAGTGGTGTAACAGAGAATTTTGTTATTAAATAAAACCATATTTACTAATCTTAAATCGAAAAGTTTAAATTGTTTTTTATGTGTATAAACAGGATGATTTTTGTAACTACAGATGTTCATACATGGCTTTATCAGAAAATAAGAAGTGATAACTATAAATTTTAAGCCAAAATATACAAAATACAATAAAACTTTTCAAGATTACTGTGTACTTAAAAATTATATATGAAAGGCACTCACATTTTATATACATACATACATACATACATGTAATATAAACAGCTCAAACATTAATATTCCATGGTTATAATTTATTATATTGGAATCATAGTCACAATCCAATTCATCAGACCTACATATATTGCATATTTTTGTTTACTGACTGTAATATTAAAAACTTTTTAAATTAAAAATGCAATTTGGATCTAAAAGATCCATTCAGCTTATAGAAAAGCTGCTGTGAATAATAACTCAGGTGATCCCATTTTGAATTAAGTAGATCACATGACCATAAAGGAAATGCATAAGTAGGAAGTAGTGTCACATCTAATTGATCACTATTTCTGTTCTATCCTCTATCTCTGTACTATTCACTATACTATTTCTCTATACAGATCACTATACAGATTACTATTTTATGGTTACTTTTCAAGCGAGTATTATCAGGCAAGTACTATTAGTACAAGTGTTTTGCAAAGGCGCCTGTCACCAGTATTGTTCAACGGCATTACTCTTGTTGTATCTGTGATTACAAAGTCTCTACTACAACAAGCATTGTGAAAGTGGCAACAAGTGTTCATTGACATCACAAAAATGGCAATCAGAATTCCTTGAACTTAGATGAGGAAAAAATTAATCTGCAAAATATTCAGAGTACAGTGGAATGGAAGAATTAAAAGCTATCATAATTCAAATGTTGGCGCTACAAAAGCAACAACAAGAACAGCAATTACAGTTAACTACAACAATTTTTTTGAGTTGTTTAACAAAATGGAAAGAAAAACTTAAGATTTCATTCACTTCAGATGCTGTTGCTAATTCAATCTACAAATTTGTTTACAATCCAGATGAAGGGATCATTTTTCCAGCTTATTATAGAAGATACAAAGGAATCTTCAAAAGGGATTGTTTGCATTTGAATGATGAAAAAAAGTTTGGCTATTAAAGAAATTGTCCCCTGCTGAACATGAAAAATATGTAAAATATATTTTGCTGAAAAACCAGGAGAGATAAATTTTGATGAGACCGTTATAATACTATCAAAACTTTTTGGTGATAGATCATTAATACATGATGGCAATGTCTTAACTTAGTAAAGTCTGACAATGAAGATGCTGCCACTTATACAGGAGTTGTGAATCGAGAATGTGAAAAGTTCAAGTTAAATGAATTCCTGATTTATTTAAATGCCTGATATTTGTACAGGGTTTAACTTCTAATAAGGGCGTAGAGATAAGATCCAGGATACTTGCTAAATTAGAAATTAACTCTCTAGAAAATAGCAGAAGAGTGTTAACATATTGTGAATTTGAAACTCGATACTGCAAGGATTGAGGAAAAAGACATTTCAGTTTTGTCTGACCATCTAAGAAGAAAAACTACAAATGTTTTTCAACTCATCACAGAACCGTAAAAAAAAAACAGACGTCCCCCCTCAATACCTAGAACTTGCCACAGTTGTGGAGGTAAGCATTTTAAAAGTGATTGTTTTTTCAAGAACAAAAATGTGGGAGATTAGGACACAAAAGTATGTGTCGCAGATACAAAAAAAAAAAAAAAATTGGCGAAAAAATAAAACATATGTGAACATAAATACATGGAGTAATGATCAGAAGTCTAAAAGGGAAATTAACAAGAGATCTCAAGAGGAAATTTGTTTTTTGTGCAAATTAATATAAAATTGCAACCAGATTCAGGATCGGATATCACTATCATAAATGAACAGATATGGAAAAAAATGGGTAAACTCAGTTTATTGACTTCTGATAAAGTTGTGTATGGTGTCTCAGGAAAGAGATTGAACTTTGTGGGTGAATTCAGCTGTAATGCTTCTTTTGTGGTGGTGGGGACCAAGAAGTGGTGGTATTTGTATTAAAGAATACTGCTAATTTGTTTGTAACATACTGGATTGCATTGTTTGATCTTTGGGACCTTTCAATTAACTCTTTTTGCAACAAGATAAATATTGTTATCCCTGGTACTAATACGGAAATTGAAAAATGAACTGAAAAAGAGTTTCCCAGAAGTTTTCTCAGGTCTAGGGACATAGACGAAAGCAAGAGCTAAATTTGAGTTAAGACAATGTAACACCAACATTTAAGCCAAAAAGGAATGAACCTTTTGCTGCCTTAGATCCAATTAATAACGAATTGGACAGACTAGAAAAATTAGGTGTGATATCAAAAATAAACTATTCTGAATGGGCATCACCAACAGTCTGTTAAAAAATAGGAATAATAAAATTTATTATTATAAATAATATGTGCTGATTTTTCAACGGGGTTAAATGAAAGTTTAAAACAACATAACTACCTGTTACCAAATCCAGAGGAAATTTTTGCCAAATTGAATGGAGGTAAATTTTTTTCTAAATTGGACCTGTCAGATGCTTACCTACAAGTACTAGTGGACGAAAACTGCTCAAAGTTATTAATAATTAACATTCATAGAGGATTATACAAATTCAACCAACTTCTTTCAGTATATAGGTACCACCAAGCATATTCCAACAGATAATGGATATCATGTTGCTGGTTTGGATTGTGCTCAAGCATGTTTGGGTGACGTACTTATTAAAAGTAAGACCTGAAAGCAACATTCAGAAGATATTTGAGGGAATTAAAGAATATGGTTTTAAGATCAGTAAAGGAAAATGCGAATTGTTTGTTCAAACTTAAGACAAATTATCAATGAAAACGGTAAGTAACCAGATCCTTCAAAGGTGAGTGCAATAAGACATGCCTGCTCCAACAAATGTAACAATGTTACAAGCATTTTTAGGGTTTGCTAACTAATATATATATATATATATATATATATATATATATATATATATATATATATATATATATACACACACACACACACCAAGCATGCATGAATTAAGAGCACCTTTGAAATGGAATTGGACAGATAAATATCAAAGTGCTTTTGAAGAGATCAAGAAAGTCTTAACATTGGAGTTGTCACTAGCTCATTTTGACCCTAAATTAAACATTGTGGTTGCATCAGATGTTAGTGATTCGGGTATTGGAGCAGTGATACTACACGAATATGAGGGCGGAACAACTAAACCAATAGCTCATTCTTCAAGATCATTAATTGCAACTGAAAGAATATACAGCCAGATAGAAAAGGAAGCATTAGCCATCATATTTGCCATGTAAAAGTTTCACAAATTCATACATGATAGAGAATTCATACTACAGACAGACCATCATCAATTATTGTCCATATATGGATCAAAAAAGGATGTTCCCACACATACAGCAAATTGACTTCAGTGTTGGGAAACTATCCTATTGAATTATAATTATAAAATGCAATTTCTACCATCCAAAAAATTAAATCATGCAAAGTGTTTGTCTAGACTAATACCCAAATTCTGCAAACCACTTAAGGTCACAGTAATTGTGGCAATAAGGGCTTAAAATTAAATTAATAACATATACAATACTGTAAGAGAACTGCCCATAACATTGGAGGAGATCAAAATTAAGATTGAAAAAGACAACTTTATAATGAAAATGAAAGAGAAATTAAGATCTAAAGGAAAAAATATTATTGAAAATAATGCATTTTCATTATGTACTTAGTATGCAGGGAGAGTGGTGACACCAGCATCGTTGCAAAGACTTATGTTAAAAGAATTTCACATAGGATATCCAGGAATTTCTACAATGAAATTCTTAATGAGGTGTTATACTTATTGGCCAAAAATGGATCAAGATATCGAGAATTTAGTGAAATCATGAAGAGGTTGCGCTCTGGCAGCATAGTCACTGCCTATCAAAATTTGACCTCAGTCCAGAATACATATAGACTTTGCAGGGCTGTTAAATGGAGCATGCTATCTAGTGGTAGTTGATAGTTACACTAAATGTCCAGAAATATTAAAATGCAGAAGGTTGACTACTGTGGTAACAATAAATTTCCTACACAGGATTTTTGCAAGGTTCAGTGTTCCTGACTCTATCACTTCAGATAACAGGACTCAATTTATGTTTAGTGAATTGAATTTTTTTTTTTGAAAATCATTAGCAATAGAACATATTACAACTCCCTTTATCACCCAAGATCAAACAAGTGGAACAGTTTGTTGATATATTTTTTAAGAGTCGGAAGGAGAGGAGTCAGATGAAGTAATGCTACAACAATTTCTCAGTGTTTACAGAATAACACCAGACCTGAAAACCGTGTCTGGAATATCGCCTGCAGAGTTGATGTTCGCCAGGAAGATTAAGTCCATTGTTAATAAATTATTACCAGAATGTAAGCTGAGAGCATCAAGAAGTGACAATATAAGTAAATACTTCAAACCTGGAGATAAGATATTTTTTAAAATGTGTCAATGTGGAAAGGAATTCTGGGTAGATGGCGTTATAAAAAACGGATTGGTAAAATAACATACATGGTACAGGGACAAAGGTGGGAACATAAATGACACCTTAATCAGTTAAAACAAAGATTCACTGATTTAGTAAGTTCCTGAAAAGAGGTATTGATGGAAATATTGTATGACATATTTGACATACCCACTCCACCAGAAATTAGTGAACCAAGGAGGTACAGTAAAAGGAAAAGAACATCAACGGAACATTTGAATATTGAATTGAAGTTGAAGAAATATAGACTGCAGAGGAAGTCATCTCAAAGGGGAGGTGTTGTATAGGAGTAAAGTGTCGCTGTCGGCACTGGAGTCTGAACATAGATTGCCAGAGAGCAAACTCAGGCAATCCCATTTTGAATTAAGTAGATCATGTGACCATAAAGGAAATGCATAAGTAGGAGGTAGCGTCACATCTAATTGATCACCATTTCTATTCTATCCTATCTATCTCTATACTATTCACTACACTATTTCTCTATACGGATTACTATTTGGTGGTTACTTTTTCAGCAAGTATTATCAAGGTAAGTCTTATTCGAAAGTGTCTGTCACCAGTATTGCTCAACAGCGTTACTTTTGTTGTATCTGTAATTACAAAGTCTCAACTACAACGAGCATTGCAAAAGTGACAAGTATTTGTTGACATTACAAAAGTGGCAACAAGTGTTCATTGACATCACAAAGCAACTATTATGCCTTTATATGCTTTGTCAAATTTTAAAAAGAACTGTTTTATATGAAAATTTCACTGTAATAGCTAAAAGCTGGCACAAGTTATTTTAAATTAGTCACTCTGTGGTCAGTTTAAGATAATGGTAATTTGTGTGTGTGTGTGTGATTGATTAGGTATTATATCTACAGAAGGTGGTGAGAGAGAGAAGGGACTAAGAATAAACTACAAGAAAATAGAATGCATGGTTATCAGCAAAAAGATGAGCCTGGAATGTGATTTACAGGCTGGGACACTAAAATCAAGTAGGTGTGGAAATTTAAACATCTGGGAAGTGTTCTTACAGAACAGTAAGTGCAATGATGAGATCTGAAGACATTGGGATGCCAAAGATGCATTCCAAAAGCTAAGCAGTGTATTACAAGACAAGAGGGTTTTGTTGGTAGCAAAGAAAAGAGTACTGAACTGCTATGTGATATGTCCTTCTTTATGGCAGTGAATGTTGGATAGTCTCCTCAAAAATTAAGTGATATATAGATAGATATATATCAGGTCATCCCATAAGTTCTGTCTGAATTTTGAATAAAGAAAACAAGTGACCAAATGTTACATTTAATTACAGATTCAATCAACAATGTATTTTCCCTGATTATCTATGACTTCCTTCCATCTATTAACAAGCTTACTAATTCCATTACTGTAAAATTCTTTTGGCTTTGATTTGAAGAACTCACAAATGTCAGTTTTAACCTCTTCCTGTGTTACAAATGCTGTTTCTTCCAAATGATTCTGTAAGCTACGAAACAAATGGTAGTCTGAAGGAGCAAGGTCGGGAGAATAAGGTAGATGAGGAATTTTCTTCCAATCAATTTCTTCGAACATTTGTGACATGATTTTGCTGTGTGTGGTCACGCATTGTCCTGATGAAACATCACCCATTTTCGATTCACTAGAGAAGGTCTTTTTTTCCTCAAAGCTTGGTTCAAACGCTCTAATTGCTGACAGTATATTTGAGCATTAATTGTTGCATTAGGTGGTAAGAATTCAAAGTGGATTATTCCCACCAGATTGAAAGAACCTTTTACCCATGAAGTTCCCTTCTCGGCTGTGGCTGGGGTCCTTCCCCTTTACCAAGCCAGTGTCTACGATGCTTAACATTTCGATAAAAGATCCATTTTTCGTCGCCAGTCACAAGTCTATCCAAAAACGGTGAAACAAGTTGGCGAGAATGGAGAGAAGAGCAGATGTCAACTCGGGATTTGAGGTTGTTTTCAGACAATTCATGAGGCACCCATTTTCCAAGTTTAGGAACTTTTCCAAGTTGTTGATGACAATGAACAGATGTATGGTTTGAACTGAGAACCATTGCCAATTCCTCAAATGCTAAAGCAGGATTTTCTTCAAGGGCTGCTTCAAGAAGCTTTTCATCAAACTCAACTGGACATCTGGTTCAATCATCATCTTCAAGGGTGAAATCTCCACCTCTGAATTTTGCAAACCATCTTCTGCAAGTTCTTTCATTCACACATTCCTCCCCATAAACCGAGTGAATGTTTCTAGCCACTTTGGCTGCTGAGTTTCCTTTCTTGAACTCATAAAGCATTATGTGCCTCAAATGATTCTTGGGTACTTCCATGTTAGCAGGGTTTTAATCAAACAAAATTTAATTTTATTGTTCTTTGAAATAAAATTTGATCAGTTTAAATGCATCTAAACATAAAAATGTTCAGCTCCATTAGACATAAAATACTCTTTAAATTTTGTTCATTTTAACAAAAAGTTAAAATTCAGACACAACTTATGGGATGACCTAAAATATATATATATATATATATATATATATATATATATATGTATATAATATGGGTGTTTCCCTATTTCAATTAAAGCGATACAACTCTCTTACTTTTTAAATATCTCTTCTTCAAATGAGACTTGCTCATCCAGGATTGGAATTGAATCCTCAAATTGCAAATCTAGCTCTCTGAAATTGAAGACAAATTGATGAACTTGGCTCAAATAGATGTTGGCTCTTTTGGTCTGCCAAATACAAACAGAAACTGGACAAATCAACAGAAATTTTGAGAGAAACAGGATACAACATGGAAAAACTGAGCAATGTGCTCAAAATAATGAGCCCCTGCTGAACCAAGACCAACAGCATGTGTATCAGAAGGTCCTTGATGACATCAACAACAACGTTGAAGGAATTTTCTTGGATGCACCTGGAGATACTGGTAAATCATTTGTAACTAACCTTCTTTTGTCTGCAGTGAGACTTCAAAGGAAAGTAGCTCTAGCAGTAGCATCATCTAGAATTGTTTCTACCCTCTTGCCTGGAGGGCATAAAGCACACATCTTCAAACTTCCATTGGATTTGAACTACAATGAAACCCCTATTTGCAACATCAAGAGGCACCAACTTGGCTAAGCTACTGGAAGTGACAAGCTTCATTGTCTGGTATGAATTTCCCATGGCACACAAGTGAGCATTTGAGGCCCTGGACAAAAACACTCAGACATTAGACAGAATGTAAAAATCATGGATGGTTTCACTGTACTGCTCTCTGGTGATTTTTTTTTTTTTTTTTTTTTTTAGACAAACATTACCAGTCAATGCAAGAGGAACTCCAGCTGATAAAATCAATGCTTGCCTGAAAAATTCTTAAATCTTGAACCATGTTCAAAGACTGAAAATGAACATTAGTTAGAATCACAGGTGACCTGGAAGAAGGAAGATTTGCTGTTGCAGCTTGGCAATAAAACTATCAAAATGAACCAAAATGAAATGGAGATATTTCACTCCCAAATGGTTGTGGAGTTTGTCTTGTGTATCCAAGACTTGATTAGCCATGTTTATCCAAATATTAAACACCATTTCATAGATTCAATCTGGCTTTGTGAGATCGCCATATTAGCTCCTAAGAATCAAACTGTGCATAAGATCAACTGGAAACTCCTCCAAGAAATTCTTAAAGAAAGCTTGAAGTACTTTTGCATTGACACTGTGGTTGAATAAGAGCAGGCAGTGAATTATCCATTATAGTTTCTGAACTCATTGAATCCTCCTCGAATACCATCACACAAGATGGAACTAAAACAAAAATGTTCCAGTTATGCTATTGAGAAATCTGGATCCTCCAAAGCTTATAATGGAACAAAGTTAATTGTCAAGATACTTTCTCATCTCTTGGAAGCAGAAAATCTTACTGGTTCAGGAAAGGAAAAAGGATTTTTAATTCCAAGAATCTCCTTAATTCCTCCAGATCTTTGTTTTGAGTTCAAAAGAATTCAGTTTCAAGTGAGAGTTGGCTATACTGTGTCAATTAATAAATCCCAAGGACAATCATTGAAAGTAACTGGAGTTCATTTGATGGAAACCTGCTTTTCTCATGTCTAGCTCTATGTTGGTTGTTCAAGGCTTGTGAATAGAAATGTGCTATTTGTACTGACCCTGAAATCGGGTGGGGGGAAATCAAAAAATGTTATTTATCATTCAGCTTTGCAATAAAATCCAAATAGAAAAATTATATTGTTTTAATGAAAACTGTTGTTTGAAAAATATAGTTCACATTTAATAAAATTTAATATGTACTCAATGCTTGAAGTGTCAGTGTTCAGCCAAAGGCCCAATCAAGAACCTTCCACAGGAGCTATCTTAAATGCCACCTGAATTAAGTTTTTTGTGTTTGTGTGTGTGAAATATATAATATGGGAGGGACCAATTTTCCATTTTAGGGAATTTCTCAATTCTCGGTATAGGTTTGTCCTTGCATCATTATAATACTTAGTGAGAAAGTGTAACAGTATATGTTATTAAAACCAGAAAATAAAAGAAAATTAAAAATTTTCCTAGCTGGAATATTCAAAGTTGCTCCAGCTTGATAGGGTTTCATACTTCAGCCTTTAATCTAACTTGATGAGTTTCTGGGACAACCCTTGCAAAGAATTCTATAATCCTAAATAAGAATAATTAGTGAAAGTGGCACAACCTACAGAAAAGTAGTCATCTAGAGATAAAAAGCTACATTATTGTTGATCACTTTATTGAAATTATTGAAAAGTCTAATTTGTAAAATTTGGCTTTCTGAAATGACAAACTGTCTCCAACCTCTGTCACCATGTGATAGGAAGAAGGAAGAATAAAACAAAGATAAAATTTTTGCCCCACTAACTTTTTTTTTCCTTTCTATTATATATAAATAAATTGAATCAGGTCAACTTTGTAAAACTTGGTTCCTAAATACTGTAAACTTTAGGGAGACAGTAGGTAATGAGGATGTATTAAAACATTACTGGCTTTATACTTTGATGTCTGTTGGGGTACTGGGTAAGTTAGAGGCAAACATAGTCACAATTAAAAATGCCAGTTGACAAATCTGATTGTTATAAAAAAAAAAAAAAATTCCATTTCAAAATCCCAATTTCCCTTTCAAGTAGGCCATTCTGTTTTTCCATTTTCACAGAAAATAAGCCCTACTTGCTCTCTCTCTCTCTTATATAGCAGTCTGACATGACTGATACATTACCAGCTTAACCATGGGAACCCATCAGCAATAATCTGAAAGAAACTAGTCTGAAATGAATAATTATTGAGCCTAATAATAATCACTTGAATACAGTAAAATTATAAAAAATAATTTAAATAAAGTTATCAGCTAGATGAAGTCCACATCAAATTCTCCATAATACATAGGCAAAAAGCTGAATCTAACATTGTCTATTTTGGAAGTACATAACAAACATGGTGTTTCAGTTTGCGTTCATTTAGGGGAGGGGCAATGTTCTAAATTCTTTGAAACTTGTTTTTACAGGTATGAGATTGGATATTTTTTTTTCTCTTTTGTATGTCTGTTTTAATGAAACTTTGATAAAAACTCAAATTTCAATGGGCTAACCCAGAATATACTAAAAAGTTAATCATGCCAAAATGAGTCTTAGGGATTTTACAAATGATATTTTAAAAATCTTGCAGAAGACCATTACAGTTTAAGAAATTTCAGCAAGACATTAACTCTGTCATTAACCAACATGCTAACACTTGTACTATAGACTTATACCTGCTGTTCAAGAAATTGTTTATTTTATTTGCATTTACTTATTTCTCTTATAAATCATGAAATGAAATCTCTCATCTGCCTGACCATTACTCTAACTGCTGATTCATACTAACAAGTAACCTGTATTCAGTCCTATGATTGACTTTGGAAACTTGCATAATGCTGCTAAGTGTGGGCGAAGCCTTACTTGAACTTAGATGCCAGCACAAATGACACTGCCCATGAGCAATCTGTGTTTATGTATGAACATTGAGTTGTGGGTGAATAAATGCCCAAGGCTGATATTTATTGCCATTGTTGATATTTACTTTAACCATTAAATGGTTTGCTTGGATGAATGGGCAGTTTCGATTTCACTTTCTCCTCCTAAAACTAAAGTCTGTATAGGAACTGGAATATTTTTTTTTTTTTTTTTTTTCATTTAATTTCAAGATTATCTTTAAATCCCTTAAATTTATATTAATATTTATTTATATTAGGTATTCCAAAATGTCTTAGTTTACACTGCAAAAATCTGAAATAATAAAATTTCCTTCAACTACTGATATCTCCTTCATTATCTTTTTTTTTTTGTATATACATTTGTTAACCCCTACTTAATTTAATGAAATTTTCTAGAATTTAAACTTGTCAATAAAATGTTTTTATTAGTTAAGAGCAGGACTCCTTGGAGAATGTAAATTATCAATTTTTTTTTTTTTTTTTTTTCTTCAAACTCTTAGCAAATTCCCTAAAATATACTCCAAATTGTAAAATAAAAATTATTTAAATAATATAAAGACATTATAGCCTGAAAAAAAAAGTTCAGTGAATAATGAATTTTTACAAGAACTGTTTGCATTTTTCTTTTTAATTTATAAAGTTTTAAAGTGTTATCGTTAATGTTATGGGACCTACCTTTATGGACTAAATGGACTCGTCCTATTTCTATATATACGGGGGGAGATTATGCCTCTCGGGAGAGCTGTCTACAGTTGACAGCCTTGCTGCAGCAAGACGGTCAAACTCTCTGCCTCTGAGCAGAGAGGAACCCGGACGAGGCTCCACCGAAGGGCTGAGTCTCATTTGGGGAGGTTGACCAACCCGATTCTGTTTTTACAGTTTCTACGGGCATTTTTCGGCCGAGCCTACGGGCTCGGGAATACCCATGTTAAACTCGGCTTTGTGCCACATCTATCCCTCGTGGGGGGGACAGTAAATATTGCTGTCTACAGTTGACAACTGTACTTTGCCATCAGTCGGACGTGCAGCACTCTTGTATTTGTTCTTTTTGTTTAATAATGTTTTCACTAAATTGCTGAGTTCGAGTTTTCTTTCAGACCTATTCTGGGTCCACAACACTGGCGACGAGGATTCAAAGAACCCCATGGGAGAGCCATAAAAGAAAATTTTTTTTTATTCCCAGTGTCTACAACACTGGCAATGAGGACTCGAATGAACTTCACGTAAAATCATAAAAAAAAAAAATTTGTTTACCAGTGTCCACAACACTGGCGACAAAGAACAATTAAGGATTTTTTTTTTTTTTCTTTGGCGGAGAACCTTTTTTTTCTTCCTTTTTTTTTTTTTTTTTTTTTTTTTTTAAGTCTAAAAAACAGGCTTATCGGTGGGGAAAAAAAAAAGGAAAAAATGTGCCGAAGTTATAAACTTTGTTTCGTGTTTGTCCAAAAAACTACTGTGTATGTGAATAACACATTTAAAGAAAAAAAAAGTGATGTTTTTTTCTCCTTCCCCTCCCCTCCAAGCAACACAAATGTTTTGGTACAATTAAAATTACGTTAGAAGCGTAATATTGAAAATTAAAACATGGAAGAGTTTAAAGCTTCTATGTTAGAACTGGTTAGAGTCCAGTTTGAACAACAACGAAGAAAAACAATTAGAATTACAGCGACAAATGATAGAACAGAAAAGGTTTGAAGAATTGCTTCTACAAGCAGGGTCGAATAAGGGTCAAAATACTGAGAGCGAAACTACTTTTTCACAAAACGCAATTTGGAGTGCAATTGACAATTTCACTTATTCGCCAGACGAAGATAAAACCTTTGCTTCGTATTTCAGAAGGTATGAGGATCTATTTGAAATAGATTGTGGAAAATGAGCAGACGCTAAAAAGCTACGCCTACTGCTCCAGAAATTAAGGACTACTGAACATAGCAAATTCATGACTACATACTACCTCAAAAAACTAGTGATTTGACTTTCGTTGAAGCTGTAAATCTCCTTACAGAATTATTCAGCCCCAAAATGTCATTATTCCACAAAAGGTGGAAGTGCTTAAACCTAACTAAGAAAGACAGCGAAGATTACTTGACGTTCGCATCGGTAGTCAATAAACATTGTGACGATTTTAAATTGGCAGAACTTACCACAGACAATTTAAAATGGCTAATATTCGTACAAGGACTTGTATCAACAAAAGATGTAGAAATTAGATGTCCTAACCAGGTTAGAGGGAGAACCAAATTTAACCTTACCAAATATAGCCGAAGACTGCCAAAAATATATAAGTGTAAAAAATGATTCTAGAGACATTGAAGAGTCAGGCGTTGCACACATAAGAAAAATACATCGAAAACCACATTTTTCCTCCCCTTCAAAAACAAGTCAAACCAAAAAAGATTATTTTCACTCTCCTAAGAAAAGTCAACTCTATGAAAAACAAAAATTTACCGCCTAGTCCATGTTACCGTTGTGGAGCACTTCATTGGTTTAAAGATTGCCAATATCGGTTTAAAACCTGTTTACTTGTAATAAAGTTGGGCACAAGAGTTCACATTGCAGAGCAAATAAAGGAGGTAAAAACTGGATTAGAACCACAAATCAAACAAATTCGACACCAAAAATATAAAAGTATCTGCAGGTAGAAATACTGAATAAAAAAAGTCTGGTTACAATTAGACTCCGGGTCTGATTTATCAATAATCAACCTACATACTTGAAAAAGGTTAAACCAACCATGCTAAAAACTGGCAAAATAGCTGGTTTGGTGACTGGTAAAAAAAATTAAGTTTGAGGGTGAAATTATCGCGAACGTTACTTTGAACGGAACAACCAAAAAATTGAAAATGTTATTAAAAATAAAAAAAACAGCCAAGCTATTTGGGACAGATTGGATGCAGCAGTTCAATCTGTGGGATTTGCCAATTAATACTTTTTGTCAGAAAATAGAAAATCTGACGACCAAGTCAGATAAACTAAAAAATGAATTAAAAGAAACCTTACCTAAGCTCATTTTGGCTGGCCTTGGTAGATGCAAAAAGATGTCAGCAAAATTTGAGCTAAAAGAGAACACTCAACCAATATTTAAGAAAAAAAGGAATGTGCCTTTCGCCTCGTTAGAGGAAATAGACAGACTTGTAGAGACTGGCATTTTATCTAAAGTGGAATATAGCCAGTGGGCAGTACCAGTAGTGTATGTGAAGAAGTCTAAGGAAATCCGTGTGTGCACAGATTTTTCTACTGGACTAAACGCAGCACTAAAAGATTATCACTACCCACTTCCAAGCCCGGAAGAAGTCCGTTGAGGAAGAAAGCTCAAAATTACTATGTATAAATACACATAGAAGCTTATACAAATTTGAAAGGCTTGCATTTGGAGTCAGTCGCACCAGCCATTTTTCAGCAGGTTATGGACACCATGCTGGGTGGACTTGACTTTTCAATGGCTTACCTAGACGACATCTTGATAAACAGTAAAAGCTTGGAACAACACCGGGAACACATCCACAAAGTATTTTCACGAATACAAGACTATGGCTTCAAAATAAAGGAAGGCAAATGTGACTTCTTCATGAAAGAAATCAAATATTTGGGTCACATCATAGACAAAGACGGTAGGAGGCCGTACCCAGAAAGGCCATTGCAATTAAGGACATGCCAGCTCCTGAAAACGTCACAGCGCTACAGAGCTTTTTGGGGTTAGCGAACTACTACCAAGTGTTTATCCCAAACATGCATAACCTCCGTGCCCCACTGAACGAGCTTTTAAGGAAAGATAAGGTTTGGGAATGGACACCCAAATACCAGGAGGCATTCAAGAAAACTATCAAAGTCCTAACATCGGATTTATTCCTTACGCACTACGACCTGAACCTCAAGATCATAGTTACTAGCAACGCAAGCTCATATGGAATATGAGCGTGCATCCTTCATAAGATGCCAGATGGAGCGCAAAAGCCCATCGCTCATGCATCAAGGACCCTGCTCCCAGCAGAAAAAAAATACTCCCAAATAGAAAAAGAAGCATTAGTAATCATTTTTGCAGTCACAAAATTTCACTATTACATACACGGAAGATTTTTCACATTACAAACGGACCATAAACTGCTACTCAGTATTTTCGGGTCAAAAAAAGGATTACCCAGTTATATGGCAAACAGACTGCTGAGGTGGGGGACAATTCTCCTAAATTACAACTTCCAGTTGGAATATCTCCCCTTGGGAAAAATCTGTCATGCTGACGGACTTTCTAAACTGATTCCAAGACATAGGGAACCCTTAGAAGATTCTGTGATGGCTTCACTATGAACGGAGGGGGAATTAAAAACTTTGTGTAGCACTATAAGAGAACTTCCTGTGACGCTACAAGAAATAAAACATGAAGCCCGCAATGATGAATTCATTAGCGCAACAAAAACAAAAATTTCAGAGAAGGACCAACACATATCAGACAGTTTTTCCTTATGTGACGAGGTACTCCTATACAGCGAGAGAGTCGTCATTCCAAAAAACCTACAGAAGAGAATCCTGAAGGTTTTTCTTATTGGGCATCCAGGGGAAAAATAGGATGAAAAGTCTAATATAGCAGCTACATATACTGGCCTAAAATGGACCAGGACATCGAAAATATGGTCAACACATGCAAGGGCTGTGCCTTGGTGGCAAAAGCACCACCTATCACACATAAACCGTGGCCAAAGACGAACCAACCTTGGTCAAGGATCCACGTGAACTTTGCGGGACCGCTAGAGGGATTCTACTATCTAATTGATAGTTATTCAAAATGGCCAGAAGTGTTCCGATGTAAAAATCCCACTATGGAAGCAACGATAAGCTACCTTCATGAATTATTCACTCATTTTGGGGTAGTAGATTGCTTGGTCAGTGACAACGGAACTCAATTTACTTCAACCAACTTTAAAGAGTTCTGCGAGATTTTTCAGATAAAACACATTACAACCCCCCCCCCCAAATCACCTGAGGTCGAATGGTCAAGCAGAACGCTTCGTAGACACCCTAAAAAGAGGCCTGAAAAAAGCTTGCGGCACCCTAAAGGAAAAGGCCCTGCAGCAGTTTTTACAAGTTTACAGGATCACGCCAAATGTTAATGTGCCAGCTTCACTATCTCTGGCAGAAATAATGTTTGCGCATAAAGTAAGATCCGTTTTTTGATAAATTGCTGCCCAAACAAACAAAACAAGGTCCGACCTCTATTGTACCAAGGAAAAAATACAGCCCAAGGGAAAAAGTGTTCTTCAAGATGTTTAAAAATAACACATCTTTCTGGGAACCTGGTACGATAGAAAAGAGGATTGGAAATATGGTCTACATAATTCAAGGCCCTTGTTTCTCTCATAAGAGACACCTGAATCAAATCAGGAAACGACTGTTGGATGACTGCAACAGTACTCCCCAGGAAGAAGTTATGGATACCATTTACGACACCTTTGACATTCAAATACCCCAAGCAGCTCCAGAACTGCAACAATCTAAAAGAAAGTGGAAGTCCATGGACCCTCTCGTCATCAATCCAAAAAGGAGACGATATTGAGACTCCTGTGTAGGTAAAGACTTGGGAGGGGAGTGTTATGGTACCTACCTTTATGGACTAAATGGACTCGTCCTATTACTATATATACAGGGAGATTATGCCTCTCAGGAGAGCTGTCTACATTTGACGAGTTGACTACTGTACTTTGCTGTCAGTCGGACGTGCAACACTTTTGTATTTGTTCTTTTTGTTTAATAATGTTTTCACTAAATTGCTGAGTTTGAGTTTTCTTTCAGACCTATTCTGGGTTCACAACAGTTAAAAGGTCACATTTTTCAAGAGCTGTTCCCCTTATGGATAAACATTTTTGGATGTGGGTAATTGTTTCATTTAACTTACGAGGGCGGTTGAAGGGGCAACTGGAAAGAAAAACGGTCCTTTCATGGTCACAAAATATTCCAAAAACTCTTATAACTGTTATGCATGGTTCTTTTTTTCTTTTTTTTTCTTTTTTTTTCTTTTTTTTTCATATATTGTTTGAGGTATTGGAATTGGATTATACTTAAATAAGTGTACAATTACCCAAGTAATAATAAAATGTATATACTTTAAAAATTTAATAAATAAAATAACTTTAACATTTCATAACCATCAGGATATAACAATGAGGAATAAAATGAACAAATAAGATCTTAAAAAAAATATAAATTAATATCATAAAATTTCAAATTGAGTTACTTCTATCATTGCATTTTATATGATCTTGGTTATTGTATTAAAAAGTTAATAACTGAGATAATATTATGATTTTAATATAATTATATTACCTCAGTTATTAAATTAAAAATGTAATAACTTATAACATAATTAATAAATTTATTAATTATATTATCTGTTATTAAATTATATCTCAGTTATTAAGTTTTTAATTTAATAACTGAGACAATTAATAAAATACAATTTTAGAGTTAACTCAATAATTTATAAAATGTTATTAACTTAAAAGAATGTTATAGTATTTTAAATTTATTTTCAGAAAGTATCTTCAAATAAGTACTTTCTCTAAATTCAATAAAATACTAGTTTTAACTCAGAATTCAATAAATTTATGTCAATTCTGGTTCACCATACTTAGGATATCAATACATCAACAGAGATGTGAGAATAACAAGATCCCATGGTTAAGAAATGCTTTTATACAACATTTTATGCTATAATTATTTATTTGAGAACAGATTAATTTAACTTTAAATTTGCTAATTTTCTACAAATAGATTTTTGCAAGATTTTTAAAACTGATAATTAACTTTTATCAATATGGCCATTTCAGTTGGGTTTTTTTTCTGAAAAAAATGAATTGACTAAAAATTATTCTAATTTGTATTTGAAGTACACCACAGTATTTTGCTTTCTGGAATTAAAAAAAAAATTAATCCTATAGCTTTTTAATTATTATTTAATTAATGAACTTCCCCTTTTCAAGGGGTTTTATTAAACACTCTTCAATATGTGCTTTGTCTTGGAACTTTCCATTTTCATGGATTTAATTAACCCCAATGTGTGTTCTTGTACTCTTTTATGTTCAGGGGTTTGTTTAAACATGCCTAAATGTTTGTACATAAAACCCCTTTGAAAGGGGAAAGTTATTAACACACACATTTAAGTGTGTGTTTATCTTTTCCCTTTTAAATGTGTATATGTGAATTTACCTTTCTTTTCAAGGGTTTTATGTTCACCACACAATGTATAAAATACTCAAATTGTTATTTATTGATGAACAAATCTTTATCTTCTTCATTTTAAATTCACTTCTTTAAATGCCTTGCTTAATCATTGTGTTCTACGTTGGGACAGCACACAGAATAATTAATTGCTGTCACTATCTTATGAGTTAGCCACAAGAGCTAAATGCTTTCTGTACCCTATAAGGCAACTATTTCCAAAAGCTCTTCCTGAAAGTTCACTACCCCCAACAAGCTCACCCAGATTATATGCCACCCCCACCCCCACCTGTACTTTATCAAGATTTTTGTAAATACAAATGTCTATACACAACATTATCATAAAATAAGAGTGGTGCATATAGTAAATTTAGATTTTAATGGTAATTTTCAAACATTTCCTCAAGTGTCTTTGTAAGTAAGCCTGTAAAGACAAAGTACATAAAATTCATAAAATATTATGCTTAAAAATAACATTTTGGAGATTACTGGATAGTTAAAAAAAAAAAAAAAAAATTATATAAAACAAAGTGTTCATTTTGTATTTGTCATGTATTTATTTATTTTTATTTTATTTATTTTGCCACTTACTTAAATTTCCCAAATATAAATATGTCAAAAAACCTCTCAGTCTTAAAGATTCTTTTCTGTGATATTTCAAACTAAAAGTAACATTTGTTTCAATTCAGATTAATTAAACTTTAAATCAACTGATTTTTCTAAAATTACATTTCAAAAAGTATTTATTTATTTTTATTTTTTTTATTTTATTTTATTTTTTTAATTAAAAAAAACGTTGATAGATCTGTCAATATGGATGAATTTATAGATTTTACTGATAAGGAGAGGAAAAAGATTCTAATTTAAATTTGGTTTGGAATAGAGCAAAATATTTTGCTTATTGGAAATATTAAATTTAATCTATTAGCTTGAAATTAAAACTTCAAGAAAGATTTTCATTTTTTATTTTTTTTTATTTAAGGTATTTAATATTAATTAAAAAATGTATTTGTAGTTCTTTAAATTCTCATGTTTCTGTTAAAAAAATAAATAAATAAAAATATCTAGTTTTCCTTTTAATGGCCATTCATTTAAATTTGTGGATGGCAATTTCCTATAATTCTTGGGATTTGGGGATTAAATTGAAAATTTACTTACATTTCAATTTTTTATGGACCCATGCACAAAGTTCAGTTAAAACATATATATCCAGTTCATTTTATATAAAATGTATCCATCCAGTTTCATTAAAAAAAATACTGTTTTCTGACTCTGTCTCTGTGTGTGTGTGTGTCTCTCTCTCTCTCTACCTACTTCAAGGACTTAGATTTTATTTTAGAGCTTAAAATGAAATTGTTACATTTTCTTAAAAAATGGATACATATAGTTGCAAGCATGCATTGGATTTTCATATTTTTTCCATTTTAAGCCATCATGGAAGAAATGCATGACATCTATATTTATTTTTATTTTATTTTATTTTTTATGTATTAGTATTTTCCTTACCAGATATCCCTACCAGTGCATTTAATAAAATTTTTCATTTAATCTTTGCTTCAGTGGATTGTGAACTCCACGCCCCGAGAATTAATGTTCTTTTAAGTGTGTGCGTGTTTATGTGTGTGTGTTTTGACCAAATTCCTTAAAATGTATACTGATAAAGTTAAAACTGAAGTGAATAAACATTTCATTGATAATGGAAATTAATCTCCACTAAAGGAACAAAGGAAGGAAGAAAAGACATTCAGTGAAACAACTGTAACATTTATGGAGAAGAAAACCTTCAGTTTTGAGCAATCAAGGCCAAATACTATTACTCCATCATTTACATTGACTAAATGTCCAGTGCTGTAATCCAACTTTTAGTTCCAATCAAAAGCAAAAATGATAATTTTTGATGGCCTTTATTCGATGATATTGCATAAGTGGCATCAACATTTGGTTTTTAGATGGGACTTTGACTATTTTCAAGTGATCATAGGATATGGAGTATTCCAAAAAGATTGGATATAGCAGAGGTTTCTAAACAAATTCACATTGCAAATCAACATTAGAAGAGGAAATTCAGGATGATTTAGAATAAGTATTTGTTTGAAAAATTGATCAATGATTAATTTCATGAAACAAATTTCTAAGTTTTGTAGTCATTATTATCCTTGATGAGTCAAAAATGACATAATTTCCAGTTGCTAATTGAGCTACCAAGATAAATTTGGTAGCTTTTGTTTTTTTTTTTCTATTTTTATTTATTTATTTTTGTCTGGTTCTTTGTATTAAGTTTTTAGATATATTAAAAATAAAATTTTACTTTGGGATATCTTTTTATGGTCTTTAGTTTTGTAATTAACATAGGATGGACTGTGACTCATGGAAATGGAATTTAATTGTTTTGGAGGTTTTGAAACAAGCTACAAAAGAGAAAACAGTTCCCGTTTTTTGTTTTTATTTTTCTAGATTTCCTTTAAATATTTACACAACTTGACATTTACCTTTTTGAACTTGTCATGTAGCCTGTTTTCAGTATTGTATTGTAAATTTTTCTTTTTGCACAATCTATGGAAGTAGAAAAGTTTCTCTTTTCACTTTCTATTGACACTCTAGTAAAGGTTGTATTTTTCATATAAATCTCTTTTCTTTCTTTTTTTCCCCCTCTCATTAAAAAAAGTAACTACATTGCCTGTATCCCTAATATTTTAAAGGTATTACTTCATTGGCTCTTCAGATCTTCATTTAATCCTTTTATATAATTGACAAAGAATTAAATTTGTAGATAAATAATTTAATTGCATTATTTATGTTACTTGGATTGTTATCCTCATCTTCATTGCCATAATCTCAACATTTTGGCTTTTGTACACTCCAGCCTTCTTCAGGTGATTGGAATTTCAAACCTTTACTTCATCTACGTGCCATGCCTCTTCCATATCTTTGTTATTTCCCTTTAGCTTAACTCTACAAGTTTTTGGTTCATCACTGCTGTGGCCTGGTATTGGGTCTAGTTACTGGATTTAACCAACCACTTTATCCACTGGGCCATGTGTCCTTGAGGACATGTTTATAAATTTTGGGGATTTATAATCCTAATGTCTCTGCTCATTTTTTACCAGAACTTATATTGCAATTTTTGTTATTATTCATTGCTTTTCTCTAGCACTCCTTATTACTTCATTCCCATATTGTATTCATTTCTATGCTTGGTCAGCTCAGGAGATTTTTGTGCCAATTCCTTAAGTTTTCATATTTTCCAGTGATGCTCACTATTATTATAATTTATCACTATTGTTTCAATCTCCTCCCACAAGGGGCAGTGATCTTCCTTTTCCCTCCATATGTGGTCAGCTATGCCTGATTTTTCTATTTCCCCCTTCTGTTACCTCTTTACAATGTTCTTGTAGTATTACCTTAAGGGGACAGCCTGTGTCTCTTTTGTATTTCTTACCACAACTGCACAGGATGGCATACACACAGTCCTTAGTCATGTTCTTACTTGGAAGAGGTGTCTGCGAAGTGTTGAACCACTTTTGAAGATTGTCCTGAAGTTATATGGACCACAGATCTTGTATTTTCTCCAATAATCCCTTCACATAAGGTAGGCAAACTGAATCTGAGTGCTGTTATCGTCTTGTGCTCTTCTATCCTAGTTTGCCAGAGCTGCTGGCATGTACCCAGGGTAATTATGTTATAGGGTACTGCTTATACTGACCATTTCTTGTTTGTATGTCTCTGGGTCACCACCACTTTGGCTCGATGTTGTAAGCAGCAGATAATCCCTGTCTTTACACTGTATGGATGGTGGTAGTTGAAGTTGAGGTATTGTCTGGTGAATGTTGGCTTGCAGTATACAGGTGTCTTGAACCCCTGCTCTATTCAAGATATTAGTACATCCAGGAAGGCAAGTTCTTTGTCGTTTTCTCACTCCATTGTGAACTGTATTGATGATCTTATTGAGTTCATATGGTCCAGTAGTAGCTGGATGTCTTCCTGATGTGGCTAGAGTATGAAGGTGTCATCTACGTATCTCAGCCATAGGGTTGGCTTTAGTAGTGTAGATTCTAATGCCATTTCCTGAAAGTATCCCATGTATAGGTTTGCCATTGCTGGTGATATTGGCATGCCCATTGTTAAGCCCTCATATTCCATTCCGAAGTATGTTTGTGTACAGAAAGTCAGCATCTCCATCAGGTTATCTATTGGTATACTGGTCCGTCCTCTTAGGGTCTCTGACTGAGAGTGCCTCCTCCGTGGGTACCGTGTGAACAAACTCACTACATCCAGGTTCACCATCTGGTTGGATTGGGTGGGAGCATCTTTGGTTATTTCCAAGAAGTGGGTGGAGTTCCAGACATATGATGGTGACTTTCGAATTAATGGGTCGATTATATCTACTAGGAAGCGACTCAGAAGGTGGCACACAGAACCTTGGCAGCTAACAATCGCCCTGAGTTGTATACCATTTTTTTGGAAACTGTATAAGTAAGGTAGCCTGGTGTAATGCTGTGACAACTGCCTGTATGCCTTAAGTGTGAAATTGTCCTTGTTCTTGATTAGAATCTGTAACAGTTTGTGTTGTTTTCATTATAGGATCTTTCTTTACTGTAGCTACCATTTGCTATGAGGTCTTCAGTTTTTATGTATACTCCGATTTGTCCATCACTACAGTTGCATATTGTAATTGAATATTGCATTTAAAATTTTGAAGATTGTAGGTGGCAGGGAAGCAAGAAACTGGAAGAGTCTTCCAGGGATGAGAAAAATAGTATAATAGTGAAAGTTGGGAGCATATGTAAGGACAATCTAGAGACTTAGGAGACAATTTCGTTGCCACTGGGATATTTTTCACAAATATAGGCACCAAGGCCATACATGTTGACTCTAGAATCCTTTTTATAGAGAGGAAAATAGCCAGGAATGGAGAATACAATGGTAGAGATTGTAGAGATTAAGTTAATTTCACAGAGAACTCGTAAGTCAGGAAAATATTGGAGATAGAAAGGTTGAGAAGATGAAGTTTTGACTCTTATTTGCCTCTAGACCAGGTAAAATATTAATCTTTTGATTGGAGGAAATACATGGCGCTAACATTAAAATAATATCTGATCTTTATTAAAAAAAAAAAAAAAACTACACCTAAAATTTTGTGAGAAAAATCATTGCCAAGTTTGTTCTTCAGAAATTCAATTGAGTAAACATACTTAATGTTGCATTGAGTAAAACACCCTGATCAAGGCTGCAGGTCACAATGGACAAAACGTAACAAAGATGACAATATTTTGCATATAAATGTTAAAAGTATTTAATTTTTTTTATGGATATAGGAAAAATAAAAAATTAAAACTATTCAGTAACAAAATCAAACTGTAAATCAGGTTGAAATGTTTTTCACAGACCGTATTTTACTTGAAATATCTCTTTCCACCTAAATTTATTTATTTATTTATTTTCCTCATTGATATCGATGTTATAAAATGTTCACAGATGCTGGTCCTCTTATGTCTTTTATTAAATTTCTACGAAAAATGTAACACCTGGTTGTATTGATTTAAATATGACTGAGTGCATTGATTTTTTTTTTTTTTTTTTTTTTTTTTTTTTTTTTTAGTAGTAAGGGAGGTCAGATCTGAATCCACCTGTTGCATTTAGTTTTATTAATCTTTTTCACCTCATTTCTTTTCTTTTTCTTTTTTTTTTTTTTTCCCTGAGAAAAATAGAAGAAAATGAAATTAGAATGCTGACAGTTTGATTGCTTCTTTTTATATATATATATATGTATATATAATTTTACCTGAGTTTTGTAGTAATAATCAACTGAAACATTTAACTACTTCAGCATTTCACAGTAAGCAAAGTAGAAATTAGTTTATGCCAATATAATTTAACTTTGTAATTTTATAACTCCTGTTAGTAAACCCTGAAGCTCTTTTTTTTTTTCTTCACTTTATCATTATATATTCTACTGAGAAAATAAGATATTTTAGTCATTTAAATAATCAGTTGTCTTGGTAATTTTACTAAGAGGTATAACTTATTTTTTAATTATTAATATTAAAATTTAACAAGTGTATTGGGAAGAACTGAAAAAGATTAATTCTTCTTCAATAGTATTTTTCAACTTTTTAATTATAATTTTGTGAACCATACAGTAAGAAAAATACAGTGAAAAAAATTAATTTCAATTAAAAAAAAAAATGAAAACTATTATCTATTCAAGGCAATTCACTACAATTCTTGTATTATTAGTTATAAGCATATAAACAAAACTTTGTGACAAACATGCATCAGTACAGGTGCAAGCGAGGCCCCCAGATTGCATGTGAACATGTCTGTCAAAACCAGTTACATCCAGATTTTCTCCATTAGCAGCAGAACAGCTTGACTTGTTAGATACGGGCCTCTCTGCAACTTGTTTAGATCCAGGTTTCTGTCAATAAAAATGACAGGAAAATCAGCAGTAGACAGTTGGTAAGGCACAGTGTTTTTATGAAGTTGGACCCTTGGACAGTTTGTTCCTCAAGTTGTGTGCTACGATTTCTTAGACTGTGTTGTTTTTGTTTCCTCCCTTCTCTGCCTGTTTCCCTATAGTTTTTAGCAGTGTAATTGGTTAGGTAGTTCCCCCAACCTCAGCACATTTGCTATATTTTACAACAGCTGAAAATAGTGATGCATTTTATATACTATGATGATTACTGATTTTATACATGTCTGTTTTCTTATTTACAGAAAATGTTTTATGTATAAATTGTTTTTATTCTCAAATAATTTACTTGTAATAAAAGGCATCAGAATATTTGCACGAGTTGAAGATCAGTTTTGTATAAGGCATTGGTTATCTGTGAGAAAAAGCAAGTGTAGCAGTGAGTACAAGGATATGTAGTTTTAAAGTTTGTATGAATTTCAAGGAAAATTGGCTGTTAATGTGGTGAACTAAAATATGCCTAGTTAAATACAGGTTACTGGATCAAATGGGTCATTTCACCCCAAACAATAATTGCATTATCATGACAAAATAGAGCTTTTATCCATTAATAATTGTACTTTTTTGTTATTCTAATTTGTACTTCAACTATCTCATCAATTGTAAAAATCCAACAGCCAATTTTACATTTACCATCAACACTGTCAACTCTTTCATATATAATGTGTGTACTAATCTGTAGTTTGTCTTTGCCAGTAGAATCAGCCATCTTTTTTTTATTCAGGTTTCTGCACACCAATGCACAAGGATAATCCTCTGAGTGACAAAAATGATTAACTTATCACATTACAAGTGGCAGAAGCACTTGAATGTTTCACTTGATATATGAAATGCCTAATATTAACCCCTTGGGACTATGACATTAGTGTAATCTCTCAGTGATCACAATTATTACTTTCACTATTTTCATCATTACAAATCTTGAATCATTATTGGATTCAGCACCTGGCTAAGAAAATATTAGACATATTTCTTCCAAAATATCCTGTCAGTTGCTTCAAGACAAGTCTCTTAACTGATCTTATCAGTAGCTTCCAAGTAGATAGCAAATTCCCATATTTCTGATTCTTGTTTGCACACTCATTAGATTAGTGACATCATAGAAAATTTGTTTCCTCTTAAATCTTGACACATGAACATTTATTTTGCATCTTGTAATAATCCAGTCAAAGGTGAACTCTGACACATGCCAGACAATTCAACAATTTCATTTAAACACAAGCTTTCTTATTTATGACTTTTTTGCCTTCATATCTTGTCTTGATTAGCCATTGAAATGATACAGGTTTGTGTGGAGGATAATTAACTTTAAGAAAACACATTTTTTTAAATGTTAATCAGCATTCAAAGTTTTTTTGAGTTTCCATTATCACAGTCTCTCTAAGGTTGATATTTCAGTTTATCCATATCTATGTAGGTACTAAATAAATTTCTTTGTTCATTACTTTCAGTTAATTTTATCTGAGTTGGTTTATGTCTCCAGTACTTTTTACTTCAGTTAGAATAATTATTTAATTTTATTTTTAACTCTTAATGCTCTAGTAAGACAACTTCACTCATAAAGTTGTAAATAAGTTCTTACATTTTTAACTTTCCTGTAAATGAGACAATAAGTGACACTAGTAAACTTTGTTTTAAAGTTAAATTCTGACTTGAAATAAGTTGTTTTCCTCTATGAACTGCATTTTTTGTTTTAAATCTGACAATCTGTATCTCTTGAAAGTAGATGCTATTAATTTATCCTGTTTGTCCTTTTTTTTTAAAAAAAAAAAAAAGAAAGAAAAATGAACACGTCAATTCTGCATATAGAATTTACATTTCTTCTTTTTCTTTCAGCAACAATGTTCCTAAACACACTTACCCCTAAGTTCTATGTGGCACTTACGGGAACATCATCTTTGATCTCTGGTCTCATTTTGGTAAGTTTTCTGTCTTTTATATGCAATAATGCTCATAAGTAGCTTTTTGTTTGCTTCTAATATAAATAGTATTTGAAAGTACTCACAAATATACATCTTTCATTTTGGAAATATGTAAGCAATCTGTACCTCAATATCTTGCATTAGAAAAAAATTAAGATTTTCTTTTTGAATATCTGAGTGAGGCAAAATTAAATTTGTCATTCAACAAATGTTGATTGGTAGTTTTACATGAAAGTCACTATATAAGAGATTTTGACTTTTAATTCTTGTTATAAAAATGTTGATATTTTGTTAAGACAGTATTTTTTTATCATATACAATTTGTCTTGCTCTCATCTTTTATGTTACAATTTTTGGTAATTTAAATCATCCTTTAGACACACGTTGGTATCTTCTGCAAATAATGAACCTTTCCATTAATCTAACTAATGTAAGAATGATCAGATACAGTTCAATATGTGTTTATTGGTAATCATTTATAAGTGTTTAGTAAGTTTTTACAAACCAATTCATTTGAGGAATGAGTTCAATCCTCACTGGATACTGCCACAATTGTGGCCTTCTGACTGAATAAATTTTGCTAATATTAATAAAATTGGTTTACTCCAACATATTTCATTGAAAGTGTCATAAATTAATTTATTTAAAAAGAAAAAGTAGTGCCTTACTATGTTCTTCCTCCATTTGTGGTTTTGTACTGTTATGAAACATAGCTTACTAAATATTAATAAATATTCAGTCATCAACACAAGAATCTGGTGCAAAAATTCCCAGTTTAAAGAAAAGGTTTCTGTATTCAGTCAGTTTCTCATTACTAAAAAGAAAAACAAAACAAAGGATTGTGGGAACTTTTCCACACGGTTAATATAATGAAAGGATTAGGAAGATGAAGTTTAACCAAGAAATAGAAGTGATATCGCTTAAGTCTGAAATTCATAACCTGTTAAAAAAAAAAATTACATTGCCTAAGATATTCTTGGAACTTTTATAGTCTGTGCCTTTGGATTTGATTTGAAATGAACTGCTACAGGCTACCTAAATTTTCATCAAACACATAACTATAAAATTGATATCCCTTTAGACCGTGACATAGTGGATGTAGAAGTTGTTAAACATGTAGGTGGTTGTGAGTTCAATCCCTTGTTCACTTAGTAAAACAATACATATACTGGTTCAGTAGGAATGAACAAAAACTGACATGACAGGGACAAAATAAAACACTCAACAGCTATCCCATATCAGCCAAAAGCAATTGACCCCAAAGGAGATGATCAGAATGTACTTGGTTGAAATGTTGAGCCTATAACATCAATAAGGATCAACATGAGAACTATAGTTTGAATAAATTAAAGTGTATTAACAATTTCTCATTTAAAAAATACACCAAAAATAGAAACTGAAACAAACCAACTATAAAGCAGTTATTTAATTTAGTGTATTTCATTATCTGTTTCCTTGTCTTTTTGCACATTGGGTTAGGTAATTTGATTGATTAATCATATAAAGTTATGCTAATGTACATTTGGTCACATTTCTTATTTCTTTTAACTTTTTTTCCTACTCTTTTCCATAAAAATATAAACTTTGTACTTGTCTTTCTCAGAATGGATAAATAAAATTATTTTGTAACAATCTGATTATTCCAGTAACTTAATGAAATAGTAAAATATTTTAATTTCAGTTTATTCTGTTTTACCCTTTCTTATATAATATCAATCATATTTACCATTTTACTTTTTCTTTGCTAGTTTTCATTCTACTTGTTTAAAAGAAGATTGTCTCCTTGTACTCAGATTATCTGAAACTTGTCAAAATTTGACTGTTTTAGGTGTATATGACAGAAAAATGTTGTGAGGTAATTGAATGACTGGTCATGTTAATTGTATGATAGATGGAAAACTGAAAAAAGATAAAATAAAAAGGACTTATGCTCCTTGTATGCAAAAACTATAAAGAAAAGAGTGAAAAACAAATTATAAACCAATGTACAGCAATACAGTATTGACTGTTCAAATTGGATTGCATAGCTTTTTACATGAAACTGCAATGTATAATGGGCATTTCTAGCACCCAAATGTTTCCAGCTTTGGAAGATGGATATAGAAAACACGTATACACACACACACACACACACACACACACACACACACACACACACACACACTTCATTCTCTGTTTTATTTCTTTTCTTTTTTTTCTGTTTTTGTTTTCTTGGAAATATACTCCTTTTATGCTAATTAGCTAGGAATGAAATCTTGCATCGTTCCCCAATTTATGAGCTCAACTACATTAATAGTTATCATAATTGTTGGAGGCTAAGGTTTTTCTTAGCATAAAGAAAACATTTTTTGTTCCTCTGTTGAATACCATTGGTATATTTGACTAGAAAGCACCCTTATTGAAATTACTATCATAAGTCTACTTGTTTCTCAGTCAATCAGTAAGTTAGCATGTACATTACACCATGCCATTACCACAGATAAATAATGGACAATCTCATTTTGATTGTGCAGTAAGACAAGAAAAAGATATATCAAAGTCATTGTTTGGTTTTAGTGAGAAAAAGAAAGCAGACATAATTTAAAAAAAGGTGGGGGATGAATAGAGACTAAGTTTGCTTCAGTGTAATGGAAAATCTTGTTAGCTTTTAATCTTATTTGTACTTAATTCTTTAAATAAGGACCTGTATTCATGTTATTATTGCAGTATTTTGTTAAAGTTAAGCTGAGATATTTACCAATTCAATTATTAGTTTAACAATTGATTCATTAGAAAATTCAAATAGAAAAACTAACATTTTCTCAGGTCCTCCTAGTAAACAGATAAAAAAATGTAATTACTATGAGTCTGTAACACTTTAGAGTTAGAATGGTTTAAATATTTCTAGTTTACTATTTGCAATAGACAAAAAACAATAATCTGGACTTGGAATATAAGGACATTGCATCAATGTGAACAGCTAGAGAATATTAAGCAGGAGCTGAACAGGTTAAATATTTGCATTCTAGGTGTATGTGAAATTGGGTTGGCAAATGATGGGGATTTTGTAAGTGACATGATAATATATGCAGGCAGACAGAAAAATGAAAGAGTAAGACTCTTATTAGATTAATACATGAAAAAATGTGTTCCGGGATACTGCCAACTGTCTGACAGAAACCCTTCCAGTTAAACTGAAAGGGAAGTTGTTCAGTACTTCAATTACAATAGTATACACACCAACAGCACAAAGCACAGAAGAAACTGAAGTTTTACAGTATACTGAATAACATCAAGTTTCAATACAAATTTCATGAAATTATCATGGGATAAATACTAAATACTGAAGTAGGAAAGGAATGAGACAGCGAAATACTTGGCAAGTACGGATTAGGATTACATAAAGGGCATGGAGAAAAATTGATCCACTGGTGCACAGCAAGAACCAAATAATACCGAACACCTGGTTTCAAGAATATCTAAAGTGCTTGTGGACACTGAGAAGCCCAGAAGAAGACAATGAACCAGATTCGCTACATAACACTCGATGAAAAATCCAGGAATAGTTTTACAAGTGCCAACTGTGTGAGCGACCACCTTCCAGTCAACTTTGAACAAATTTAAAAGAATTAAAGCAATGCCTAAACTACAATACAACACTCTAGAAAGATTTAAATTGCACAAGAGTTAAAAGGAAATATAACTTGGATGGGACTGGCAAATTCAAAGTAGAACACGGAGAGAGAATATCAGCAAACAGAATCGTCCCAAGTTAAAAAAAAATGGGGATGGCAAATGAAATTGCTGAGATGATGCAAAAGAGACAGCAGGCATTACCAAACAATGTTACAAAATATAATACATCAAAGGCATACATTAGAATTAAATGCCGGCAGATAAAAGATGTATGGCTCGAGGAAAAGGGTGCAGAAATAGACTGATCATCATAGATACAGCAAGTATGCAGAAAAGATTTAACAGGACAAAAGATGTACTCATAAAAAGTGAATGTTTGATAGAGAAAGGGAAAAAAATACCTTCATGATGAAAGGAAACCAATAATACAAAAAACATCGGAGCTGAAATATTAAAGTCTGAAGTAAGAAAGGACTGGTCAAGATGAATGGAACAAAATGGGGTTGTAATATAGACGTTATCAGACTGAGATGATTTTGTGATAAGCAAAATGACAGAAATAATATATAATAGTGGTAACTTCAGTGGATTTATCTTTATTGGGCTGCCTAAGACAATTGGTTTAATGACCCATGCAACTAAGCTTATCTCGTGAATAGAGCATATAACAGAATTAGATCTGAAATAGGGTGAGGAGTGTGGCTTTGTTAGACACTGGAACAGAAAATGTAATATTTAGGATTAGAATATCAGAGTAGGAAATGCAAGAGGACATGTATTTATGTATGTTTCATAGATTAGGCAAAAGCATTTAGGATAAAACACCCAAATCTATTTGAACTGCTAGGAAAACTTGATTTATTTGGGAAAGATAGCTATGTGAGCTATGAATTCTAGCAAGAAAATCTAGCAAGTGCAGAAAATTAACTAAGAAGTCTTAGTAGACAATAAAACATGTAACACAGAAATAAAAAGAAACATTGAAAAAATGAAATATGCCTTTTAATATCTAAAAAAAAAAGTATGAAGAAACAGGCCATATTGAAGGCAAGTGGAGTGAAGGGAAACTGCAAGTAAGCTACCTGACAATCTTGTGTAAATGGATGGCAAAACAGGAATTGTATAGACAAACATTGCTATGAGTTACTAATCTTTTAAGTTCTGTATCATTTGTAAGTGGTTCTTTCTTGGAGGAACAGTTTGGTCTATTTTTAATATTTTTAGAAGAGTAATTTTTTTAATTTTTAAAAATTTTAATATTCATTAGCTGTAACTACTACACAAATATGTGCTGCTAATTTTTCCTTTCCAAAATTAGGATCTATTAAGTCACATTTCTGAAAAGTTGTGAGGATGATTCATCAATTCAGTATAAAATGAAGATTATAGAAAATGTCTACATTTGTCTATTTGCCTACTTAAAATAAGCCAATGTTTATGAATAACAGATCAGGTTTGTTTCAGTCTTTTATCTTCAATCTCAATGAATCTCTCCTGAGCAAAGAAAGAAAAATGTTTGGTATATGTAGTTTTTTTTTTTTTTTTTTTTTTTTTTTTAAGCGTATCACCCCAAGCAAGGCTGGTGGCCACTATCACGCATGGGGTTACAGAAGGGTTGGAGGAAGAGCAGATAGGAGTGGTAAAGGAAGGGATGTGGAGAAAGAGAAGGACGGAGGGTCGATCAAGGCAGGGGGGTTACGGAAGATATAGAGCGAGAGCAGATAGGAATGAAAGATGTCAGGAAGTGGAGAAGGGAAGTGGATAGATCAAGGCAATTGGAGATGATGATTGACGCTACACTTAAACCGTTGGAGATTGTATTTGTCAGGGAAACAGTAATAGGGAAGGGAGTTCCATAGGCGAGATGTGCGAGACATGAAGCTATTGGAGTAGAAAAGACGTCTACATCTAACAGTTTCAACGGTAAAGGGGTGGGAACGGGATGCCAGCCTCGTAGGACGCTTAAGTTCACGAGGCTTAGGGACAAGCGAAAGCAACTCCTCGGAGCAATTACCGTGGAAGTACTTGTAGAAAAGGCAGAGCGATGCAACATCGCGTCTGTGAGAGAGCGACTGCAGACGAGATGACAGATCAGGGCCAATCACATTGCATATCCGTCTCTGGATCTTATCAAGAACCCTGAGGCAACACGCAGGGGCCAAATTTTCACTTGTCATCTGCCCTTTAATTTTTTTTATTATTTATTTGATAGTTGTCATAGGGAAGCACAACAGTTTTTGAGAAATTATAAATTTTTTTGGTTCTCCTGCATTTTTTTTTTTTCAGTGTTATATATTGAATAGTGTTTTTTGAACTGGGCTAAATTTCTAATTCAGTGGACATTAACACTCTCAGTGTGATTGTTCTACATTTTGTTTTATATATAACTAAAAATGTGGGGATAGTCTACTTCAGTTAGCATTAGACCATGTAGAAAAAGCATGCAGAGTAGATATTTTTATTGTATCCATGTAAGAAATAAATCAACCACCTAAATTTACCATTCTCCAAATTCAGTCTTGCTTTCTGCTAAATTTTGAATAAATGTATGTGTGTAGAATATAAATGTAACTATTTGCACAATATTGTTTTTAAATTTTCTGATTAATGAATTTAGTTTTAAAGAATTGGCTTTGGAGAAGGTACCTTTTTAACTGGTATATTTAGTCAGTTTGCTTGTACATTTGAACAATAAAAAAAACATTACATAGAATAAATCTATTTCAAACTTACTTATAAATCTTTGAATTTTTTAAATGACTAATTACAATTATGTTGATTTGCTCCAACAAATGTCTACAATATTTTTGCTATTGTAGTCTCTCAATTTCAGGTATCTGATAAAGTTAGTAATGTACCAAGATTTTTGATCCAAACATTTTGAGTCTACAAAATAGATTGTTCTTATTCCATTGTACATAAGAGATGGCTTATATTGTTTAACTCTACCTAATTGTCTATTCCACTGAACCAGAGTATATGATTCTTTTGCATTACCTAACTGGGGGCTAAACATATGACCATCATGTAACCAAAATCCCAGTCCATTATCCAGTGGGATAATTTAGTGATGGAAACTGGGAACCTTAAACCTAATGTCACTTGTCTGTCTCTTCAACTGAACTAGAGCATATGACTTTTGTTTTACTTGTGATTAGATTGTGGAATTTTTGAGTTTTTGGTATAATGTTCTTCCTTACTTAAAGGGGCTTATATAGTTTTAATTTCCCTGCTCAGTTTACTAAAATTATTAATACATAGAATTTGGGCAAATACTTTCAGTTGCTTTATCTGCCATTGTTTTATATCTATTATTCTGACTTCCTTTTATAGAAGTTGGTGACTTCCCACCACATTATCCTCCACACAGGATCAGCTATACCTGATTTCACCGTCTTTCCACAAAATATGGTATTCTGATTTTTCTCTATTTTTTGGAAGCAATTTGACTCCTTGTATTTTCTGCTATAACTGTTCTTTGTCATATTTCCTTCTGATGGAAAATTGGTTTGAAGAAATATTTCCAAAGGATGTAACTACTTTTGAATACCTTTCTAGTATTGTATAGACAACAGATCTGATTTTTTTTCCCCAATAAACTTATTTAAGTTAGACAAACTGTGGCAGTTTTCTGATTACTGCCCTCAACTGTTATACCCTTGCTGATGTTATGCTTGCAGAGTAGTTGTTAGGCTTGAAGGTTTTTAATGCTGATCATCTCTTGTTGATATGTATCTAGGTCACCACTTACAAATTATAATTGATTTAAGTTAATTCTGTAGGCAGCTGACAACCCCTTTCTTTATGGATTAAGGGAATTGAGATTCAGATATTGTCTCATGAGTAAGGCTCATGATATACAGATGTCTTGAATCTGTTCAACTTACTAACATATAAAGGAAGATCAGTTTGTCTCTTGTTCTATTTCTATTGTGAACATATAGCTCAGCAGGACTTGCACATTTTTCTGGTGAGGCCAAAATATGAAGGTGTCATTTGTATATTTCAATCATATAGATGGCTTTAGTGGTATTCTATTTCTTTGGAGTATTCCATAGGTTCTCCATCACTGGGGATAATGAACTCATACCCAAGTTTTCTTCTTTCTGAATCTAATTGGAAATTCCCCAAATATATTCAAATCTAATAAGAGGCTCATCTATGCAAACATTGAACATGTTCACAACATCCAAACTCACCATCCATATGGAATGAATGGAAGCATCTTTGTCTCCATAAAGTGAGCAACATTCCTTTACATAGGATAGAGACTTACCTGCTACTGACTTGACAAGGAATCTGCACATCTGATGACCTACTATATGAGAAGGCTTTAGTGTAATGCTGTCTTTTGAATTTCAATAGATTGATATGTGGGAGCTTACTATAAGATTGTCAACTGTCTGCATTCATACAATATAAAGTGATCATTGTTCTTCAGGATTTTTGATGGTTAATCAATTGTTAGTTGTTAGTGACAACTCATTGAGCCACATGTTTGCTTTTTTTTTTTTTAAGGGTAGGATTACATTTTTGCTAAATAACAATATAGAGGGCACATACATCTACATTGCTTGCCTTTATGTAGAAGTGTCATTCTTCAAAGGTCTACCAAAGAGACTTCAAAAACTGTGGCTTTAAATACTGAATCTTATTGGGAAGAACAATTTCTTTTCTTTTTATATTATTGTATAATCAATCCTCTCTTGATATTTTTATATGTTTGTCCATAAATCAGGAGCTAAAATTTAACTTGATGTGATATATAAGTTTTATTCTCTTGTCCTAATGACATTTGATTTATCCTGTATTTTCAAGTACTAGATAATTTTTTTTCTTAACTCATTGAATCCATTTTCAGTCTCCTTACAATAAGTTTTTGTTAACAACAAATGTTTTTTTCCCTTTTCTATCTATATTGGATCTTGCACTCTTGTAGTAAATGTTACCAGTCCAGCACTAAGACAAAAATTAAAACCTGGTGGCATGTACTTTTACAAAGTTAGCAAATCACAAAACTGCTAACTACATAGGTTTTTTAGTGGTAAACATTGTTTTGTATTGGGAAATTTGATTCTTTGAGCAGATTTTTAAAAAATTCTATTTAATATTGTTGGAAGAATCTTTTATTTATGATTTACTTTTTGCTCTTGTGGTTCCCTAAGTAAATTGTCTAGTATTTTCAGTTCAGTCTTTCAAATAATAAATAACTGTTTCCTTGAAAGGCGAGTTTCATATAAGTATAAGCTTTCATTTTTTATTACTTGTGTAACAAATTTTTTTACTATCCTCTTCAGAGAGTAGTTCCAAAATAGGAGAATCTGGAGATTTGAGGATGTAACTGTTCTCTTAAATTAAAAATATGAAAAAGGAGTTTGCATCTAAGTGAATGTGTATGTCTGCATGAAAGTCTTCTCTTGCAAATATTTACATCAAATATATTTGCCTATGATGTCTATCACTTCTGCTATTATAGGAACTTGTGAAGAGCTAACAGACTACATTGGGAATAGAATTTAGGACTTTGTGAAAACTTAGAATTTAGTATTTGTGGACATTGTTGAATTAAATATGAACCAATCACTTGAGAGGATTAAGGTCAACTTCATTTATTTTTTGAAAGCTTTCTACACCTTACCAAATGGGTACTTTGTGTTTAAGTTCGACTGACTTTTCCTGCTGTCAGTCTTTAAACATTGGGTTAAATCGGCACTTGAATGAAATTGTTTATTTCAAAATAACTGAACATAAAAGTTCCTTGCCTAAAATCCCAGTCGGATTATACTTTGGATGAATTGTTTCTATCATAAATTTGTGCAAAAATAGCATCTTTATCAACTGAGCCATATCCCTCACCCTTCTTTTTTTTTTCTTTCTCTTTGCATTGTTCATAACACTAAAGGTTGTATCTGAGCTGAATGAATGTATTTCAAATATCTAGATTTGTGAAGTTGGATAATTTCTAAATCAATTACCTGATTAAATGAGTATAATTGACTGAGTTTTGCTTACATTTGCAGTTTGAATGTTTTGTAGAATGCTAATAGACTTCACTTTGGCAATTACTTTTAATTCAATTAATTAACAGAAATACAAATTAGATAACTTTTAATTGAATTAAAACCAAATTGTTAACCAAATCTGCTTCCATGTCAACAATTTTATTTCTCCAAATAATAAGCTGTTGATTTTAATTGAATATAATACCTTAATGCAGATATCAAATTATTTGTACTTTTTAAAACTATTTGTCAATATTTTTGATAAATGTCCAATAACAGACTGTTTATAAATATAGGCTATAAAGGATTTGTTGGAATTTAACTACATTCCCATTGTTAGATGAAAGTAGTTAAAAGGAATTCAAGGTTGGGGTTGTAGAAACCTAGCTGTTCAGGATTTCTCAACTGCAATAATGCATTTTTCTACAGTAATACCCTTGTTGAATTCTTGTTTTTATTAAAAAAAAAAAATGCTATTTCAATGTATTTTGAATATCTATAACCAACCTCAAGGATCCAGTGACTTGAGTTGTGGGTCCAATACTTAGCTACTGCAATGGTGAAAAAAAAACTTGGAGTTAAATTGAGTTAAAGGGATATATATATAACTGAGATAGTTAAGGATGGCATGTGGAACTAGAACAATCTACCTCAGTAGACGAAATAAAGGGTTCAGTTCAAAATTCCAATCACCTGAAGTGGGCTGGAGCATACAATGGCCAAAACATTGTGAATATGACAGTAAAGATGAGGACAACAGTCTGAATAATGCAAATAATATTTATAGTTAATTAGTTTATACAAGTTAAAAATCTAAATGACACTTGATAATGTACATTCATATTTTGATGCACTCACTGTTTTATTACAGTCACTTGACAACAATAAAATAGATTGTAGAAATGGCTGTGTATGCATAGATTATATAAAAATGTATATTTGGGGAAAAGCTTGAAAATGTGCTCTAATGGATGTTTGAAAGAGATGAATGAGTTTGAAAGTTCACAAGTAATCTCTGAACTTTCCGAGTATAACTGCAATTATTTACTTGATTATTACAGGAAAAAAAAAATCATGATTTCAAATAGTGATTTATCCATCTCAAAATTTACATTTTTACATTTTATAAAAACTCTTCCCCAAGATCTTTACTAAAAACAAAAAAAAATATTTGTGAAAAATATTCATGTACTTTGCTGCTCTTTGATAGATCCACAGGTAGTAATACAATTTGTCATAATGTGAAAATTATCTAAAATTCTAACATGAAACATTATTTGATAAATTCATTTGATCATATTTTTGAGATTTAATTTGTGATTTAAATGAATTTGATAGATGTTGAAAAATTGTTGACCTGTTCAAGAAATTGTTTTTAACTAACCCTATGTAGGATAAGAATTGAGAAAAAAATAAATATATAAAAGGTGTAAGATAAACAAAGCAAACTTGTTTTTTCAGTGTTGGTGGAAGTTATGGTAAATTAATGCTAAATACTAATACCAAAGGTACCCCCCCCCAAAAAAAAAACTCCTATAATAATTCAAAAAGATGTCCACTGTAATTTAGTTTGCATCTATCTGTAGCTGTCATCTGGAAATGAAAATTGTTGGAAATTTAATTTTTTGAATATGTACATCTTTAAATTTTTTGAATATGTATATCTTTAAACTTCTAGATATTGATATAAATTTAAATTTTTTTTTTTCCTAGTTATTCATAATTAAGATAAGTTGTATACTCATTAACAGCTGAGGCTTAAATATTACCATATGCTTTGGAGAAAAATGCTGATGATTTAGAATTAAATTTCTTTGAGTGGCATTTTCTTTTATGTTGGTAGAGGTTTGGCTTTTTATAAATTAACATTTTAATTCCAGTTAACATTGGGAAGTTGTCCTCTGTAATTATAAGTCTAGAAAAATAATAGGTTGATTATAATGAAATTAACTTTTGTTAGTATAGAAATTTGTTTAAGCTCACATCTGAAAGTTTGATACATTTCTTGATAGTTTCTTTTTTATTTTCCAGATATTTGAATGGTGGTACTTTAAAAAGTATGGTACATCATTCATTGAACAAGTTTCTCTGAACCACCTTTCCCCTCTTCTAGGGGGCAGCAGTGGCAGCAGCAGTAACAGTAACAATAATGATGGTAATTCCAATGACAGTGGCTCCAGCAACAGCCAACAACAGTCAGTACCAGGTGGGTACTCCACTAAATATTCAAGTAGGTGTAAACAATAAATCTCTAATTTCAAATCATTTTGTCAGTGGTAGGCCAGAGGCAGAAGCTTGCTTATAGCTTAATGCTTTTGTGCTCCACTTCCTCTTCTGCTTTATTCCTGTGTATATTCTTATGTTAACATACCAAGATAACATTTCTCTTCTGTAGATTATCCCAATTTTTGTTCTGATAAGAAACAAGTTTCTTTATTGTTAAAGGCAAAAATATGTCTCTTGCTGATTGTACAATTGCTGATCCTTGTCCCCTCTCATTTGTAAGGTACCTGCACTTTGTCCATACGTCATTCATTACATCAACACAATAAATGATCTGAACATTTATTGAACAGACCATCAACACTTGCTTCTTAAAGCCTGCCACAATGATTGACTGTGCACTAAAGTTTATAAATTTTTAGGAATATCATTTTGCATTCCAATGACTGACTACAATCCTTAGCGACAATAACTTTACCACATGTCAGATTGAGACTGAATTAATTGATTGAATTTATTAATTTTTTTTTTTTCGTATTACTGATACACTAGTGAAATTTTCATTGTTTCACACAAATTCATAACTGCAATCAGCATTCAAGTTTTGTGCCTAAATCTGTATTTCCATTAGCTGAATTTTTATTGTTGCATCAAGTACCCAGGAGCAGACTGAAATTTACTGGATTCATTTGTTTAACAGAAGATAATAAAAGTGATACAATTTAGGGTTAATACTTTTTTATGATATTTCAAACATTTACAACTTGACAGTCAATAAATTTTGAAATTTGCATAGAATCTTTCAGTGCTCTGTTTACTCCACACAAGGCCCAATATCTACTTGAGGTAGAGGGATACTAGATGAGTTTGTTTTAAGTGTGTGAAGGGAGGGTGCAAGAGAAGAGGTACATGTGAGGATATGTACTGGTTGACCCCTCAAAGAGTTTGAACATGCAGGTAGTGAAAAAGGCAGTACAAACTTTGCAATATTTGTCTTTTCACAGGTTTTCAGACTTATAAAAAGCCTTGACTCTACAAAACCTATTTGTCCAGATAAAATTCCTGCAGTTCTTAAAACTTCCTTAGCTGAGAGCCATCTCCAGTCTTGACAAAATTATTTAATCATCGTGCTAAGGAGAAATGTTCCCAGGTCTATGGAAAGTGTCAGTTGTATGCCCAGTTTACAAAAATGTCGGTGAGCACTTGACCCCATTAAAATATTACTCCATCTCACTAAGTTTGCTGATACTATCATCAACAAGGTTGTCAATCATGTTAACAGAAACAACCTTCTGAGTGACAAAAAGCATTGTTTTCAATCCTCTGGGTTCACTGCTGATGTCTTGACTGTCATTCAGTGAAACTCTTGATAATAAATTCATCATGAGAGAGGTTGTCTTAGATATCTCAAAGGTTTTTGACAAAGTGTGGCAGAGGTGGCTGCTACACAAACTCACTAGCTATGGCATTTCTAGGAGAGACTTCTTGATTATCAAGTCCTTCCTATTGGGTAGGTCCATGAAGTCCATCATTAATGGCTGGTCCTGTTTCCTTGATCAATGCAGGTGTCCCCAAGGCTTTATCTTCAGTCCTACCCTCATTCTACTTTATATTAGCAATCTGCTTAAGATTCTCAGATTACGAATAAATATATATGCAGATGATGATACCATGATTTATGCGAGTCTGACCTTGCTTGCACAATTCAATGGTGGACCAACTGGCTTGTAAAATCCAATACCCCCAAAACCAAAACTAGTAACATTTCATCATCATAGAGCAGACCATGAGTTTTTTCTAGTCATAAGGAATAGTTGTACTTTCTATGAGGCTACATCTACAAGAAGTCAAACACTTTAGCAGAGCATTTGTCAGGACAGGAGAGAAAGGTTAGTGTAATGCTTAGCTATACACAAGTAGACTTATCCCTAATGTGGGCCAGGATGGAGAAGTCCTGACTGTGTTTGCCATCGTTCTGTTTGAGTATACTAACCATTCCTTATGGTGAATATTGAAATTCCCACAATATGAATGGTAGCTAAAGAGAGGGATCAGAGAGTATATCATCAATCTTCTCTGCTTTTCTGTCAAAAATTACGACATCATCATCATCATCATCATCCTGTAGATAATAGAAAGTGAAAACAAAGGACATACTATGAACAAGGGCAACATGGAAGCACATGAATGGGAATTCAATGTCCTGGAGAAGCAAATGTTTCAGTTGAAAAAGTACTTCTCCCAATAAACAGAAATGCTATATTCCATTAATAATAAACTACATGCTTTAGTGTAACCAAACAAATTGCACCTTCAGACTGACATTTATATCAGTCTTGATGGAATTCTCTTAATGAAAATTAAATTCTATAGAGAACTTCAACGCACATAGCTCAGTTGTTTGATGAGAAAGATAAAGTTTAGAGAGATTAGAATGATTTAGTTAGAAAAATTAACTACCATAAACAGTAAATGTTTAATAAAATTAATGCTAATAAAAACCTTATTTCTACTTACTAAACTGAACATTTTAGCCTACTTAATACTTCTATAGTCTATTATATTTACTGATTTACTCATGCATGAAACAAAAAACTTAAATTTAATGAAATAATTATTTGACTTAATATGTAATTTATTAACTGGATTTAAATAATTTGTTATATTTTGCCTCCAGGTTTCATATCAAAATTTATCCCAGTTCTTGTACACAGAAACCGTTTAACAAATGTTGATCACTACTTTTAAATGTGATGCACTTGAGTGCTGCTTCTGCTTAGTTAATGTATCCTCTATGTACATCTTTGTCTAATGTTTCAAACATTTTTACCTGATACCTCTTTTTGGAATCAGTGATAAAATAACCTGTTAGAATTTTAAGTTTTATATTGCTTTCATTGTTTTGTGCAACTTGTGTCCAGAATTGAGTGGCTTTTCATGTTGCTTGTTACTTTGAAGAGGAGAATGCAGTGTACAGGACACACCATGTTTTTTTTTTTTTGTTTTTTGTAGCTTTAGTTTAGTTTTGTTTTGTTTTTCTTTTTGTTTTTGTTTTTAGTTGTTGGGGTTTTTTTTTTTTTTGTAGTTTTGGTTTTTTGAGGGTTTCTTGTTTCTTTTTATATTTTTTTTTTTTTTTTATAGTTTTTTTTTTTTGTTCGTTTTTCATAGTTTTGTTTTTTTTTTTTTTTTTTAGTTTAGTTTTGGTTTTTTTGTGTTTTTTTTAGTTTAGTTTTGGTTTTTTAGTTTTTTGTTTTTTTTAGTTTTGGTTTTTTAGTTTTTTTTGTTTTTAGTTTTGTTTTTTTTAGTTCATTATAAATGTGGTCTTCTATAGATTGCAAACTTTTTAAAATAATATAGATGGAAAAGTCAAAACGTTCTTGCTTTTATGTTGGATAAAAAAGTAAAATAGAAATTTTTTTTTTTTTTTTTTTGTCTCTTAATAAGCAATGTCTATTTTTGACCTGAAAAACACTGATGGCTTAATTTTTGTACATATTTTAGACTTGGAGCTAATAAATCTGAAACAAAAATAAAAAACAAAAAAGCATTCTCAGAATACAATATCATTGCTGATGCAAACTATTATTGAAAAAGTGTTAAGAATCAGAAAAGATTACTCATAAGTACTTTACTGAAATTTTTATTTCTCATATTTAAACATAATTTTTTTTGTCATTAATTCTTATCTACAGCTGCTATAAAATGTTCCATCTGTAAATTTTAGTGGCTTTTATATTTGCTGGCTTTGCTAATAGTCAATGTAAAATTCATTATTAAAACTCCACAAACAAAATAATTTCTGAGCATTTCTTCAGTTGATTATTATCAGATGTAAATAGTTACTTCAATAGCATACCTTCTAAAATCTACTTGTTTCTAAGTGTTGAAATTTATTTTAGACCACTATAATACTTTTATTATTATTTCTTTCCTCCTTATTTCACTTTTTCATCGTAACTAGCCAAATCATCCATTTATGTCCATCAATGAACACCGTTGATTGGAAATGGACAATAAGCTCTTTCCAATCTTCCAAAATTTAATAATGGTTGAAAATGCTTCAGCTACTAATAGTAATTCAAGATATTACTAGTAATATATATAAAAACTAAAATATCCAATATGGTGGCATTTAGTGTTTAAAAATAAGTTTATATGATTAAATCTTCTGCACCAGTGTATCTCGTGGTTCAAGCAATAGAACAGCAGATATATACAGACTTTGTAAAAGGGATATGAACTCAAGTCTCACCATGTACTGACTCTTTCTTTCTGAGCTGTATTGTATAAAAAGCATCTGAAATTAAGATGAAAGAAATAGTAATCAGTGTTTCATCTTATAAAAATTCAAGATAACATTTCTGCTTTTTAAACATTTGCTAAATGTTTGTCTTCTCTTGACTTTGTTACAAAAACTTGACATTTTTTTTTTTCATGTTACTTTGCTTGTTCTTTGAATACTTTTTTGTGTGCTTTTTTTTTTCTCCCTTCTTTATCTAGAATGTAAAGTTTGGCGGAACCCTTTGAATCTGCTCCGTGGGGCAGAGTACCAACGATTTACCTGGGAGACTGATAAGGAACCTCTGACATATTATGATATGAATCTTTCAGCACAAGACCATCAAACCTTTTTCACATGTGATAGTGATGCTGGCAAACAAGAATATGAAAGTAAGGACACTGTCATTTTGTTTACCTTCTGAACATGTGGGTTTTTGTACAGATTGTCCAACATTTAATGCTGTTTACTACCCTAATTATAATGTTTTGCTTTTTTGTAAGAATTATATATTGCTTTTAGAATCCCTTTACTTCTCACGCCAAATTCAACAAGTCCTTTTAAAGATGGTTGTGTGTGCATATGTGTGCATGTAATATCTTGCAGGTATTTTATTTATTATTAAAGAAAAAAATGTTGCTAATCTAACAATCTCTTTGATTTTGTTTTTGATTTTTTTTTTTTTTTTTTTTTTTTTTTTTATAATTCTCTAATTATAAAATAAAGACTTCCACTGCTGTCATTCCATGCCAAGATTATTTAAAGGGTAAAGGACCTTGCCCAAAAGTGACTTAAAATGAATCAACCAGGAGACACCTGTCAACTTCAGCCACATATAATAATCAACTGAAGATGTGCTCATAAGTTATTTTATTATACCTTCTAAATCTCATAATGAAAGAGAACCTAATCTTTTTAAATTAGAAATTTTTTGATATTGCCTTTCTTTCCTGTTTCTCAAAACTAACATTTTAAGTCTTTCAAAAATTCTGCTTTCCAACAAATTAAGAAACCACCATTTTTAACCTGCAGGATCTGTTTTTACATTACAGGATTAGAATGTTTTATGCTTTGTTTTATTTTTTATTTTGATGGCATAAAATCCTGAAAAAATACAATTATTTTTTTATGCTTATGTAACTTTACAGGTATTAATGCTACCATAAAAGCTTTTTATGAGACTTTTTTCTTTCTTTTTTCTCTTCTTTTTTCTCTTCTTTTTTCTCTTCTTTTTTCTCTTCTTTTTTCTTTCTTTTTCCTTTCTTTTTCCTTTCTTTTTCCTTTCTTTTTCCTTTCTTTTTCCTTTCTTTTTCCTTTCTTTTTCCTTTCTTTTTCCTTTCTTTTTCCTTTCTTTTTCCTTTCTTTTTCCTTTCTTTTTCCTTTCTTTTTCCTTTCTTTTTCCTTTCTTTTTCCTTTCCTTTTCCTTTCCTTTTCCTTTCCTTTTCCTTTCTTTTTCCTTTTCCTTTCTTTTTCCTTTCCTTTCTTTTTCCTTTCCTTTCTTTTTCCTTTCCTTTCTTTTTCCTTTCCTTTCTTTTTCCTTTCCTTTCTTTTTCCTTTCCTTTCTTTTTCCTTTCCTTTCTTTTTCCTTTCCTTTCTTTTTCCTTTCCTTTCTTTTTCCTTTCCTTTCTTTTTCCTTTCCTTTCTTTTTCCTTTCCTTTCTTTTTCCTTTCCTTTCTTTTTCCTTTCCTTTCTTTTTCCTTTCCTTTCTTTTTCCTTTCCTTTCTTTTTCCTTTCCTTTCTTTTTCCTTTCCTTTCTTTTTCCTTTCCTTTCTTTTTCCTTTCCTTTCTTTTTCCTTTCCTTTCTTTTTCCTTTCCTTTCTTTTTCCTTTCCTTTCTTTTTCCTTTCCTTTCTTTTTCCTTTCCTTTCTTTTTCCTTTCCTTTCTTTTTCCTTTCCTTTCTTTTTCCTTTCCTTTCTTTTTCCTTTCCTTTCTTTTTCCTTTCCTTTCTTTTTCCTTTAAGTGTTAGTACTTACTGATTGATAACTGACTGACCCAAAAGGAATATGGCAGATTTCCAATTTATTCTTTCAAGCTGTAGACTCCATATAAAATATAAATCTTTATAACTGAGAAAGAGAATAGATTATTTAGCAATTCCACTCTAATGATTACTATAGCTCCTAATATTTTCTAGAAAAACGTTTGTGATCTTGTTTAACATAGCAATTATAATAAAAAGGCAGTATAAATAAATGAACAGTATCATTCACTTCCAATAGTTAATGTAATATTAACAATCAGAATCTTACTAAACCCAGCTTGCTTGCTTGCCAGATATTTGCACTTACTAATTCTGACTTGATGTTGCCTGTAAGTCATATACCAGGGGGTTCTGAAATGTTCTTTGCCAAATCAAGAAGAGATTCCAAAATAATTCTGATGCTTGGTTAGTTGGTCAGATCTTAGGAAGTAGGTTTGTCAGAATTTCTTAGCATCTGTCCCCACCCTTGTAAATTAATATTCATACCAAGATAACCAATCAGTATGCCTGTCTTTCAGATGAAAGAAATAAAACTGCCATGTTTAATTTTATTGGATGTTTGCCATTCTCTTATAAACATTTTTTCTGCTAAATGTGAGTTTGTTTACCATAAGTAATGAGCTTCAAGTCTACAGTAAACTAGCAATATTATCTATCACTGAGATGCTGAGTGGAAGTGACTTGAGGATGTGGTAGAAATCAACGTCAATTTTTAACTAAAAAGTGCAATTTAAAATTATTTTTCTCATTGTATGAAGAAGCAAATAACCACATATAAAACTGTCTCTTTGCTTTTCTCCATATTATATCTGTTACTATCTTACACTTAGAAAGTTGGTTAGCCTCATTTATTCCTCTGTGATAAATAGAGAAATGACCTCCATACCCAACTCCATTGCAAATCAATGGAAAATATTTTTCCATGTAAAGTGCTTTTTGGTAAAGATTGATTGATTTCCTTTCTTCAAAATCTTACCCTTTTCAGTGTTGTACGGCATACCAATGTTAGTGTTGATGGAGTGGGTGGGCTGATAGTCATTCGCTGATGGACCTTCTGCAGACTTGTCTTTGCTTTGGGTCTTATTTCATTTGGCACTGATAGATTTGCCATTTGCTCAGAATTGTCTTGTATATGAAACTTGCATCAAACTTAAAGGAAGTGACATTCATATTTCACATGTATTGGTAAACTGATTTGGGGCAAAACTGAAATTCTGGAACATTTATAGTATTTTCTCTATATACCAAAACTATTTTCCTTTTTCCTGAAAACTACAATTCAGTGACATTGTGAATTTTTTGAATACTTTTTTTTTTTATTCCTATTGAATTTCATTAATATAAATTGATAATGCTTGTAATTACAATTTGTTATTTATCTGTCATTTCCTGAAGCAAGGAAAGTATAAAGATATCCTAAATTAAAAATGCATTTCCAATCACCAGTTGGGGACTGCGCGTAGTTGTAAAATGGTGGGAGGTGGCAATAAGGTACGGTTACTAACCCTGCATATCACTGTACCTTCAACCCTAAATATGAATTTCTTTTCGATAAAAAAGAAAATGCTATCAAACCTTTTGGACTTTACATGAAAAAGCTTGTCAATGAAACACAATTAAATCAACAATTATACTTAAATCCACCAACTCAAAAAGCCCTCCCTGGTCAATGAAGTACCCTATGATTTTGCTAATCCTTACCAAATATTCGAAAATTAATTCTAACTTATCCAATTATATGGAAGAAATTCATAATGTTCTACAAAATCACCCAAACCGTAAGCATATATACACAGATGGTTCTAAAATGTTGGTCAGAGTGGGGTGTTCTGCTATACTTGACAACATAATGATGCAGAAAAGATTGCCCGACAATGTCTCAATCTTCAGCGCAGAAGCCACTGCCATACATTTGGATTTAGATATTATAAAATCTAGTGAGTCAGATAGATTCATCATTTCGGATTTATTATCTGCTCTTACAGCCTTTAAGAATAAAAACATGAAAAACCCCTTAATTAATAATCTATTAAATAGGTTTGACTCCATTTATAAGGAAATTGATAAAGTAATAGTTCTATGCTGGATACCGAGCCATATTGGCATACAAGGAAATGAAAAAGCAAACAAAATGGTCAAGGAATCTCTGAACAGGGCTCCCTCTAAAGTAATGTAGCCTCACACCAACTTCAGACCCTGCATAAACAGGGCCATTAAAGACAATTATGGAACAACTGCGATAAAAACAAACTATTCGACCTACATCGGTGAAAGACCGGCAAGTTCTAGAAAGATGAGTAGAGAAGAGGTGGTTCTAGCCAGACTCCATACATAACCCACCAACATCTCTTAAAAAATGAGGTACCTCCAATGTGTGTCCCATGCCAGGAATCTTATACAGTCAAACACATCCTACTAAATTGCCATAATCTCTGACGAATCTGTAGTAAACACTATAAATCAGATAACCTAAAGGATCTTTTTGAAAATACTAATCCAAGTAACATCATAAATTTCATTAAAGAAATTGGGATCTACAGAAAAATTAAAAAAGAAAAAGTTCACTAAATTCATTTACTTACCTGAATTAGTAAACTAATTTGGAAGGAAATGTATCTCCAATTACACATTTTTTGAGAAAGTGATTATCAACAATAGCGCTTGACAAAACCTCACTTTATAAGACATGTCAACGAAAACTGATCTACAAAGTGATTTCTTGTAAGGAAGACATACTCTCTTCATACGAACCTTTCAAGGTTGATATGCCATTAAACCTAAATAAACCAAACCAAACACCAGTTGGATCTTTTTCATGATGGCAATAGCATTTTTATAATTAAATCTCTCTGGATTATTTAAGTTAAAATATCTTGTTTATTATAGTATATTCAAAATATTCAGCATATGCACAAAGCAGAAATACAAGATTTGCTGCTTTATCTATAAGAGAGTTTCTCTTCTAGAATAAATCCATATGTTCAGTGAAACCTGTAAATGCCATAAGATGAGGCTACTGATGACAGGAGTTGTTTTCATGCAGTTAGTCTATCTCTGTTCAACACACTTGTATGTGGATTGCATCATTTGACAGCTGATACAGTCTTGTTTACAGTGTCCACAAAGGAAGGGAAAATACTTTGCTTGCACCTTCATGATAATGGAAACAAGTAAGGAATATTTCTCATTGACATATTTCATTGCAGTATTTACTTCTTGCTTTGGAGTGTTGACAAGAAGGTGATGAGTTCATTGTATCTTTTCCATTCTTTCTGTTTTTTGTTTTGTTGAGGATCTTTGACAAAATTCAAATATAATCCTTTCCAAATACCAACTGCTTCGGCAAAAGTGTATGTGTATTTATCTTATGTAGGGCTACTAGCTCACTTCAGCAATGCTGTTAATATAAATTTTCAGACAGTCTAACCTGATGTATCTAAAGTATTCTGGAGCGTAAGACATTGCTGGTACTGAAAGTATTATGTCACCAAACTACTAACACGTCGTTGGTTAATTACAAATGTTATGAATTATAATCTGATAAGACATTTTCATTTTTGAGATCCTTTGCACAAATTTTATATTAATTCTCATAGACCATTGGTCAGCGACACCTTAGCAGTCTCTTGGCTTGGTCTCTATACTGCCTCTGTAAACTCAACTTACACAACATGAAATAGTTGGTTGCAAATATAATTATAGCAATTCTTAATCAAGATGAGTGTTGTGCCCCCCCCCCCCCCCATTTTCTAATCTCTCTGCTTTGCCCTTTCCTTTTACCTTGCCATTTAGGTGAAAATTTTAAAAAATCAGGTTTAAATCATAGCCTTTATTTTTTATTTACTGAATTTTATTTTAAAAATAACTAAAAAAAATTTAGCTTGACATTTTTATTTAGGTTCTATCCAAGATACAACTTGCTAGAATTGAAATCTTATATTTTTGTCAACAATGGGAAGTGTAAAGGCAGATAATTCTTAAACTAGGAGGCCTATATGTGTAATGTATTGTGTAAGTACGTTCTGATGCTCAGTTATGTTAAGGTCCATTTACCAAGATTTCTTAGGAAACTAATTTCCCAAAATGTCAGTAATTTATGCAGATAAAGAAGCAGAAAGATCAGCCTGCTCTGACACGCATAAAACTTGGCTATAAGTATTCGGCATATCAATGGTCACTTTTTAAAAATTTTCTATTGGCTAGTGACATAGCAGTGTTGTGTGTCTGTCCTATTCAACTGTAAGTTGTATATTAAAGGAAATAAACATACTTGGCTTGATGCACTTCAAAACTTTTTTGCAATTTTTATATGGATTAAAGAAAATGTGTCAAATTTATTGAATAGCATGTAGGTCAATCTTCTTAGTTGACAACTTGTCACCACCCACTTGTGTATGTGTGTGTATATATATATATATATATATATATATATATATATACACACACACATATATATACACACACATGTATATGGGGGGTGCAAAGATTTTGAGCATGAATATATCCTTTACAGTAATGTCAAATTACTGTTTTATTTCATTTTTTTGCTTGGTTATGCCACATCCTTTTCAGCAACTCCTCATACTGTCTGTGATAAGAATAGAAGTTTTAAATCTTGATATAATATATATCAGTTGCAACTACAATCCAATGAAGCTTCTTCTGACTAAAGGTCTGCTAATTCCATCATATTTTAGGTGTAAAAATAAATTCCTATTAAATGTTAATCATCTCCTCTCATGGAAAACTTCTTTTTATAGATTACAGAAAATCACAACCTGACAAAAAGACCCACCATATGAAATATCTGACAAGGTTGATAGATGTTTAGTAGTAAATGATGAATTTAAATAATTGAATCTTGGCTTGTCAAAATTGATTTGGTACAACTCGTACATTGTTATATGAAAATATGGAATGTTTCTTTTTATGGCTGTAATTGCATATAACAGTTGTTTGTGTTCCAGCTTTGATGAGGCTATATATTGAAAGTTATATTTTCACATGAATCGGATATTAGGCCATATAGAAGTTTAATGAAGTCACCCAAGTCCACACCACTTACATTGAAATGCTAACGGGAATGTTTTATTTGCCAGTGTCAGGATGTCAACTGTTATAAAAGAACATTTTCTTATGACTTCAGACAAAGTGTTCTTGTTTTTGTGGTGAATCTTTTGTTACCTGAAGCGAAATGAAGCATAAATGTAGAAAGATTAAATTTATATAAATTATGGATAATTTCAGTTATTCTTAAAGTTCTTTTACTAGTATTTCTTTTATCCCAGTTTAAAATACTTTTCATCAAAATTTCTCACTGATGTTCTATAGCGATTAGTTAAAAGCTTCAATTATTTTTATTTGGTTTATATATATATATATATATATATATATATATATATATATGATGGACTCTCCCGTCGAACTCGACGTATGAGGGTCAGACAGATCAGTTCCCAGAAACCGAAAGCCCGACACCCACACAGGATTTGATTATAGTGGTGAAGGCCTTGTGCAGGGCCATCCACACTTTTTGGAGGGACGAATACAGGGACCTGGTGCAACGAATGCCTCAAGGTCCCCGAACGACCCTCCTCAGGTTTTGAATTCAGAGTTGTCCTTCTCCTAGACCAGTTGCCATCAAAGGCTATAGAACCCAGTCTGTCCTGCTATTTACCCATAGTTGGAGGGAGAAGAAGAGAAGAGGATTCACACCTTTCCCAAGGGTATTAGCACATAAGTGAATGTAATGGATTCGACTGGAATTCGAACTCGGTTGTCCGATTCCTCAATCCAAGCTGTTATCCATTACTCCACCGTGCCTCCTCTAAATATATATATATATATATATATATATTAGTTCATAAGGTTTCTTATTTTGTGGCAATAAGAGTGGAAAATCGAAACTGAATGTTCAGTTGATAGTATATAAAATCCTGTCCAAATATGGATAGTGTCAGTTTGATGTGCAATAGCATTGACTATGCCTGAGTTACATATAAAGCACTGACTATTGACAGAATTTTTGGCACTAGAAATTCTGAATTGTATTTAAGTTTTCTTTATGTACATTAAGAACTTTGTGACCACCTGACAGAACCTGAGTAAGATGCTAGAATGTTTCGCTTCCTACTTTATTGATTGTAATTTTAACACTAACTCTATAATTGACAAATAAGAGTTTGAAAATAAGGAATCCCTTATATAATTATTACATGAAAATGCTGGGCAGTTATTACAAGATTTTTATCTAATTATTTAGTAATTATTCAGGATTCTTTCAATTTCTTTGAGAAATTCCTTTGTATTTTTTGCTCCTCTCTACAGATTTCCTTCTTTCCCACCCTAAAAGCTTTCTCGTATTTTATGGCCTTTCAACAATGTATTTAAGGAAAAAAGAGCCAAATGGTCTAATATAAATAGAATTCATGATATTTTGCATTTTTATGAAGCATTATCAATTGATCAGCATATAAATGCAAATTTATATGCTGCTTATATAATTGCACACTCATTCTTTACACTTGAGGTCAGTCATGTATAGATGTAAAATCTGTTAAAATCATAGAGCTCTGATGTACAGGTTATGGTCCTGTGCAAAGGTTTTTGCTAGAACAGATTGAAAATGAAGTTGTTATTCTCATATCTCTGTCTTGAGTAACTGTGAATGTAAGTGTTGTTATCATATGAACCAAATCACTGCTGTTGTGTGTTAACTCAAATATTGATGTTGCTTTTGTTGGCATCAAAGTATGTTGAATCTTCAGAAGGCAACTTCACTCAATACTACAAGAGCCAAGAAAAAAGGACTGGACAGAATAACATTAATGGAACATCAGTACAAACACAATGTCTAAAAAAATGTCTCATTGTTTTGATTCAAAGACCATTTATTTACAAAACTGTACAATATTAAAACAAAGTATTGTATGCAGGGAATGGAAAATTTGTTTGAATGTTTTTTACCTCACTAGAACATCATTCTATATAAATTAATTTCAACTCTCTCTCCCTCCCTCTGAGCTGGCTTGATCAAAATAAATTGGAATTAACTTAACTCTTGTCTGTTAATTAGTCTCATAGTGGTTAGATGTCATTATGAAAAGACTGCGTTATTTAAAAACATTCCAACTACACATGGTGGGGGGGGGGTAACACCATTCCTACACTTGTGAGTGACGGTACAAAAGTCGGAACAAGCATACTTTGTGACTGGTAGTAGAGCATAAGACAGTGTTAGCATGCTAATGTAATAAAGAGGGGATGAGTCCAATAATATTTGTATTTTAGTATCAAAATGAAGTTTACACTTGGTTATTTTGTGACCCATGAACACCCAGTAGTACTTTTAACCACTGCTGATTTTTCTCTTTATCTTATTTTGACATCTGATTCATCCCAGTCATTTTGTATTGTGTATTATAACATAGAAAGAATTTAACTGATTTTCTCTACATTGGCAATTGTACTGGCAAAATTTTATTCAGTAGAAAAGCAAGTTGAAAATTCTTGTGATGAAAACTAGTTCAGTGAATTAAAATTTAAATTCCTTTTAATATTCAGTAAATTGGAATGTCTGTTCCAAATAGAATTCAGAACAAAATGAATTTAGCTTCATTACTGGAAAAAATAGTTTAATGAAGAAAAAGATACTCTGCCAAATAAAATCTGATATACATTTTGGTTTATAGATAAATTGATGATAATGTGATAGAAGAATTGATATCTAAATGACATAAAATGATGTGGCATTTTATGCTCTTGATAAGAGTGCATAACTTTTAATTGATCAGCCTTGAGCTGGTTTTGTATTAACACCAGGACATTGGTGATTGAACAACCCGGCCGTGATCATTTCAAATTCACTCTTACCTTTGCCTATCACTTACCACTGAGTTATTCATAGAGAATAGTTGCAATATAGATTATAAAATAATCAATGAAAAAAAAATGTACTCCTCAGAGTACACAATCTCTTCTGTTTGCCATAATTATTTTTAGGCACAGCATTTAATTATGCATTGTAGTTCAAGATATATCATTACCAAAGTGTTGGCGTCTCTGCACGTCTCCTTTCTTTCAGTGTTTATCAGGTTTAATTATACAAATTACAGCAAAATAAGTGCTTAGCCTTTTGTCAACATTGTCGAGCCAACTTTCTAGCCTCTTCTCTTTCTCTATTTTTTCCAAGATAAATTTCAGCTCATTATCCCAAGTTACCATCAGTTGAAAATTAACAGCTGTTTAAGAAATGTCTAAAATGTTAAAAACCCTGCTGAGTATAGGTACTGTTTTTCATGTGTGACTTTGATCGAAAAGTACTACTAGTTCATTTTCAATTAAATATATAGATATTTTTTTTAAAATATCCTGTGTTTTGTGTTTATGTGCACATACATATGCACATTTCTCAGCTTAGCTAACTGAACATTTTTTTTATTAGTATTTCACTATAAGAATGTTGCTTACTGGTATGCAACATTACTTATTGGGAAATAGCTACACAATCTCAGATCTTAGATATTTTAGATTGAAAATATCTTGTAAGGTAAATAACTTTGATCATTTTTAATAGTTCTGTTTTTTCTAGAACAGTAAAAGCATTATGATGCTGCTGCTACTGGTCATGGTTATAATAATGTTTCTACAGGGAACGTTACCAATAAGAATCCTAGAATGGCTGGTTCTTTATCGGGCTTTCACGTATAAAGGATTAGATATAAACAATGCAAGAATGAAGATAATTAACTGAGCTTAAAATGGATTACTATAGTAACAGGTGAGTGAAGAATGTTACTATGGTAATTGTTGGTGGCATTAAAGCTATTTGCAGACAATTGTCATATCATTTCTCTGCTTATCATTTGGTATCTCCTCTTTTGGTGATACACTGGCACCCTGGAAGATGAGTTTGTGTGAAATCAAGAGAAGGAATTAAAAAAGAGGAAGTGAGAATGAAAAAAAAAATGAAAAGTTAAGGGTGAAATCTGAAAAGATAGAATAAAAGGAAGAGATAGAGGCAGAGAAAAGATAAAAAGTAAGAAAATAAATAAACTGATGTGGTGGTTGGGGGAGAGATGAAGAATGGATGGGGAAACCTAACATAATAAAAATCCCAAATCAACTTTGGACAACCATCTTTAAAGGCATAGATGTATTAAAGCTAATAGTTTTCTATAATATGATGAAATGTCATTTTAAATGATTTGTCTGAATTTCTGTGATGAGGAGTTATTATTTATGCTATTTATATTCAGACATTGTCCTTGTTGTTGTTATCACATTTCATCCATTGTGCCCTCCAGCCTTCTTCAGGTGTATATTGATCTGAGTAACCTAGAAGGAATTCTGAATTGAACCCTTTATTTAATATATGGGGCTTGTCTGTTCTCATTCCTCTACTCATGTCTAAGGATATTGTCTAGTTCTCATCTATATAATGAATGTGAATGTCAGTGTATCACACTTTTCAACTTTTCTCCTAGAGGACGTAACTCAACATATACCATTTTGGAATCAGGACAACTCTGAGCAAATTTTTAAAAAAATTCTAGGCTGGACCCAAAACTGCAATCCTGAAATTTTCCCAAGTTTTCATTACTCTGATTGTTTTCAAGAATTTTCTGTGACAAATTTTTTTGTACAATAACAATTTTTATAACTTGGAAATAAATTTGGGAATAAGCAAAATTGTGAAATCCAGCAAAAGTCACTCATAAAATAAAAATAATTGTTTGTATAGAAATTAAGGACCTACGTACATCTAATTGTCTTTAAATTAAGTGGCAGCAGAAGAATTATTGTTCAACCTTTGTAAAAGGAAAGCTTAAATATTTCTGCAATACTTAAATGCCGCAATCCGTTTTGAGTTCTTCTGTAGTTTATTGTTGCCTATCACATCTACTCCTCCCTACCTATTGTGATGAAAGCCCAATCAAAAGCCCTCCACAGGAGCTAGCTTAAATGCTCCCTGATAGGGCAGCTTTTAAGCTAGTTTATAATACTGCTCAGTTATTGCTAACCCATTTCCATTGAGTCCAAGTACACATTGCCCAACTCCGGGAACTCTCAACCACTATCACCAATTTCACAAGCCAACCCTTTAATCCATAGGACAATTTGCAGTAGTGAATTTGGAAAATTGATTAATGTAGAGGGCCAGAGGGCACAATGACTGAAATGTTGTGACAATCACAACAGACGAGAACAATAGTCTGAACATAAATAGTGTGAATAATGAATTTAAAAGGTTTTAAGAGGATACACTTTCATGAATATCTGCTAAAACATTTTTGCTATACAAAAATGTCTAAGCTTGAACATTCATGCATTTGGAGTGATTATCCTGCTTTCTTCTGTTCTCAGATGGAATTAAGGCATATAGACTGGCTTGTAATATTTATTGCTTCCTCACAAAGAAAATGAATGAGGTGAATTACTAGCAAATGGAGTTTTGAGATAGGAACAGTAGGAAGAAAATAGAATAACAATGGCAAATGGACTCACATTCTTTGGGTCCTGTCACTGGATCTAACTAACGTCTTTATCCACTGTACCATGCGTCCTCGAGGACACATGGCACAGTGGATAAAGAGTGAGTTGAATACCCAGTTAAGGCAGTGGAGAATTTGGAGAGGGGAATTAACAGGAGATAACTGATAACTGACATCCATTAAAACATGCCATGTGGAACTAGAACAGTCTACCCCAGTGAGTGAAACAAAGGGTTCAGTTCGACATTCCAACCACCTGAAGGCCAGAGTGTACAACAGCTGAAACATTGTAATAAATATGGCGACAAAGATGAGGACAATAGTCCGAATAATGTAAATAGTGAAGAAATTATTAGTATAGAACTTATGGTTAGATCTAACCATTCCAAGTGTAAAATGATTTGACCTTGCAGCCCATCTTGTAGTGCACTTAAATTCATAAAGTCTAGGTAGCATAGAGGAAAGTTCATCCAAACAATTATTATGAAAGAATTTACTGTCATACTGATATAGTGAAACAGGTAAATGGTGTAAGGTGATCTTTCAAGGTTAAGGATCACCTTACAGCATGGAATTACATTAGTTTATCAGTTTGCATTAAAGCATTCAATTAATTTTTGATTGCTACTTGAATAAGACATAGCAGAGGAACATCTTAAAAGACATCTTTAGCAGAAAACAATCCTATAAGCATTTAAAGTATAGATTAAAGTGCTGAACATTAAACTGATTTTGACACTTGGTTTTGATTAACCTATTGTACAGAAGAACATTCAATGAATATAAAAACAAAAAAATATTTGCTTCCTTGGACTTGTACACAATAATTTATAGTGCTTGTGTGCAAAATATATAGACAAGAATAATTAAATTGTTACAAGATTATTTCTGAATTCAGTGAAAGATATACTTATTAAAAACTTGTTTTTGAAAATGGAATTTAAAAATGACCTTTTTCTTAAAAACAAGCAATCAAAAGTTAAAAAGGATACCAAAGTGGGGGATCTGGTTGTGTGATTAAATTCACTCAAACTATTATATTAGTTCATGCAAAATTTAAACTTTTAACGTGTGTGTGTGTGTATATATATATATATATATATATATATATATATATATAAATCACCAGCACAACCTGTTAGTAATTCTTTTTATTTTAGTAGGTATCAGGAATATCCTATGCTATAAAGAATTGAGGTTCAATTTTCATGAATTATTTTTTCATTTTGTTCATTTCATTTAAAATTTAATCGATGTTAATAAGATTCTTGCTTCAGAAACAAGCTTCATCATTTCTTATCCTGATATATATATATATATATATATATATATATTTTTAATTTAAATGGTTTATAAAGCCACTAAGTTTGTATGCAAACTTACATAGTTGCTTTCAAGGAAGGAAATAAATTTAGGAAAAGGAATTTCTGACTTGGAAAGATAAGAGGAAAAATAATTCTCATAATTGCCTTTTTTTTTCTTCTTTCTTCCTTAATATCTTTATTAATAAAATGCAATTCTGGGCAACAATATCCATTAGACAAAAACCTCATAAATTTATGATAATCTATATAGTTTAATAATATTCTTTAGAAGAAAAGGTCCATAATTTTTCTCCATTTGTATGATAATAAAAGTTGCATTAAAAATAGTTCAAGAAATATATTCTTAGAACCAAACTATCTGTACATATGATTTGATTATAGTGGTGAAAACTTGTGCAAAACCAACCACACTTTTTGGAAGGGTTGAATACAGGACTTGTGCACAGCATGCCACAAGGTCCTCAAATGTCCCCCCACAGATTTTGAATTCAGAGTTGTCCTTCTCCTGGACAGATTGCCACCCAATCCTATAGGACTCAGTCTGTCCTGCTATTTATTCATGACGGGGGGGGGGGGTCAGGTTATCATTACATAAGTGAATGTAATGAACTTTATTGGAATTCAAAATCTCTCCGATTCCACAATCCAAGCCACTGTGTGTGTGTGTGTGTGTGTGTATATATATATATATATATATATATAAAATTCTGTGGCTTCTGTTATTCCATCTGTCACACCTAAAATAGCCATACATTGACCAATTGAAACCAAATTTTGAGAAGTGCAAACAAATAAGGGGGTATAAAGTACAGTTGGTTTTACTAGGGTGTGTAAAAATTGCAAACTTTTTGATTGATTTTGCATTTTGATGTCATTTGACCATGACTTGAGAATAGCCAAATCAGAAGCAAATACTACTCCTGTTCTATTTGCCTCTTATTTAGTCTCTACTGTTTATGATTATCTTGGGGGGTGGTTTTTAGCTCAAACGGCAGGAGAGAGTAAACTTAAAGCATCAGTTTTGAAAAATCTGTAAAATATTTCATACAAAAAAATAAGCTTCTGCAAATTGAATAGAAATTGGAAAGAAAAAACTTTTGTCTATGTTTGTCTATATCTGTTTCTGCTTGTTTTTATTAACATTAATGCTTATTATGTATTATTGCTGCATGATAATTTTCTCTCATATTCAATGTCTCTATCTCTGTCATAATTCTTTGGCTGTTGTACTCTCCGGTCGTATTCAGGTGCCTGTCAATACAGGTTATCTACAGCGATAGTGTTCTTGTTCTACAGTCCATGTCTAAGAATATCTGATCTCCTTCTTTTTAGTACTGCTCAATTATTGCTTGCCCCTTTTACACTGAATCTTAGTCTGTTCTATCTGACCCAGGGATTGAATTCACAATTACTATGCCACCAAATTCACGATCCAATGCTTTTGTCCTGAACTTAGAACTTGAAGCCTTAAAACTGGTATTATTCTTGCCTGTTGCTGCTGCCCCCCCCCCCAATGTTCCTGTGCTTCTGTCAACAACCCCAGTCCCCCTTCGCTGCTGTTACTGCTGCTGAAGCCTTGCTGCCATTTCTAACATCTCCTATTTAGTATTTATATCTGTGCTAGGCTTGTTGAGAAGACTCTCATAGCCTAGTGTATGTACTCGTTCCTTCAACTTAAGAAACATTAGATAGAAGGGGGTTTGATAATAACAGTGGACTTTTAATAAATGTAACACACACACACAAACTTGAGTGCTTTTTTTTTTTTTTTTTTTTTTTTTTAATCTGGTTAATGAAGCCTGAATGAAAGATGAAATGAATTTAGATATTTGTATTATTTATCTTTAAAAATGAAAAATATTAATCTCTAATTATAACTAATTTTATTTTAAGCAAGAAAATTACATTTTCTGTCAGTCTTAACAAACATTTGTGTTGTTTTCTACCTATAAACTAAATTGAAAATATAATGGAGGATTTAATGATAAACAAGAAATTTAGTCACAATGCAAGGCAAATTGAGAATAATGAACTTTTTTTTTTTTTTTTTTTTTTTTTTAATCTGGTTAATGAAGCCTGAATGAAAGATGAAATGAATTTAGATATTTGTATTATTTATCTTTAAAAATGAAAAATATTAATCTCTAATTATAACTAATTTTATTTTAAGCAAGAAAATTACATTTTCTGTCAGTCTTAACAAACATTTGTGTTGTTTTCTACCTATAAACTAAATTGAAAATATAATGGAGGATTTAATGATAAACAAGAAATTTAGTCACAATGCAAGGCAAATTGAGAATAATGAACTTTTTTTTTTTTTTTTTTTTTTTTTTTTAGAGATCATTTTAAAAACTTTTTTAATTGTGTATAATTGAAATGCACTAATATTCTCTAAATAGAAAATGAATGATAGAGCCCAATTCTTAAGGCAAGAATTTTGAGCATGAAAATTAATGAGAATATTTCCATGTAAAATTATTCAAGGTGATTTGACCAAAATGTTTAAATAAAAATTACAGTAAAATTTAACTAATCTGTTTTTGTATTAATTTTTTAAATTTTAGATTTTCATGGTATTTTTTTTATTTTTATTATGCTACAAAAATATAAACGATAAAGTAAAAAAAAAAAAAATTGATTTAAAAGCAGTTTTAAAATTTTGTGGGTACAATAGTGAAAAAAGTTAGTCTGGGCTCTTGAGCTGATGTTATATTTGCAGGGTAGTTGCTATTCTGAAGACTATATTTGATGCTGATCATCAGTTATGTCTAGGTCATATGATTTTTTATTTTTTATTTTTTTCTCTCCAGTGTTGTAGGCATCTGATGATCCCTTTATGTTGCATAGATGAGGGAATTCAAGTTGAGGTATTATCTGATAAAGATTAGCTTGAACAGTTATCTTGAACCTCTTTTCTGTGTGACTACATCTTGGAAGGCCAACTGATTTTTTAGTTTCTTCTATTTTGAACTGGATTGAAAGTCTTACGAAGTTCACATAGTCCAGCAGTATTTGTACAGCTTCCTGGTAAGGCCAGAGTGAAGGTGTCATCTATGTATCTTGGCCACATGTCCTGAAGAAGGTTGAAATCTTGTGATAATAACAAAGATGAGGTCATCAGCTTTAAACTGTTTTAACAAATGTTATACTGCATGTTGTTGTATTTTAAACATAGTATATTTAAGCAGCAATCCTTCATTTAAACATGATCTATTAAATAAAACTTACAGGGATTTTCTTAAGCATTTTAGTGAATTTTTCCTAGGGTCAAATAAGTCGTTCATTATCAGGTGGAGACTTTCAAAATGTACTTGCTGAAATTGGTTGAAAGTACTCAAAATATAGCTATGTTCATTTTCAAGGAAAGCCCTATGAAGTAGACTTAAGAACACATATTAGAATATTACAATACATTGACAGTGAGGGACAGGGAATTGCTGTCACACCATTTATTAGCATGTTTTGTGTGTGATGTTCAAAAAATATTACCTATTGATTAGACTTGAAAAGTGTCATTTTTCTTGTTTCATATTTTGACAGACCAAATGCCTGTATAAATGATGAGGGGGTGCTTAAATTTTCACCCTGACCCACTTCCCAAAATGGCAAAATGTCAGATTATTTTTGGTAATCCTTTGTTATTCAGCTTTCATATTCGGAAAGGTTGGTTCAAATCTTAACCGAGTTTATTTCCAAATGGAGTAAATATTCCTAAGTCGGACGTCTTTTGTTGTTCAAAATTTGCATCCACTATAAATATCTTTGTTCAGGAAAAGAATGAATTCATATAGAATTCAGAGTTTCTTTTTAAGAAACTTGAATAACCAAGATAGGCTGACATCAATCAAAAGCCAGTTTCCTTACCACTTTTTGCTATACTATGCAATAATTAATTTAAAAAACATAGTTGAGTATTTAATTTGTTGAAGTGCTTTTGCAATTGAGACCGTTCTAAAAATAATCAAAGTAACATTTTCACAATTTATGTTTAAATTCAGTGTTTTAACTACAACCACAACAAATGTATCATAACTTTTATCTTTGATGCTGTGTTGGTGGTGCTCATCATTTATCTACTTATACACATTTATCTACAAAAATATCCAATGTCAAACCAAGGGAGCCAGTCATTTGGCTTGTAGTCCTAGTACTTGTAAGACCAATCACATCTACAGTGCAATGGTCATTTCAACTATTTTCCAAGGCTTTAATAAAAGTCAAACTTGAAAAATGAATTAATTGCCTGATTTGCTCTGTTCTTTTCTTTATTTTGGTCTTGTCTTATTTTCTCAATCTGAAATATTTTATTTACATTATGCTTTTCTCTCTCTCTTCTTTGATGCAACATGTGTTTTCACTCTGAGATTTTACTAATCTGTAAAGTATTTTGGTTAAGGGGGCTACACATTCTTTTTTTTTTTTTTTTTGTCAGTACAAAGGCAAAAAGGAAAAAAACGTTTTAAATTTGTCAATGTAGGTATGCTTCTTTTAATTCATCCAATATCTGTGAATATAAAAAGTAACTTTCTTGATAATTAACAATTTTATTACAAGAATTTATATAATGATTTGTTTCTTACAATAAGTTGTGGTGGCAGCAGTTTTGGTTCCTTCACATTTTTAATTTTATTTATTACTGTCAGTGATACAAATGATTTATTATAATTTTATAATCTAATTCAATGTGCAGTCCTCAGTCCCTACCCCCTCCACCACCACCATTACAAGTTTTCATCTCTTTCTCGTTCAGTAGTCATTCCAATTAAAAATACACTTTTCAAATTTTTTTTCCTTAAGATCATTT
>OZ038501.1:46252416-46351905 GCA_964036315.1 Acanthosepion esculentum
CATTTTAGATTAATAAAAGAAACTGTTATATACTATTAATTTTTCAACCAGTGCTGAAACTCTAGTCTCTTTTCCTTAGGAAGCCTGTATCAACATGACATCTTCCTAACTATTTATTTGTCTGAGAATGGCAATAAAAACGTTAAATTGAAAGAAATAGATTGGAAAATTAATAAAAATAAATGATATTTAATCTTAGAAATTAATAATAGTTGTACATTTTGTTCAATTAATCTTTGTTTGCTTGATATTCTGAAAAACCTTTTGTTAAATTCTACAAATAAGTTTTACTTAGGCTTCACAAAATCATAACCTTTCTGATTTTTTCTTAATTTTTCTATTTTAACTAAGAATAATAAAAGAACAATTCCTACTTGATCATATTAATAAGCATATGACACAACACAAATTATAAATAGAATTTGAAACTTCTGGCAAACTGGTTTTCTATACTTTGAAAGCAAAATGTAAAGTTCATGAAAGTTAAAATTATTTCTATTCAAAATTGAGTTAGAGAGAAATATAAATCTATTGCTAAATCCTCAAAAAGAAAAGGCTAGCAGGATCATGGTCATTTCATTTCTTTTTTTCATGTTTTGCTGATTTTTTTTTGTTTTTCATGTGGAGTGATTTTTATTTGGCTTATAGTGTTGTGAATTAAGGAAGTTGTCATGCCCCTATAGAGTACTAGTATCATTACTACTACTATCACCTGGTGAATAGCTGCATTTAAAAGAAAACTTTTTTTTTTTTAAAGCATTCTATTATCAAATATTAAAAATGATAAAGCTGTGCTTTAAAACCTCTTCAAATAGTGAATGATGTAGTCTTTATTTTTAGCAACTATTTATAAACAAAATTCTTAAAATGTTTCTACAATGCATTTTATAATAAAAAAAACTTTTTAATTTTCATTAGTTCAGGATTTTAATAATTGGAATTTTATCAGAATCTTAAAAAAAAATATCCAAATGCTATCAAAGCATTTTAAAAAAAATTTAATGTGAAACCTCTACCAAGTTTTTTTGCTTCTAATTTTTAACTATGAAATTTTTTTTTCCAGGCTGAAAAATTATTCAAACAGTCCTACAAAATAGCAGAAATTAATTATAAAAAATCTGTAAATGAGGCTCAACACCGTAAGTATTGTTACCATATTGTTAGATTGAATTTCAAATTGATTAGCAAGCAAGTGGTACAATAATCTAACATTTCTATTTTTTTGAATATATTATATACAGGAAATAAACTAAAGTTTTGAAGATCTGAACTGTTTCAAATTTACATAATTTACTTTCCTAATTACATTATTTTGATAATGTGAGGCTTGTATGTTTGTATAATATATATCCTCCCTCAAGTCTTAGTATAAACTTCAACTGTGTACAGGTAACAGTGCCAATCTGAACAGACTATCTGTTACTGCTGTGGTTTCAAGTACGTTTTCATAAGTTGCTATCTGCATGCCCAATCAGTTTTGAATTCAGAGTTGTCCTCCTTCTAGACTTATGCCAACCTATACGGCAAGCGCAGTTTGCTCTATTTAACACATAACTGGGGGAAGACGACATGGATTCATACTTTTTACAAGGATATTTGCATAAATGTTAATATAAGACTTGACTGGAATTTGAATTCTGCTCACTGATTTCTTGTTTTGAGCTGCTAATCACTACACCACGTGTGTGCAGGTACACATACGTACATACACACACACATTAAAACATTTTATATTGTAGAAATTTATCTTTTTCTTTTCTGTTTGATTTTTCATAATTTCATTTTGTGTCCTTGTCTTGTTTTATATTAATTCCATTCTCACTGATTGGTAAACATAATTTAATTTTTTAACAAGTTTTTACAGAAATTAATTGGAAATTTTTTTATCCTGCAACACTGTCAAGTCAATGTTTATTTGCTGTTGTAAAAAATAATTTACAAAAATTGTTTTAAAAAATTCTTAATAAAAACATTAAAATTTTTTTTATATTAAATACATTCAATATTTTATCTTTGTTTTTAAGGACGAGATACTAATGTGATAGTTTATATAAAAAGACGTCTTGCCATGTGTGCACGAAAGCTTGGCCGGACCAGAGAGGCAGTGAAAATGATGAGAGATGTAAGTTTTAATAAATAATTTTTACTCATGGAAAGTTTTAACACCATATTTCTTTTTATGTTTGAACTAAAACAATTTTGGGGTGAAAAAAATATATTGTGTAATATTTATTCTTTCATATTGTTGAATTTTAATTGTTTATTATAAGAAGCTTTGTTTTGCTTATCAAGAAATTAAAGTTTTTAATTTTTTTTTATTATTTTTTTATTTAAAAAAAAATTTTTTTTTAAGGATTGTAAATTCTGAAATAATAGTAATTATCTGAATCCATCAATTTTCTTTGCAAATTAAGTTTTCTTTATTTTTAATTTTAAATTAAAATACTTCTGGTAAAATTCAAGTTTGGATTTTTAAAAAAAATAAAAATTCCTTAAAAATATAAAATTGCTGTTACTTATTCACTTTTCCTTGTCAACTGAGCCTGACAAAAACAAAATCACACTGAGACTCAATAAAATACAATATGGTGTTAATGAAAAGAATTTAATTTTGTGCATGACTGATTTATCTACTGACAGTAAAACTAACAGTTTACTTAATTTCTCATTTTATTATTCTTTTATTATCACTATTCATTTGTTTATAATTATTACAGAAACAAACTATAAATATCAGCTACATCAAGAAATTTCTTCCACTCGTTGACTTTTATTATTTGCAATGATTTATTTTAGAATTAAAGAGGTACAAACGAAATATGCATATGCTATCAGAACAAGGGAGATAATCTTTACACTAGTCATTCGCTTATCCAATTTTGGATAATTGCTTATTTAGACAATTGTCATAAAAAATAAACGATACTTAGCGTTTAAAGTAGAATTAAAGAGCTTGCATTTTTAATTCACTTGATAAAAGGAACTAAAAACTGATTTCGATTAAGAATTTTACAAATAAAATTGTATTATTTTTCATTTAAAACATAAAAATATAGAGCTAAAAATCCAAGGAATCCTGGTATAATTATAAAAAATACATTTGTGCACTGATTTCATCAAATGTGCTAAATGCATGTAAATAAAGTTGATTGAGGTGGTAATGAAAATATCTAGGTACTTGCGTTTTTTTTTTGTTTTTACCAATGATAGCATTTTTCGAAGATGCACAGACTTAGTGGTGTCAGCTATGCCTTGTGCTTTATAATCTTCCATGAAAACTTATAAACTGTCAATTTCATTAATGGAGACTACTGGAGGTATTGGTATTTTTCTCGTCTGGTCTACTTCATTTGTACTTTCTTACAAATTTTCTATGGCTATGTTTATAATCTGATCATCACTGAATAGTTCTCTTGTATATATATATATATATATATATATATATATATATATAGCTTTATTGTTAAATGTCTGAAAATGTTTTTAATCTTTTAGTTAATGAAAGAATTTCCCATGATGAATTTATTTGCAATCCATGAAAATCTCATAGAAGCTTTATTAGAGTTGCAAGCATATGCAGATGTCCAGGCTGTTTTGGCCAAATATGATGGTGAGTTAAAAATAGCTATTTTTCTTGTTTTTTTTTTTTTTTCTGTTTTTATCAAAATATTTTCTCTCTTGCATATACACACACATACATACATACATACATACATACATACATATATATAAATAAAGTAAATACAGTGTGTAAATTCCTCTCAAGGAGTTTGTAACAAATTATTTATCATCTCTCAGTTATAACTCTGTCCTTGGGCAGAGTGCAACTCTAAGATCAGATTCACAACTGTGGAAAACTATACTGAGAGGTGCCCAGCCCAGGGGAACAGCTGCCCGAGGCTGTGCTCTCACTGAGGCTAGCACATCCGGCGGTTGTGGGGTCTGCGGGCAATTTTTGTTCCTGGCTTGGGTATACACACTCGGGCTCTCCACATTAAACTGACTTTGTGTCACAACCTGACCTCATGGAGGGGGTTGCGTAAATACAAATTACTCTCTCTCGAGTGGTTGGTAACACTGTTTATCATCTCTCAGTTGTGTCCCCGTCTTTGGGCAGAGTGCACTCTGTCAAAGGACAATCGCAACCAAGAAAAATTATACTGAGAGGATTCCTGCCCTAGGGGACAGCTGCCCGAGGCCGCTCCCTCTCATTGCACTAGAGAGAGGGATTGGTGCACGCATCGAAGCCAGTGCAATGGACAGTTGTGGGTGCTCGGGAATTTTTGTTCCTAGCCCGGGTGTACACGCTTGGCTCCCCACATTGTTGTGGTTTGCAGGGGTGAGTAAATACAAATTACTATAGAGCTGGGTTTTTTAATCTCTGGATTTGTGGGAGAATTGAGCTCCAATATTGCATTTATCATATAGATCCCATAATATAGATTTTACTATGTTTCTCTAACTCTTCAAATGTTGAATGTATAACTAATTCTAATTTCTATTTTCTTATCTTTACACTATAATAATTTTATCTTATAAATTGTCTCCTGTTTTGTCACCAGTGAAATAAAAATCATTGTTTGTACAGAAAATAAAGATCTATGTACATCAAATCTTCTTTAAATTAAGAATTATCATTGAACTTTTAAAAGGTAAGCTTAAACATTAATTCAATACTTAAATGCAGTGATCAATTTTGAGTTCTTCTGTAGTTTATTGATGCCTATTGCAACTACTCCTCCCTAGCTATTGTGATGATGGACAAACCAAGAGTCCTCCACAGGGGCTAGTTTAAAAATTAAATAGGGCAGCTTTTAAGCTAGTTTATAATAAAATGTGCACTGCAATTTTGGATACAAAAGGAAAATATGAGTTGCTCCCCTTGACCCATGAAAGCAATGATAATGACTTGTATATTATATTAATATATATTTTAACGTCACATAATCTAGCAATGCTGAATCTGAGCCCAATGAAAATTGTTCCCTGCGCCTAACTTTTCTAGGGCTTTTGAATGAGCTATGAATCGTTGAAATCTGACCAGTGGGAGCAGAGGAGTTGCTTGGGCACACACATGCACAAACACTGTACTTATATAAATATAACCAAGAACTCATTCATATTAGAAATTGTGTATAATGCATGTACTTTTGTACATTATTATTTTGGCAAAATGCCTAGTAGGATCAGAATTTTTTTCTTTTTTTTTTTTTTGTAAAACAAACCTTCCTATGTCTTATGGTGGGTAATAGGAAATATAAAAATGGATATAGGGAGAAATTAGTTATTTCAGTCTTTGCACAATGCCAAAGCCCCAGCAAAGTTTTATTCATTTTTAAAGAACCCATTTATTTATGATAAAATGTTTGGGAAGAGAAACAAAAAATAAATTTAAAAAAGTAGTTGTTTTACTCAGATATATATCTCCACACAGACAAGATATTGCATATGTGCTGTTAAGGATGATGCAGTAAAAATATATAAAATATGGCTTTAATACTTAAAAAGTGAAATATAAAAATGTATTTATTTAACAGTATTTAGTATAAATTACAACATAAATTATAAACTAAATTGCAAAATGATAAACTTTCTAGTTTTCTAATATGTGTGTAATTTTTCGACTCCCATGGTCACAATACTATACAAAGCAATGCTCACTTAAATTGCGAAGGGAGATAATTTCGTAAATATTTTGTCTTGCATCATCAAATACCAGCCATCTTTTTAAAATACATTTTTCCTTTTCACCTACTGAAACCTTTTTGTATCTTTCACATTAAATTCCATATATTAGAATCCTCTCAAAAAATTCAAGATATGCAACTTCAAATTTTCATATTGTGTCCGTGGACACTCCATAAATAAGTAGAAAAAATGAAGTACAATTAAGTTATATACAGTCTACTATGCAATGAACAGCTAGTGTACCTATCATCACAGAAAATAGAATCTGTAAGTAGAGTTGAAATTTTGGCTTATTCTGTTTCCTTCATTTTCACCCCTAATGGTCTTTGGAAAAGTATCCTTTTCAATGCTAAATTAAATTGTTAAATAGCAGAGTAGACTGGACTCTAGCTTTGGATGGTAGTCAGTCTAGGAGTAGGATTACTTACTATGGATTCAAATTTCTGGCGAAAGCAACAGGGAAACTACTCGATCTTTCCCAAGAACAATCGTAACAATGCACAGATAATAGAGAAAAGGAATTTCTGGAAAGCCGTGATCACCCATTTTTTCCATCTGCACAAAGATTTCCTCTTCAGGATGAACAGATCTGCCTTTTTTTTTTGTAGATATCAACTTACCAAAATCAGCTACAATTTGTTACACAGCAGCTCTGCTAAAAGTCAGAGCAGTTGCAGACAAGTGAGTATTTTTTTTTTTTTTTTTTTAAATCTCATCTGGGATTAAAATATTGGCAGACTTGAACCTTTGTGCCCACAAAGAAATCTGTCAAAAGAATGTCTTTTTTGGGTTTTATTTTCCATTGATACCACTATTATTTTAACTACCTTCACTCCTTTGGCAATGTTTACTGTTTTAAAAAGCAATGATTGCCATAAAACCTAAATACATGAAAGTGAATTTATATATTTTCTTTGTTCTTGAGAATTGACAACAAAAAACAAAAACTATTAGATTGTTTGCCAAACTTCGGCTAATTGCCAATTGATTAAAACTTTATAAAATGGCAAATAAGGATTTCCTTATAGTGGTTCATATATTTTAATAATTTAGTAAATGTTTATAAATTTATGAATAAAAAAAATTATCTTCATATTTATTTCTTTATAAATTGGTAAATGATAAATATTGCATTAGTTTTAATTGTATTAGTTGTAAATATAAAATTATTCTTGTAAGTAAGCAATCTAATAAATAAATGATTAATATTTTGTCAGTTCTCAAGAACAAAAGTATAAATTCACTTTCATCATATGTTTTAGGTTTTATAACAAATCCTCACTATTTAAAGCAAACATTGCTGAGGAGTGAAAGTAGTTAAGATAATAGCGATGTCAATGAAAAAAACATCCTTTTCACACCTTTTTTTTTCTGGGCACAAATGTCAAAGTTTACTAAAATATTTTTCTGCAAAGCAGCATTTACAATATGTCATGTGAAGTAGATATCATGGATTGCTACTTATACACCATCCATTGTCATAGATGACTGATGTTTGACCTTTTGAATCTCATTCTATTGACTGGCTAGAATTTCATCCTAAATTCTTACTTTTGTATCAAATACAAAATGTATCTTTACAAATGCATAAATAATTATAATCCTCAATAGCAATTATTTATTTCAAGAATCAATTATGAAAAATGCCCACTGCTCAAAAAACTTGTTGATAACCATTCCCTCTTGTATGTGTGTCATTATTTATATTCCTGTAACTGATGAATCATATGTACAGAATGTTCTTGAAGCTGCTACCATAATAGTAGGGAAATGTGGTTTTTGTTAGTTTAAAATTTTGTTTTCTGTCTCTTAAATTTACGTAGTTAGATATTAAGAAATTTACTACATAATCCAATCCAATTTTTTTCTGTGTTTTGTATTTTGTTTTTGTTTTAATCTGAGCCTTTCAATTTGTTCAGATTTTCCCCAGATGTGGCATCAAAACGAGGCCTCAGCACAGCAGAAATGACAGCAGTAGAAGCAATACACAGAGCTGTGGAATTCAATCCACATGCACCAAAGGTAAATGGCAAATCATTCAATTTTCAATGAACTCAGATATTTACTAAGCTTAGCCTTAAGTGTAAGTAGTTGTAAGTAATAATAGAGTAATTTGCTAATCATGACAAGGTACCTATTTTGTAAATTCTTAATTATTTTTTTTTTTTTTTTTTTTTTTTTAAAGTTTATTGGCTTATTCAATGAGCATTAGTAAAATAGTTTAATTCATAAACAAGAGAATTAATATTTTCATAATTATAATTTATTAGAATGTTAATGAATGTTCTCTTGTAGTTTTCAATTAAGCTTCTATATCTCTGCTATCACTTCACTTCTGGTAAGTTTCTCTGTTCCCACTGTTTTAAAACAACCCCAGAAATGGATGTGGCTACAACAATGATTCACTGCTGGGATGGTAGGTTTTACATCATGCAGTGTCCTTTTCTTCAAACATAATAACCCTGCTCGTTATATTCTAAAAGTTCAATTTTTGTTTTGCCTCAGCAAATAGCTGTATTCCAGTAATCATTTGATTTATCCAAAAACTTTTTAGTGAATGTTAAAATAATCTTTTTAGGCTTTTCTTCAATACTTTCTCTGTGTGTGAGCATGCAACCTGTCTGTGAAATCCTTGCTGCTCCAATGTTCTTTAAATTCCTGAAACCTGTACATCTATTTCAGTGTTCTTAAATTTGTGCAGATATACTTTATGCTCAGTGGTGAAACTTTCCTTTGGATTTTAATCACTCCCTCCTGTTGGATTCTTTCTTGGATGACTTAATCTTGTTATTATTGAAACAATGCCAATTTCTTAACATTTATGAATGATTAATAAAACCATGGAATAGGGTATGTCGAACAAATTGAAAATTATTCTTAGTTTATCAAAACTTCAGTCAATATATTTTGGGGTTCTTTTAAGCGCTTCTTTGTTTTTGTTATAATTTTTAAAAATGAATGAATATTTAATTTGTAAAATAACTTTTATATGATCCCTCTAAAGTGATGTTGAGCATTACAATATGCAGATACAAAAATGTTTCAATTTTAGCTGTTGTTATGATCCATCTTTGTGCTAAGTTTAATTTTTCACTGGGGAGAGGGTTGAATGCTTATGCAAAATTTATTACTGCTAATTGTAGAAATAAATAATTCTCACTTGTCAGTTCCAACATTAAACTGTTTTACTAATACCATTTGAGTTGATAAATGTCATCAAATTTGCAATGATTTAATCAGAAAAAGTAAAGGAAATAATCTTGGTCTCAAATAGTTTTACTTTTTAGTCAGTTTTTGAAAATGAAAGACATGTAATTATCTTAATGGAATTTCCATCATTTCTATGCAAATGACAAATGTTTCTCTTGCAGTTGATGGATTAATGTAAATTTGCTATTTACCTCAAATATTTATGCATCCTTTTGATCTTAAGGATTTTCATTTGAATCTCATCAGTTATTTTTTTCTTCTGAATATTTCTAATTTGTTTACATATCATTTTGTTTTGTCATTGTAAAGTGGGATTAATTCATTACAAGTTCTGAAAATAACTAGTGCCAGTCTCTGTTGGCATAGATTGTCACAGATATATTCTTTGCCCTGAGCAGGTTGACATCAAGAAGTGGGTTGCAATGTTGCTTCTGCTACTCCTATTGCAGTAATAAACAAATTGACAGATATGTTAAGAACAAAGACAGTTGTTGGTGATATGAGATTAAAATAACTGCCAACAGTTGTGCCTTTTGTGTAGCCTAGTTGGTAATGTTCTTACATAAAATAAAAGTTCAAATCTTGCAGAATTTGTTCTACATTTTCAGAATTTGTTTGAATTTGTTAACTGAAAAAAATGTTGAGTTAGATAAGATGTGTAATTAATTACTTGTGATATCTGAAGTGTTATTAAGCAGCTGATAAATTATAGTGGCTTTATATAATTGCTTAACAGAGGAAAAAGAAATGTGCTTTCTTTACTGTTTGAAATTGTTAGCAGGTAAATCTAAAATTTAAAATTGTTATTTCGCTCTCTTTAAAATATTAGTTTAATCAATTAACTCTTATAAACATCTGGATGTGAAATTGGCTGATTATTATTCTAGACTTTTCCTTATTTCAAACATTTTAAATGTATTTACTGTCACAGTAACTATAAGGATTGATGCTTATAACAAGGAAAATGTTTCCGTTTTTTTCTTTTTTCAAGAAATGTAAAAACTAAACCAGTTATGACACTTTTAAATGTTTTCCAATTTTTTTTCCCAGTATTTGCTTGAAATGAAAAGTTTAATCCTTCCTCCAGAACACATTCTCAAGAGAGGTGACAGTGAGGCCATTGCATATTCTTTCTTTCATTTGCATCACTGGAAACGGGTGGAAGGTGCCCTCAACTTGCTTCATTGCACCTGGGAAGGCAGTAAGTTATCTTGCTTCTTTACCTTTTATCTATTTATTGAAAGTTCCCTATATTTATCTTTTATTAATTAGCTGGCCATTACGCTCTCTAAGAATTAGAATCTCTCTTCAATATTTAAAAAGAATAATACACTGAGGGAAAATTTATTAAATACTATATTGACCAGTTTAGACATGGTTTACAAATTTATTAGGGGAACACTATGGAACTCCCTTTCCTATTACTGTTTCCCTGACAAATACAATCTCCAGCAGTTTAAGTGTAGCGTCAATCGACATCTCCAGTTGCCTTGATCTATCCACTTCCCTTCTCCACATCCTTTCATTTCTCATTCCTATCTGCTCTCGCTCCAGATCTTTTGTGGCCCCCTTGCCTTGATCGACCCACTGTCTTTCTCTTTCTCCACATCCCCTCCCTTGCCACTCCTATCTGCTCTTCCTCCAACCCTTCTTTAACCCCTTGCGTGATAGTGGCCTCCGGCCTTGCTTGGGGTGATATGATTAAAAAAAACAAAAAAAAAAAACACATGCTAACAGCAATGCATGCAAACACTATAACCGTCCCTGAGCTCTGTAATAAGTGGAAAAGGTAAGCTGTTAAAAATGATCAAAATGAAATTGTGAGTTTATGAAACAATTGTAAATAATATTTACACAATTTTGAAAAAATTGGGAAATTTAGAGTCTAGTACTGGCCAGCTTCTTGATTATTTTTATGAGAGGCTGAAAACATTTTCAGTCCAACCTGTTTTCCAAAATCCATATTTTAATTGCCAAATATCAGAATATTGATTGTAGGAAGTGAGTCATATTGAGAACTTTTCAGCACCTTCTCATGATAAACATTTAGTTAGCTTCCTAACATCTAACATTGCATGAGAAAAATTTCAAGAGTTGGTTTTCAATAACCATGTCTAACATTGTAGAAAATAAATGCTGAAAAAATATTTAGTAAATGATATGAAAAAGGAAAAACAATGAAATGTATGTTTTTGATCTTGTTCCAGCATTCCGAATGATCCCTTATCCATTAGAGAAGGGGCATTTATTCCATCCATATCCCACTTGTACAGAAAGTGTTGACAGGGAGTTACTTCCTTGTAAGTATAAACATTTGAAAAATATTTTACTTCTTCAATAATGTTCTTAGGATATTAGCATCAAATTTGTGTCACTCCAAAGAGGATAAATTCACATTTATGCACCCCCCCCCAAAAAAAAACAGCATCAATGTAGGATTGTTAAATAAAGAGCAAATATTTTTTAATGCAAGAATGCATGTCCTTTTTCTATGAAATAGTAAGACATTATAATTTTGCTTAACAGGAGGCTTGTAGAAAGAAAAGTAACTTTTTTATCCTTGTTGTTTTACCATATTTAACACCATAAAAGTAATAAACAAACAAAAATAAAATAAATTCTTATAAACTGAAAATATTTAAAAGCCGAAAATTGATACTAATCTAATTCTGAAGTAAATTTCTGTTCCTTAAAGATAAAATATTAAATTTTTAATCAATTCCTGCTGCTAATGGTAGCAGTTTTGACTCTCCATCAATGAAACTAGTATAAAGTTAATTTCCACTTATTAAAAATATCACTATAGCTCCTCCTTCTGTAGTGACTTTTGCCAATTTAGTTGAGCAGAATCAAATGACTTTTTGTTTGTTTGTATCATTAATTCTTTGAAAAAAATTAATTTTCTTATTTCTCTTATCTTGATGTAAGTAGATTATTCTATACCTGAGATTTTGGACATGCATTTCTTTTTTCAAATTGGAAATTATCTTCATAAAACTATTTTACATGCTACAAATATTTGTAAAATTGTCAAAGCAAACATATCAGTGACCTAACATGAATTGTCCTGAATCTTGAACGTCCACCAAAAAAAGAATTCTAATTTGAATAATTTTTATTTTATCAGCATTTCATGAAGTGTCTGTCTATCCCAAGAAAGAGCTGCCTTTCTTCATCCTCTTCACTGCTGGTCTGTGTTCATTCACTGCTCTTCTTGCTCTCCTTACACACCAGTACCCAGAACCCATGGGAACTGTTGCCAAAACGGTAAGTGACCTTCAAGAAAAAACCTAGCCACCTTTTACGGCATTCTGTTTTTCTGGTATACAAGAGTGGATCATTAAGTCTGTAACCTGATTTTAGCTGAATTTTGATCTGAAATTTCTACTGTTTTATCTCTGGCTAATATTCTACTAAAGATATTTGTTGTTCAAAATAAATTCTTTATTTCATCATTAGCATGGATCTGTTGCCTGGTTATCACAAAGGAAAACTTATTTTGCTGTAATCAAGGCAAGTTATTGTCTGAGAGCATCACCTCATTCTGAAATTGACAACACAAGACACATCCTCTATGATAAGAAATATTGCATTTAAATTCTCTCTTATGGGTTGAAAGCTTTAGTAATTATATACTACTTACAATTTGAGATAATGGCAAAATAAAGTTTAATAAAGAATGAGTGTTTAAAAATAATAGATGAAGAGAAAGGATTAGCATAAAAATTCCCTATTAAACAAGTTAAAAAAAAAAAAAAAGTCAGCCTAGCAGGGGCTGAACTTAAAAGTAGCAACTGTAATAATCTAGAAGAAAAACCAATTCCATGAAGGACATATAATCCTTCTTCAATCAAAATATGAACTTTAATCTATTTTTCTATCCACTTACAGGTCTTAGGTTGGTTGTACCTGCCAGTCAGTTACATCATTGAGAACCTTGAAGCCATTCTTCCTTCCAATTTGCTCCACCAACTGTCACGGATCTAAGCAAAGAACACTTCCACTCGTCAATGAATCCACCCACGCCAAGTAACAATAGCAGCACCCACCCTGCTCAGTTGTTACAGTACTGGCTTTTACCATAACTGTGACAATGATAGAGACAACAGATTTCTCCTCTTCCTCTTGGCACAACTACTCTTATAACTCCATCCATGTGTGGGCATATTTCTCCTTTATCTGTTCAAGTGATACCTGTGACTCTTGGCCATTGGGCAGTTTGCCTTGGGTCCATTCTTTTTGCTTCCACTGTCAATAGCACCAGTACATCTACTGAGCAAAAATTAGTAAAGATTTTTATTGGACAATGGAGACACAAACGACAGCATCACCTTTTGGCAAATCTGGACGCAGCATCTGTGGCCTATCTACATTAAACACACAGACATACACAAACATTAAAGTTTTATTTATGACTTGTGGATAAGAGAGTAATGAAAGACAGAAAACAGTTACCTATTTATTCAAAGTAGGGCTGCATTTATAAACACAAACATTTTTCAACATGCATATATACTGAACATATATTGAAAGAAATGCATATCGAAGTGCACGTAAATCATTCCATAGAACATCTACATAAAATAAGATGCATAAATATTAAATCTGATTAAAGATAGTACAAATGTACATAGATATTTAGTCGAAATACGCAAATCCTATAATAACAGGATGCTTGTAAATCAGTGTTAATGATTTCACTTTTTGTAGGTTAATGGACTGTCAAGGCCTTGTAGCAGGCTAGAGTAAGTTTATAAAACAGTATGTAAACAGTTAACTGAAATATTGATTTTTGTCAGGATATGATGTTTGGTGTATCTTTTAATCTCCAAGTAACCTGTTACAGTGTGTCTGCATGTTGATTGAAGACAAACATCAAAATCAAAGCAACACAAGAGAATCTAATCTTCATGTTTACAATAAAATACAGAAAAATAAAATCAAGCTGTGTAGGCACTTAGATTTTTTTCTGTCGTTGTACAGACATAAATACACATAGACTATTTTATTTAATGCATATGAAATGTTAAACACTTGAACTCCAAAAGTACCAAATGAAAATCACACAAACCATTTGAAACTAACTTGAAGCAAGCAAATATGTTTATTTGGTCAGAAAAGCCAAATTATTTGATGTTGAGAACTGGAAAAAAACAAAAAACAATTAGACATCCATTGTTGATGATGTCATTTGAATATTTGTTCTGCTCTTGGTTCATTAAATTGTGCCATAAGCAAGAAATGTTTGCAAAATTTGATTTGTTTTATTTTGATATCTTCATAAGTCACACAACCTTTCTGTTATGGTCCAATATCCTCGCACCACTGTTATGGTCCAAGGTTAGGATCAAGGAAGAACAACACGGACAAAAGAGTAGGAATAACAAAGATATATTACAACAGAATAATAATAATACAAGAAGTTGAAGGTGTTAGTATGACTGTCAGTCTGGTTTAGAGTGAACTACTATTGTCTCGACTCGTTACGTCTCGACTTGTTCCACTTCTTCTCTCGTCTCTCTTGAGAGGCGCAGTTTTTATAGAGTCAGGAAGAGTTCATTGTATCGTTACAGGTAAGATCCCATAACACTTTCAATCTTTTTTTGATTGGAGAGATAGATATTATTTTTCCATATTGCTAAATCAGAGAGTGTAAACATATTGTAAGCTGATAAAAGTAAATGGTTATCAATATCTTCACTAATACTCTGACTTTCCTGTAAATAAATTGTATCTTTATACCCTGAAGACCCTATCATCATAAACCATTTTTGAGGCTTGCACTCAGATGATTTTAAAGTTTATCATCATTTGCCAACTGGAACAAATAATGAGCATGAAGAACAATTTAAGGAGTAAAGTGAAGGCCAACAGACTTTCTTAATTGAGTTAATCTCTTTAAGTAGATAGGATATTTAAACATTGTTATTGCAAAATAGTTAATAAAAATTTCTTTGAAGCTGTAACTAATAAAATGAATGATAATCAACTCGAACAAGAAGGTTAGTGATCAAGAAGGGAAGAAATTGAAACTTTAAAAATGTTTCACAGATACCTAAACCTATTATGAATAGTTATTACCAGGATGTAAAACAAAAATACTTTGGAGAATTTTTTTCTTTGTTGGCAATGTTCACCAAGCAATTAGCAAATTATTTTTCTCTGCTCAAAACTGCCACTGTTTCTCACCCAGCAAAAAACAAAAATAAGTCTATTTCCAAGAAAAAAAAAAGCTGGTCCGTAAGAAGAGTATGGCATTAGCAAAGTTTTAGAAGAATATAGGTATATTCTCCACTATCATCTGTTATATATGAGGGGAAAGCAAAAAATAACCTACAGAGCTAATGGGGCCTTCATAGAGAGAAGGCTGAGAAATACTTGTAACTTCAATTAGTGTAACTTCAAATGGCTGAAAGGATAGTGAAAGACATTTTGATGAAGAGAATTGATGCTTGTTTATTGCAAGGGGTGCACAATTTGAGCATCTATTATAAAGGCGTTTTTTATGTGTTCTTTTTTTTTTTTTTCTTTATGAAAACCTGGATGGTGCACAACTTCTGGGACACCCTGTACATGAAGCAATCAAATACAGACAGTATTTACATGGGACACACTTCACTCTTGCTAGTACATGAACTAATTCCTCAAATTGGTTTTAGAAAGAATGAAGAGGTGGGCAATTTTTTGCTTACAATAAAATCAAAATTTTCTCTAGTGAACATAGAAAACATTCTATTTTTAGGTAAATATTGATCTACACTCAAATAATTATTATGATAAATGAGACCATGATTTTTGCCATGCTGATCCATTTATTTCAGTCTAAGGATTTTGATGATAATTACTCTCTGGAAACTTGTCCATGAATGACTTCCAAACAATTTTTAGTCTTGTATTTCACTTCTATGTATTTTTGCAGAGCTGTCGTGGAATGGAGTAAGATTGATTTTCATCCATCCATTACATGCTTCTGTTGAAAGCCTTTGCAAGATAAATCCACTAGTACACATATTTTTAACAAACAAAGCCAAAATCAAGCGAGTGTGGGGGCACAAAAAGGACATGTCAGATTGTATGGGACCAAAATTAACTACGACTATTTTGTTGGAAGGCTGATGAAGTTGTATAGTGTGAGAGGAACTAACTTAGTGACACTTGTCCACCAGGTTTCAGTAGGTCTTTATGCATAGCATGTCTTGGGTAATGTAAACTTAGCAGAGTCTGTCCTCCAACTTGGATGTGAACATATGCTTGTTGATTCCCATCAGGCTGTTGATTCCAGTTTAGGAAGTCCACAGCAAGGCCCTGCCATCACTACTCTGGATATACTACCAATAATTCACTCCATGTGCAAATTTAAAAGGTCAGTTGAAATTCACTGTAGTTACGGTCTCTTGCAGTAGTCCCCCTCACTAGTATGAGAACCACTAGATATGGCGTTGCTCATATACCTTAGTGTCAGAGCTGATGAACTGAGGCCTTTTTTTTTTTTGGCCAATGGAGTAAATGATTCTTCTACTTCCTCCTCTTCTATTTTAATAACTGTTTAAATGACAGATAACAGAAAGTAATAAAGATAATTATAATAGATATTTATAGGATCTATTACTATTGCTGCTGTTCTTAAATAATCTACTACACAATAAATAGCAAAAAATAAATGTTAAGATTCAAGAATGTTAAAGCCATAAATATATAAAACCTAATCATTTGTGCCAGATATATCGATACAATGTGGTAAATATTTCTCATAAAATGAGCTTGCCAAATGACAACCAAAAAAAAACACAAACTTGAATACCAATTAATCTAAAGAATAAACAAACAATGACTATCATAAATACACGTATTTTAATAAAAAAAAGATATAATATGCAATATAATAACTTCTTCACGACACCCAAGCAATGTTAGCAGAGGACAAAAAGTTTTCAACTGATGCATTTGTTGTTGTTTTCTTTAACTGAAGCAGACAATTTGAACTTTGACCTATTGATAATGATTGTGCCTTGTTGACAGCAGTTTTGTGAATTTCAATATGAAACAACAACCAGTAGCAGTGTCCAACCAAAGGTGAAGAACATGAATCCAATGCAGCATGACAAGGAAGCAATCTTGTTTGTGTAAAGAAAAAGAGAGTGAATCAGTTAAAAAGTAGGGGGTGGCATAAAACATATATGCTATTCTACATATTCACCCCCCCCCACACACACACACATATACACACATCATATCTTAAATTTCTCTAACTCCCCTCAAATACATTTGGTATTTAGCCGTTGAAATATCAACGCTGAATCATTTGAAAACTTCCTCCCTTTCAAACTCCTTTTAAGGTTTGGAAACGATAAATAGATGGAACAAGAGGTGGTAAGCAGAGTGGATGGTTTATACATTCAAACCCCAAATTCTTTAAATCATCTATTGTTTTGTCACTTTTGTGAGCAAGTGTCTTGTACTATAAAAAGATAACATTTCCCTCCAGCTTACCTTGCCGTGGATATAAACTTTCCTGCTGACATTTAGGTTTTTAATTTCTTCTACCGAGTGCCACTGCTACATGAACTGTTGTTTGGGCTTCGAGTCATAATCGTGTAACTGTATTTCATCAATAGCGACAAGTCATTCCAGAGAATTATCTATAGATCACAGAAATCAATTTCGAAATAGCCACTCAATACCGTTACTGGTCAGCATTCAAACATTTTTTTCACTCACCTGCCTGGCGCTTTTTGTGTATCCCTGTGTTCATAGATCAGACACAACCAGTGCTCTGGATATGTGTCGGGGTTTAGTAATTATTTTGCTCGAAATTTGGCCATTGGGGTTGACATTGTTGAAAACCTTCCAGACTGTGCTGCATTGGGAGTCTCAAAATCTCCCAGTTGGATGCTGGCGCACCACTTCTTCACAGTTAAATACGACTAACACTTTTCTCCCGATGTTTGCAACATAGCCTCATGGATTTCCTTTGAAGTTTTCTTCTGCCGCAACAAGATCTTCATAAGCGGCTTGGAAGTCAACGCTTGAAAATTCCTAACTTTCCTTTGACATGGTTTAGGTAACGAAGCAACGATCCTGAAAATGAAAACTTTCACAAAATAAAAAAAAACGTTTTTCCAGTTACAGTAATAAAATAAGGCACTGATTTTAGGAAGGTCAAGACGAGAACATTTTAATACACCTTCGTCTTATAGCCAACTAACTGAGGACTAAAGATAGTGCCAGAAACTATTTTCCTGTCTGCATTAAGCCAAGAAAGTTTGAAACTGTGCACTTGTAGTCATAGTCGTTGAGAAAAACAAAATCATCCTTTTGGGCGTCCTAGGCATCATCGGCCAACTGAAAGTTGAGCGAGGTTGAGAGACGAAACCACCACAGCAGAGATTACCAAAGTTTCAGTACGGGACTAAAATGTCGCCGACCCCAATTTTAAATCTGTTGCTGGTGGAGGGATATCCAGTTATCTCGATACTCGGATCATGTCACCTCCAAGAGCTAACGAAGAAGTGGAAGTGTGGTTCCAGGCCTATTGAGCCTGCTGGGATGCACCCGAGTTTACAATGAACGAGAGCTACTTCACCGCGATAAAATGTGTTTTTTTTGGGGTTTTTTTTCGGGAGTTGAAGTGCATTTTTCACTGTATCGGACCGTATAGCTGACTTTACTTTGCAGTGATAACCCAGTCAATGTTACAAAGTTCAGTGTTTATGCTAACACTCGATGAATAAAAAATATAATAAAAGATATAAAGGATTTTGCTTGTGCGTGATAGAAATGGCCACCATATCTGATATATATCAGACGAGGCGGTCATTCTTATCATGATTGCGAGGAGAAAAGATCAAATTTTGAATATGCCTGTCGTTTTCTTTTTTGTAAATTTTATTTGTGTTCCATTCGCCCTTTATCTATGTTTGTTTTTGCTGAAAAAGTGTTTTAAACAAAAGAAACCCTAGTTAAAATTTTCTGCTAGATAAAAAAGAAATTGAAAATAAAATAGAATGCGATATTAACTTTTGTAATCATTCGACAACCAAGAAAAAAGATTGGATTTTTGTTAAGATCATGGATTTCTGAAAAATGTGTGAAATGTTTTAATTGTTATTCTACAAGTTTTATAATATCAGACTGCGCTATACTTTCTGACGACCGAAAAGAATTAAGAGATTAAGAAGACGAAAGCGTCACCATAATTAGTGAGTCAGAAAATTAGTTGAAAGGGACGAAGCCATTTTCGGAAAAGTAAGTAAATAACACAAAAGTTTGACTGGAAAGTATATAAATTTCCGCGTGCTTTTAGAGTAAATCCACCCTGCAAAAGAAAGAAAGAAAGAAATCGTCCGTATTTAAGAGCAAGAAAATGTTTCCGTTGACTCGCACACAAATCGAACACAACGCAAATGGTTTTGTCTCTGGATTACTGACGTATCCTCAATTCAGAAAGCAATAGGTAACAAAAATGTGATCTATTCTACGTGGCGACAGACAAAACGAGGAAGAAAAACGGCACCCACAAATGTTTGGAAAGTTTTTCACTATTGCCGTATAACTTTTTATCACTTTTCTCACTAATAATGAATTGTATAAAGAGACATATAACTTTATAATAGGAAATTATGACAGTTTTGAATGCCTGCCTTTTTGGTGTAATGGATAGCGGCTCTGAAGAGGAATCGACGAGCAAAGTTCGAATTCATCACATTCACGTGCTCGCAAATAAACTTGGGAAACGTATGAATTTATCTCTTCACTCCCAGCTATGGGTAAATATCAGGACATACTATAGACTTGGTTGGCAACTAGTCTAGGAGAAGGAAAACACTGAATTCAAAACCTGCGAAGTATCGCTTGGGGACCTTCTGTAATCAGTTCTGAAAAGTGTGGGTGGTCCTGCAAATGCCGTCACTGCTATAATCAAATGACATGTGCGAGTGGTCTGGTCGTTCGACTCTAAGAATTGAGCTGCTGGACGTTGAAAGCAACGTAAGATTCCAGTATCTATCTATCTAAACGAAAATATCTGAATTTTATAGCATCCGTTGATATTTAATGCATTTTTAAAACACTTTCAATTTAATATTTTATTAGAATAATGTGACAATGCAGAAATAAGATTTGATTTAGAGAGCTTACATATTTCCCTTACAAAGGTGATACATATTATATCATAGTATAGAATTGTGCCACTGACGTCAGTTGTAAATATAGAAATGTTTCATAAAAGCTAGGTCAGTATTAGAGTTTTACTCTTCTCAACTGAATTTCAGAAATCATTTCCCTTTCGTTATTGCTTCTTCTAAGAATTTCATAGATCATTTTATCTAGTATTTCTAGTGTAAACAAACAACATGGCGTTGTAGTAGCAATCGGAGGAATAAGAAATATATGCATATGGATTATAACGGCGATGATGGCTGGGGAACACTGGTAACGAAGCATATAACATCGTTATCATGGTAAGACAGTTTTATTCTGATTCACACTGTTTATGTAATGTTCATAGATTAACAATTTGACCGTTGGTATAAAGACAACACAAATATGATCTTCGGCTAAACACAAATAAATAATAGTTTTACACATCATTGAAGTAAGACTTCTTTAGGCTGAGAAATTTCAAGACAACCTATGACGACTGTATGATTTCACTGTCACCATCACAGCTGACTCTACGATTCAAATGTTGTGGATGGAATCATGAATTGCTTGAATTTTTTGTTTTTTTTTATTCTTAAAAAAAAAGTTGAAAGTCCATTTTTAATTCAGGGCGCACTTGTAGAATAACTAAAACTATGGAGGCGTACTTTAAATTTTAATAAGGAAAAATTAGTCATGAAATTTGAAAATAATAAAGAAGTCTCCTAAATAAGAATTTATTTTTAAGACATTACATCATATATTTAAGCGGTAGAGTTTTCATTGAAATGGATTTATGAAGAATCTGCTATTTTTCTTTTTAGTGAGGCCGATAATGACTAATTTAAATCCGTCGAGTAAGACAAAAAGGAAAGGATTATGTATTCCTTAGGAATTTAGCATCCAGTTTAAAATAGTAAATGACAAAGACTTGATTTAGACATGGAAGTCATGTGCCTGGTGTCTCTCGAGCTTCAGAAAAATAAAGATAAAAATAATTAATAAATTACACTTCTATTTAACTTGGGGCGCACCGGTTGAGATAGACAAAGAGCTAGATTGTAGTTAGTTCAAAAACCTAACGAAAACCTAATATCACTTTTTTGTGGTTTTAGTGTCTACCAATTTTTATTCTCCTGCATAGCATGCGAAGAATGGAAGAGATGTAACTGGATTCCATAAGGATTGGAGATGGATTTTTTTTTGTTGTTGTCAAGATCAGTTTTCCATTGCCGATTTAACTTGATAGGAAAAGAAAGAATGTATTTCTTACAACCTTTGACCAAACCCCCAAATGTCGATACTTTTGTCATTTCTTTCAGTTGTTTTCGTTTAAGAGGACTTTGACAATTCACACTAATGAACTCTTTTGAAAGTAGCGGTAAAGCAATTAGATATTTGCTCAGAAAACAGACCAGCATAAAAATGTGAATTTTAAGCGAGTCTATGAAAAATCAAATGCCAGATAAAAATTCTCATTGACAATTTACAATCTTTGTACGGATGCGCAGGGAACATAACGGTTATCAGCACAGAGAGTCGAATCAGCAGAAATTACTTCGGAAAAGGGATGAATTCATTTATTCAGGTTAAATAGCAGGGAAGACTGGCCGATTTTGTGTAGCAGCCAATATAGAAAGTGGAACTCTGAATTCAGAACTGTGGAGAATGCAACAAGAAACTACTCCATTGTCTTTTTTAAGAAGTCATGGCAATTCACAGATAATAATGAAAAACATCTGTGGAGAGTTGTGTTCATCTACGTCCTCAAGGGACATGACATCAAGGAAAATCGGTAAAAGATTACGACTACAGTGCATGTTTTTTTCTTTTCTCGGTCATATCCATACACACTGTAAATTTTGCCGAACACTGCGTATCTCTTACAGGACATATATCATGGCAACACTTTGTCAATGCACTCGGAAGTACTTCCAGATTTTCGAGGCATCAACAAGTTATCTTCAGAAGAAGTGTAACTGCCAGTATAGCTAGTTCTGAGTTTTTCAGTTCTTTATCTTTCACATCTAAAAATTTAGTACAAAAGGAGCATTTTTAGTGTGGATTATCAGTTGGCGAAAGATCGATACAAAGAGAGAAATAGGAAGTTTCTTCATGCGCTCTCTCTCTCTCTCTCTCTCTCTCTCTCTCTCTCTCTCTCTCTCTCTCTCTCTCTCTCTCTCTCTCTCTCTCTCTCTCTCTCTCTCTCTCTCTCTCTCTCTCTCTCTCTCTCTCTCTCTCTCTCTCTCACACACACACACACACACACACACACACACCTTCACATACATGCACATCACTTTGTAACAACAGTGGCAAATTCTTCAGTGTCGAATCACATTTTAAAAAAAAATAAATCGCTCGAATCAGAGTTAAAGTGCGGTTTTGAAGTTCCATGCAGTGAATTGAGGAATTCAAAGTTATTTCTTCAGAATTATCATTGCTGTTTTCTAAGCTGAACCAGAGATCCCTTTTGTTTTTTGACGGAGGGCCAATTAGTCCTCGACAGGAGGTAGCTTAAGTTTAAGCTACCTCCTGTCGAGTAGCTTAAGTCCGCACGGAGTGTGGCTTTTAAACTAGTTCCAAATATAAGGACGTATTACAAATTACTTAAGCAAACACGAAATAATACATACTTCCAAAATGATTTTGAAATGTTTTGTTTCTCACCTAATTAAAAAAAATCCTTTGTTTTTCTTACTGAAGTTTAAATTAAAATTAAAATGATTAAATTGATTATTACTTAGCATATCTGGAGCGAATTAAGACAAAATCTTTTTTTTAATCAATAAAGCAAGGCAATAAATCCATTAAGACGCAGGGGATTATTGAGTGTGAAAGTGGATAAGAAAAAGGATAAGAAAACATTATTAAGGATCGAGAAGGATAAAAGAACAGGGATTAAGAAGACAGACTGTAACGATTGACATTGTATTTAAATTTTTCAAGACCAAAAAGTTGACTGTATGCAAGAAGCTGGAAGAATGTTCCACAAGTGAGAAATGCGTTCCACAGAACAATTACCATGAAAGTATTTATAAAAAAGGGAAGCTACATAACAGTGGCGTGAACGTAGCAGAAGCCGAAATACCAGGTCAAAACCGATGACATTGCAGATTCTTCTTTGGATTTTATCAAGAATCTAAATATATAGCAGGAGCACCAGAACAGACAAAGGTAGACTTATAAATATATAAGATAGATTCTGGAGAAAAATGGTCTCGAACGACGCAGTGAACCAACTTTCCTAGAAGCAGACCTATCAACTGATTCAATATAATCTTTCTACTTTCTGTCAGCGGAAAATGTTAGTTTGAAAAGGCGTAAAGAGTCACTCTTCTGGGTGTTAGCATGAGTCATGCTGATGGAAGGCAGAAAGGAGTTTCTCAGATGATTGATAGAGAACAGTTTCGTTTTGGAAGCTTTGAAATTAACAAGCTATTCCTTGTCCCATTTAAGAGTAGACTGTAGGTCATTTTTTAGATCAACTGCCAAGTGTCCTTATTGATCTAATCATAGTCTCTGTTAATACTTGACTAAATGGTTGTATCATCATCATGGATACCGAGTTGAGAACTGATGCAATCGGGAAGGCCGTTGATCGAAATTAGGAACAGGAGAGGCCCAAGAATAGAATCCTGGATAACGCGTGCATGAAAGCAGAAAGATCCGGAAGAGTGGCCACTGAAGACAACATTTCACGATTTGACAAGAAAGACTGACTCAGTTAAAAAATTCGCCCAGAAATACCATAACCTTTCAACTTATGTATAACAAACCCTGTCAAGTGCCTTCGAGATATCTAAAGCAGCAGCCCGAGCTTCACCATTCTTACATCTAAAGCTTGATAGATTCTTTCGGCAATAATCGTTAATATGTCAGTAGTTGACCTAGAGAAGTGAAAGCCATATTGCTTATCTGAAAGAATCTGAAGAAACGTCAGCTTTCTGAAAATCAACAAGAATGCTGTGAAGAGTGCTTAAGTATTGAGGAGACTTACTGCCATTTGATTACCAGCAAGATTCACCAGAAGATAATCAGGAGAGAATTTAACAATTCATCCATTCTCACCGCGCCAAATTTCATCGTATGTTCCAGTTTGTTCATCTATATCTACTTGGGTCGAAATAGATATAGATGAATAAAGTAAAATAGACATTTTTTTGTATTCCAAAATAGAACAGGTACCCGAAGAAGATGTAAAAATATAGCGACTGGAACGTTGTAATAAAAAATAAAATTCCCCAAATAACAAAGACGAGGAAATTCCTCTCTCAACCAAAAACACTAAGTAAAATATGCGTCTTAACTTATTTGCAGGGGAGGTAACTCTGTCACTTGATATATAATTATTTCCCTTAGATTTTTAATCACATTAATCTTTATACATGTAAGTATAGTAATAGAGAACGTTCTGATGGAACTGCCCACTCATTAGGAGAGGTGAACAGGAGAATTCGTAGATAACATTAGTGTAGTCGGTGCTTTTGATAGCGTTGAGTTATAATGAAGTTAATTAGTGTTAATTTTTTGTAGTAGATTCCGATTTTGTTTTATATTTCAATCTGGGATACACATAAAACTTTTAATAGTTGGTTCATTTCGTTTGTAATTTAAATGTATTTGGTTTCAATCTCAATAGGTTTATTGATTTTAGATCATTTTCTGTTATTAATATGGAGTTAGATTTATTTGTTTGTCAACAACATAATTAGGAAATCTGTTGGTGGCAAGTGTTTGTTTGATATTATACACTTATGGGGATAACTCAATAATATATTAAAAATAAAAAAATAACTTCCATATAACTCAAAATAGTGAAAATAACTAGACAGCGCTCGATCTCAAACATTTGGAAATGCCGAAATTCATTGAAGCCAAACAGATGATCTCTTGTACATAAACAAGAAAAATAATTAACAAAGTAAAAACAAACAAAAAACATTCATGTCTGTCGTTTTTAATTAAACCTTTCTTTATCAATGAACACTCGTAATCTTTTCATTCGGGTTTTATAACAAATGTGGATGCAGAATTTCTATTGTTTTAATGGTCCCTTATCAAATGTGGCTTGGAGCAGCGAACACGACACGTGGACTTATAGACGTAGCGTGCATTGTATCTGATGAGGTCAACTTCAACTGAAAATGCTAAACATTTTATTTTGGGATCGACTCAATTGTCATTGTTTTTTACATATATAAAACCTAGACAGTAAATATATCTTTGGATCTCCTTAAGCTCCTTACAATAAATGAGGTGACTGGAATGAATGTGAGTGATGAATGAAGTTTGTTTTTTTCTTTCTTGTTTTTGGGTGAATGAAACAATATAGCTGGCCTGGATCACAAAAGAAACGAGCCCAGAATAAGATAGAGACAAGACCAGCCCATAGCGTCATCGATCCTTACGCCATTTTCTCATAATTGCATTAAAATTTGTATTTTAATCAGTTCTTTAATTTTATCACGTAATTTAGTAAAACATGAAGTAAATCTGATTACATTGCAAATTAGTGTTTATTGAATACATGTCACTCTTCTAGATCTCATGTGTGTTTTTGAAACAGTCTTTATTTGGAGTTCATAGGGTCAGGTGATCATACCAGTTTCGATTATTTTCCTATTGTCCTTTTTTGTTTATATTTTGCTGCGATTAATTATTGTCTGTGTCTCAGTTTTCGGCAAAATGTAATTCACCGAACATGGAATCTTTCAACCACTTCTAGTAGTCCCAATGTAAACGTTAAGTTATAACTATATATAAAACTATATTTATAATTTGTTCCCTGAACAAAACTGTTTGGAACTGAGTAAAAAATGAAAGTGAAGTCTATAAACGCGCGATCCTTTGAAAAGGAAGGTTAGGGTTAATGTTTTATAGCATGCTTATTTTTTTGGTCTAAAATCAATGAAGAATAATTATAAGTTATAATTAGCTTAAAAGAATCCAATTATATATTATTCTTTTCTTCCAACACTCTGTTTTGAAGCTGGATTTTCTTCATGACTTTGACCGCTAAACTGCATTCCACACCGGACTCGATTATTACGTGGCTCAATTATATTTGGCAGATTGCCAAATGAAAGTGAAAATCAAAGTAGGTACATTATGTTGTATTTGCAAGATTAAATGGAAGAGTTACCTTTTTTGACAACCAGCGTTGCAAATCCTGGCCTTTAGATGGGCTCGAAAACTGAGCACTGACACCAACATTAAATACAAAGGTCTAAGCAAGATATCGCAGTTGATAGAAGAAGCAAATATAAGAATCGCACTGCCACTGATCAAGTCAGACGTTAAAGTGATTTTTTTTAAGCAGGGTAGTAAAGCAACTAAAAAACAAAAGGCTTACTGGATGGGCAAACTTAGAGATCAGAAACGTTACTAAGGAGCGAGAGTAAAAGAAGAATATTCGGGAGGATAGTAGATAACGATTTACATTGCATTTAAGTTTTTGAAAATCAAAGTTAATTGGAAAGCAGAGAGCCGGAAGAGGGTTTCACAAGCGGCTGAGAAACAGTTAGCATAGAAGTCACGGTTACATCCAACCAATTTAACTGTAAGTTGGTGAGACCTCGTCGCCAGTCTAGTACTGCGCTTAAATTCAAAGAGTCTGGGCATCATATCGAAGTGCTCATGCGAACAGTTGCCATGAAAGTATTTATAGAAAAGGTACAAGCAGGCAACTTTACGGCGGTGGAGAAGCGACTGAAACCGAGACGCCAGATCGGGACCAATAATATTGCCGATTCTTCTTTTGATTTTATCAAGGATCTCTAGATATATAGCAGGAGCACCAGACCATATGTGGGAGCAGTACTTTAAGCATGGACGAATGGTAGATTTATAGCTATGTAAGACAGATTCTGAAGAGAAAAATTGTCTCGCACAACACAGTGAACAAACTTACTTAGCTGCAGACCTAGCAATTGATTTAATATAGTTTTTCCACTTCATGTCAGCTGCGAACTTTAGCTCGAGAAGACGCAACGAGTCATTTTCCTGGAGGATAGCATGAACCATGCTGATGGAAGACAATGTGGAGTTTCTCAGATGATTAATGGAGTGAAGTTTAGTTTTGGAGGCATTAAAATTTAACAAGCCATCCTTTGCCCCTGTTATTAACAGATTGAAGGTAGTTTTTGAAATCAGACGCAAAAAATATTTTTTAATTTATTTTGTTTTTGAATAAATCTTTATTGTTTTATTTTAAATAGGTTTAATTTAACCTGAGTGATATATTGTTATTGTTTAAATACTTAAAATAATAAATATTTAAAAAAATCTAATTTTTGATTTTTAATATATAGAATTTCAAATATAGTGAAACCTCCTTGAGATTGTCTTTAATAAGTTATATGTGTAGAAGAGATTCTTAAATCAAAATGTTTGTAGCAACCAATCAACTTTCACTCAATGATTTTATGTCTTTCTTTCAGTCGAAGAGAGTGAATTGAACAAAAAGAGATAGATAGATATGAAGATAGATAAATAGATACGAACAAGCTGGAAAAGAACCGATAGACAAAGAATAGAAAAAAATAGTCTCTTTTATAAACTGGTTAGTCGGATATTTTTTTATTACCAGAAAATTATATAAAGTTCAGTGAATGAGTGGAAATAGATCCTAAATCTGTTCAAGGCGATATTTATTGTTGCTTGAATATATTTATTAAAAAATCTGAAAATAAATAGTTAATGTCGACTGTATTAAAATGAAGAGCTTTAAACTGTGGCAGTAAGGGGATCCAGCCTGCACATTGAACCAGCAAAAGGATTAAACTCAATCAAGAATAGACAAATATAAAGAGGAAAAAGGGAAAAAGCAATGTCTACAAAATGACAAAAGATGTTAGAGAATTACTTTTCATTCAGTTCATTTTCCATTTCAAATTCTTCGTTCCTTTCTGAAAAAAAAAAAAAATCAAATTCTAAGGCAATTTCGTTTGATCCTCTTTCGGAACTGGAACAATGACGGGAAGTTCCAAAGAAATCCGTTCAACAAAATAGGATTAACCTAATCTAAAGAAACGGATTCAAATACGACACAAGCGTCTCAAGATTCGACATCCCGATTTCACCCAGACATTGCCTTCCAATCCTTCCGCGAGCTTTTTTTTTTAATTTCTTTAACTTGATCCACTCCAAAATAATCTTTCTATACATGAACAATTGTAATCAATCAGTGGTTTGGATGTGTGTATTTTGGTAACAAAGGCAGATGGGAAATATAACATTGTAAAGATGATGTGTATTGCAAAACAAAGAATTATGGGTCTTTTTCATAGCTTCTAGGTCTCACGAGACTGGAATGATGTTCCAGGCGACAACAAAAAAGATGAACGGCTAAAAAAGGTAAGCAGCACAACATAGTTGCCTTTATGGATTTTTTTTTGCATTTTAAAATCGCAATAATTTTCTTTTTTAATTTTGGTGTTAATTGCAAGAAAAATGCCTTAACATAACAAATTATTAAATGAAAAAGCCTAAAACCAGTTTTAAGTAAGCAAAAACAATTTTCCTTTCTTTTTTATGACAAGGTATATGGTTTTTTTTTTGTAATTAAAAGTAGAATTCATTCTTCAAAGACGATATTTTAATCATCGCAATACATGTGAATATTGCAAAATGATATCTGTGAGGATAGCAAAAAGGATATTGAATTATGTGAATAAAAGAAAGCGGGCTGACTGCATGTATTCACCACAACTAAGGCTGTCAAATATTGGTTTGGTTTTTGCATATTTCACAGTAACCATATAAGAGTATGTGATAAGCAAAAAAATGTGACATTATGGACAAGGAACTGGGGGTTCATTTTTTCTTATCGATATGTCAATGTTTATTTGTTCATTTTGGAATACGTGAAAGTGTTTCAAAAGTAAACGAATAAATACCGGAAAGTGTTTGAAAAACAAACACGGAACTATTAGCAAATATTATCCACTTTCATCCTTTAAGCTATGAAATATATTTTATTCATATATAAAAACTATTTAAATGTTATGGCTATTGTAACTTGAAGAGCAGAAAAAAACAAAACAATACTACTCAAGATATAAATATTTATGCACAAAATTTATCATTCTCCTCAGAATAGTTGAAACAATGCAACCAAAGCGAATGAAATGATTGCCTGAAATAATAATGAAGTTCAGAGGAAATATCCATCATATTCTGAAAATATATTTAGCTTTAGATTGCCTTCTCATCTAGTGACAACTATTTTGTGACCAAATTTTATACTTAAATAAAATCTTCAATATTCACATAATTGGAGTACTTGTGTCGCCACGACCATAAAGTCATTTAAATTTATATATAAAGCTGTTAAACTTATATTTGTGATGGTAAAGATTCGTGTGATTATTTTAAAGCGATCTTTCCGTGAATAAAAATAATAAAAGACATTTGGAAAGATTTGTTTTATTAAGACATTCCTCTGTGACTCTTGTCATGCGTGACAAACGAACGTGGGTGAAATTGAGCATTAAAAGTAAATGACTTCATATTCTCAGTGAAATGAAAAATGCAGAACCATTTGAAAATATACAAATACGATTCTTTAAAACAGGGGGAGGAGAAAATCCCTGGTAGTTAAAAATGTTTTCTTTTTTTTTCTGTTTCAATCAGTTTAGATCTTGTAGAATCTGTGAAAATGAGGATGTTCATATGCCGAGTTTGCTAAGTGGATGTTTACATAATGCATGAAAATCAGGAAGACACATGTCTTGACAATGGTAATGGTGGGATTAACCGTTTCATTACAAGGAAACATTTGCCATTCATTGACTGAACACAAATACGCAAGTACTTTCGACTGTACATTCAGTTATCTTCAGGCATGGAAATTATTTCGTTTTTGGTAATATTTAAGAAAGACCTAATACAGTTTATAATTTTTAAAATCAATGATCATAACATTCATTGAGTGATTAGTAGGTTAATGCATCTTTAAAATTTTGTTAGCGAAGGGATTTCACCATTTTATATCATTAACTTTACTAATTTACTTTTTGTATGAATGATTTATTGTAATATAAATTGAACTACACCACATATTTGATATGTATGTATATATATATATATATATATATGTCCGTAGAAAAGTCATTATGTCTGTAGCCTTATGATGACAAAGACATTTATCCTGTACAAAAAATATTTATTTTTCGATCTCATCTTCTTGCCAATGGTGAATATTAAGCACATCGAAGAAAACAAATATTGAAAGACTTTTTTTCAGTGTATAAGACGCAATTTCTGTTTTTGGTGTTTCCTTTGACTAGATATTTATCAGTCACGCAACCTGGTCGTACTAATCGTGTTATACTACTTGAAGCGAACATGCCACTTCTTACCATAACAACAGAATATTTCATTGTCAACTAGATTGCCAATACATTACTTTTTATTTCTTTGTTTGCGTAAGTTTTTTTCTATATTTTACTTTTAATAATTTGTAAAACAGCATTTATTTTATTTTCTCCCATTCCTTCGCCGCCTATTTTACATATAAAAAATGAACCCCAGTCGCACGGAATAGAGTTTTTGCTTTTGGGAAAAAAAACAGAAAAAAAACAGTTTAAATAATATATTTAAACACGATTAAACAAGCAAAAATATTTTTCCAGTTACACGTTATAACTTAACGTTGATGACAACATTTCCAAAACGAAGGAGAATTTCGAGCTGTCTTTTGGGGCAGAAATATGAGTCATATTCTGAAAATACACTGATGTAAAAATAAGAACGATTAATTCATTTCAACAACGATAACAATAAAAATAAAACGTCATTGTTGTAATTATATTTACACCACGGCAATCAAACGGTAAGTGATGAATTCAGTTTTGTTTCATTGGCTGGATCCCAGTTGACTGATAACTTGGACTTGGAGGAAAAACAGGAAACGCATTTTCTAACTAAGAATACATTTTCTAACCTCATTTTCTGAAGCTTCCGCAAGAGCCATTTTGGGTTTTTACACAGACAGACATCAACAAAAAGCGAGTAGATAACTTAATGGGGCAACAAGCAGGCGTCTCTCAGTTACTCACTAACATGTAACAATTCATCTTTGAATAAATCTGAAAGGGAAATATTACTCATACACACTTATACACACTCATACACACTCATACGCACTCATACGCACTCATACACACTCATGCATATAAACATTTGCATAAATGACGCCGTGGGCCTAAGTATTTCTTTTCGTGTGCAGCTACATCACATTATATTAACTTCATATCTAAGAACTTCATTTCTCTGAACGAACTTTCTGGTACATTAATATTACTTTTAGCATCAAAATGATTCTCCTCGAGTATACCACGGGATAAATACATTTTTGATTGCAAAATTGCCTTTTTCTTGTGATTTCTTCTTTCTTTTTTTTACCTACTACAACATTGTATCCAATTCATGTGTCAGTGTACATCTTTTTCACTTTTGTTTTGTAAGTAATTTTAAATTCATTCAGCTATTACGACAGGATCGGGGTTCCTATACACAAGATTTTCTAAATACAACGTTTGAAAGCACGTGCAATAACCTGCCCTCGTCAGTCGCCAACCAGGGGAAATAACACAGTTTCGGTGGCTAAGGCACTGAATTACTGCAAGAGATATAAGGAAGTAGGCAAGAACAAATATATCAAACTATACATTTTAAATTCTCAAAATAAAAGTGATAAAAAGCGATCTGAGTTCATCGGCATATGCTACAAATAATTTCATCTTGCGATTGTTTTTGGAAATTGTATGATAGCCATTTAAAAAAAAAATGTCATTGATCGGCATATAGCCGTACCCAACCACGTGATTCTGTTGTACGTGAATAAGTGTTGAATAACAGAAATGTCCAATGCCTCTTCTCCCGTCAAGCTCCAGGCCATTTCTTGCTCATTTATTAAAGCTATTTCTTCGTTGCGTTAAACGCTGCCGAGACAAATTGTTCAGCGGGGCGAATTTTCTGTTCTCATTCCGTTTCTCGTTTACACAGCTCATTTTATTTTTCTTTGTTTACATTCTTTTGTTTTTTTCTTTGCTGAAGGTTTATGTACCTCAACCAGCCTGCATCTATCTATCTATCTATCTATCTATCTATCTATCTATCTATCTATCTATCTATCTATCTACTTGGTGGCGTTTGCCTTCTGTGCCAATAGATGGTTGTTCGAACCTAGGTAAATGCTAGAATGTAAGATGCTGATTTTCCCCTAGGTGTACATGCCTTTCAAATAAGAAGGACATTCTTGCCTTTTAAATCAGCATTCGAAATCCTAGACCATAACTTGTACTGCGTGTTTGATCTTGAAGGTGCAGAGTCAAAGGATGTCTTTGACGTCGTATATTGATTCCGCCGTGAAGTTTTTTTCATCACAGAATATTTTATCGGTGGAGCCATGATACTTAAGCTACCTGAGCGCCTCTCTTGCGCCTTTTCATCTTCTCAGTCTTTATCGTCCCCGTGGAATGGTTGCGTTAGTCTTTTAGTCGATGATTAAAAGACGCTAGTCGTCATGAATGCCCGCTCTGATGACGCCGAGGACCACTTTTAGTTATACAGCTATCTTATGCACAGGATTTTGTGAGATCTTTTTTTCAATTTTAGTCTTAAGTGTCCTAACGAAGGCAGCGATTCCACTGTTTGTTGACTCTGTTGCTAACCGGGTTACTCTGGTTGCTGTTGTTTATGCTATATTTGTAAACGACGAGTAAGCGTTGAGTATTGTACTCGAAGGTATGGATAAACTGTGAGAAGTTCATATTCTGTTATTTTGTTCAAGTACTTTTAACTATTGCAGTCAGTATCAAGTACCAATGTGGTGTTTGTATGGTAGTTAGAATTCCTTCGTCTACATCCCGGTATTCTTTGGAAAGTTCTGAAGGATGTAGAGAAAGAATACCAGGATGTAAATGTTTGAAATGTTCTAGTATGACGATTATTGGTAAGGAGGCCGCGCGGAACGAACGCGATTTATTGATTATATTTTATTTAATTTTATCATTTTATTTATTTATTTGTATTTTTTCTTATACTAATAAATAATAATAATAATCTTATACTAATAAATGCACACATTAAATATATCACGTGCACTTCAATATAGCGTCCCCCTTGGCTAATTTAATTAACTTATGAACTGTTTATTTTGTATAATAATAACTTCTAAGGTTTTGAGCCTTTCTTTGCATTGGGTGCTGTAGAGCATTTCGGTAATATCCACTAATATTCGTTTTGTGTTGATAGTTGTGTTTCAGTCGTTTATGAGGTGCTGATTGATGCGTGCACGGATTGCACTGAATTTAGATAGGTGACACGTGTGTGTGTGTGTGTGTGTGTGTGTGTTGTGGCAGAGAGAGAGAGAATGATGAGATTTTTTTTGTTGGGCATGATTCCCTTCTCAAAATCTGACAAAAGAGTTTCTTTGTCGAACAGAAAACATTTCTGCACCTCCACTTTTTAGTGAGAAGTTTTGTTAGTAACCAGGAGATTGATTACCGTTAGATTATGTTAGATAATACAAAAGTTATTTGCCAATCTAAATTCAATTACAATTTAAAATTTTGGAGGCTTTTCATCTTTATCCATCTTTTATAGCAAGTCTCATTAAGAACGACCGACAAGGCACTGCGATTCAAGCTTTTCACTCAATTTTCCTTGCATTCGTACAAGAATTTTCTTTTCTGGACATAAAATCTATAAAAACTGTCCAAATCTATATCGATATATATTCGAGAGCTTTCGGCTAATCTATTAGCCATTATCAATGATATTTTTTAACTAAATATGTAGATGTTTATATATATATATATATATATATATATATATATATATATATATATATATATATATATATATAGGGAATGTTTTGTTTTTTAACTGAATATGTGGATTTATATATATGTGCATCTATCGTAATGGGAAAGTTTTTTTCCAAACACAGTCAGCACGTTGTGGCCGTGTTCACAGTTAATATTATTCAGCGTTGTCTTTTTCCTTTTAATATTAATTATTTTTAACCGTTTTTTACATGTGGATGAAACCATGATGGTCGTATTTTCCACAAGTACATTACGGTCGGATTTTAGTAATGTGTGTTTTAATGAGCCCTCATGGTCTGAGAGATGTAACGTGAGTCTTCTTGATAAGTATATGGTAGTGTATCCAATATGGTTATTCATGAATTTGATTTGATCAGGAACGTAGTTCTTTAAGGGACATGTAAATTCATAAATAACATTGGTCCTCTGTAATTTGGATCTTGCAGGTGAGTTGTTATTGTTGACGATGAGGTTAGTTGTTTGAAATTTTTTATAATAGATAATTAATTTAATTTTCTTGTTCTGGTCTACTGTTTTTTTTATTTTCGTATAACATTTCTGCGGGAAAATTATCACCCCCTCTCTCCTCTCTCTCTCTCTCTCTCTCTCTCTCTCTCTCTAAATATATATATATATATATATATATATATATATATATATATATATATATATATTACTCAAATCTGAACAAATTACCAAACATTCTTCCTAAAAAGTCTATTGTTTAGTCAATTTTGGCAAATGGTTCTGGTCGAGATCTTTCTTGCATCTTCGGAATATATATATATATATATATATATATATATATATATATATATATATATATATATATATATATATTTAAGTTACGAAAAACTTGGTAATCCGTATGGGTAGTCCCAAGGAGGGTGAAATCCTGAGAGCTCAATGTAAATTCAGAGCTAATAATTTAAAGAAAAACAGACCACTTTAAGGCTCCATTGTAATAGTTTATTTCACCAGAGACCTTTTAAAGTACTCTGGATCTCAGACATCACTTTCAAAAGGTGAAACGAAAAATGAAATGAAAATTTACACTTTTGACGGGTAGTATTAAGTTTATGTAATTAAACAGAGAAGGTAGCAACGAGTGGTGTGAGAGACATAGTCGAGTTTAGAGAGGGTATATTTTTATTTTGAGAGAGAGATGATATATATATATATATATATATATCATATCTCTGTCTCTGTCTGTCTCTGTCTGTCTCTGTCTCTGTCTCTGTCTCTGTCTCTCTCTCTCTCTCTCTCATTAACTTTGTTCCCTTGTTTTCCGTTCCGACGACTTTCTGTCTTTGTTCTCCGCATCTACATTTTACACAATAATTTTTAACTTTAATTGTTTTTCCCTGTTTTTCTTACCTCAAAGTCTTTCTTTGGTAATTATTTACATCTTTTTATGTCTATTAATAATTATCTTTCTCTCTCTCAAACGTTTGTATCAGTTTCATTGTTCTCATGCCACTCTCTTTCTGCATATCTTGTACACTGTCCGCTTCCATTTTTCATTTCCTCTCTCTTCTTTCGGATCATTTCTCTCTGTTATTATTTCATTTCATCTTCTTTCTGATTATCTGACCTACAGATACGTTTTTTTATTCACTGCTCTTTACCTCTCTGCTTATATATATATATATATATATATATATATATATATATATATATATATATATATATATAATATCTTTTCATCGCCCACCTTCACTTTTTTCTTTAATTTTTATCTCGTTTTCTTTTTCTCTCATTCTGTCGGCATAGGGAGGCTTTCCTTTGTCTTTACTTTTCTCAAGAAGGAGTAAAAGAGACATGCCCGTGCCTTTCACATACTTCACGCCTTCGTTGCTATGGAGATAACGAAACATGCTTCGCGCCTGTGTCGCCTCGTGCCTTATGATGCAGGAGACAAGCGAAGGTGATGGCCGGTCGAGATGGAGTTAGTGGACGTAAGGGTCAGGATGGATTGCAGGAGGCAAGGAATGATAGCCTTTCTGTCTTATCGTCCGGTGTCCGAGCTGGTTATTAAATATCTGATAAGACCGTGTTAGGTATTTAACCTACCCTTTCTTTCTAAGACTATTTCTTTCACTTTAATTCCTCCCTCTCTCTCTTTCTAATTATCACTTTTTAAACCTTTCTTTTTTCTTTCGTTCCTGTTGTTACGTCTTTATATAATTTAAGCGTTTCTCTTCTACGTCATTCAGTCCGTTGTTTTTTCATTTTTTATCTTTAGCGCAGTTAATATTTTTCTTTCTTTCTTTCTTTCTTTCTTTCTTTCTTTCTTTCTGCCAGTTCGTGAATCAACTGAGACCTTCCTTTCTTTCGGCATTTTCTATCTTTCTTTCCTTCTTTCTTTCTTACCGACTTTTCATTATATCTTTCTTTTTCCTTCTTTCTTGATGTCTTTCTTTTATTTTTTCTATATCAGCCTTACTTTCTTTCTTTGTTTTTCCTCTTTCCTCAAATCTTCACCCTTTCTTAATCTTCCCTTTCTTTTTCAATCTGCCACTTAAATAGCCAGTTGCGTAACGATCACTGTTCAAAAGAGTGACAAGAGTGTGTAGAAAAAGATGTTGTGGATTTCGCGTTGGGGAGGTAGTGCGTGAGGAAAGGACAGAAGTCGACTGCCTCAGAGCATCAGACAAGCACTCGACTCGCCGATCACAATCCATCAACCCCACCATCATCATCATAATCATCAGCTGATATCTTTTTCCCTAGGCCTATTTCTTGAATTTGCATCATAATCATCATCATCTTTAGTATCCAATTACTATCTGCAACATCAGCATTGTCATCACAACAATCACAAGTCTAAGAAAGTCTTCTTTATCCTCATAATCACATTCTTTGACATCATCATCATCATCATCATCATCATGTACTTTTGGAGAAAGAAAACCATCATCATATTCAACATCTTTTTCACCACAATCAGCAGCATCATCACTGTAGTGTTTTCGTTATCCTCATACCACTACTACTACTGATATTAATACTACTACTACTACTACTACCGCTATTACTACTACTACTACCACCACCACCACCACCACTATTATCATCATCATTATCATGTATTCAACGTCATCACCTATTCTTGGTCAATACCACTATGGCCTCCACCACCACCATCATCATCATCATCATCTTCGTTAGCATCATCCTTAGGGCAACTGCGTATTCCTACGCAACATTACCATGACTTCTACCATCATCATCATCATTACACTCGCCTTCACCACAATCATGTTTTTTTTAAATAAACATAATAATGTTCATCATCATCAACAACAACCACCACCACCACAACCACCACCACCACCACCATTGTCTTTCTGATTGACACAAGGATGCAATAAATATTCGATTCGCTACATCTCACCTTGTGGTGGACGATGTTATTTAAAGTGTTCAGCTGAAAAAAAAGTTAGTGACTCCGTGTACTTAGCAGAATAAAATGTCAACAATCCTATGCAAGGTACTTAAAGACATCTTGGAAATGTCTCGTATATTTTGTTAGCAGATAACGGGACAGAATTTTTCTTTTGAGTCTGCTGTTTAAGAGGTAAAGCTAAGTATACTTTTGCCTTAAAATTCCTGACTACTTGCGATTATAATGTACTTACTGATAATTTTGTCACTGAAAAAAATGCCGATGACAGAATTGAATTTGCGTTGTCTTAAGTAAAGAATAACACAATTTTAAAATGTCTCTTTGAATCAAGGGATTCAGAAACCTTTCTTTGAAATATTTTATATTCTACTCATAACAGTTCAAGGTCAACACAATGCATATTTCTTCTTCCTCAGAAGGGGACATAACTTTTAAACTTGGTCGTTTGATACGTTCCGTCCTGACCCCCACCCCTCAAAAAACGAGCGTAAGGAAGCAGCACATTTATTGAGAGGAAAAACATTCGTAAAAGATATCAAAAATAGAATAAAATTAAATTAGAATATTATCCGATACCTACCATTATAGTTGATGTGTAGAGTCGAACACAACCAACACCACTTTATACAAATCGGTTTGTCAAGAAATCACATTAAACTGATCCAGCCGTTTAGTTATTGCATCAAAAATCTGTTTCTAACTTTTCTATATTGCATGCAGACACGTCGATACAAACTCATACATACAAACAAAAATGCAAATCAATTTTTATATGTGCATGACTGGTTATGTGTGATAGTGGCAATATACATGGGTAAGTAATATAAATATATATATATATATATATATATATATATGTGTGTGTGTATGTATGTGTATATGGTGGGTGTATGTGTAAATGCGTTTAGTCTACTGTATGCGCACGACTTTTCTGAATAATTCTCATATAGTGAGTCATCGATTGCAAAGGCAAATCTGGTCTGGAATCGTGCGCAAAGTCACTCAAGAAAAATGAAATCCAACAAACTGAGAACGGCATGAAACAAAAAGGCATGGTGTCTATACAGGCCCGACATACATATATATATATACATACATACAAGGGTGAATCATTAAGTCCGTAGCCTAGCACGATGTTATTATTCGAATTTTAATCTGAAATTTACATTGCATAATGTTTAAACTATGTGATGAATATTTACTATTGAATTGAAGTGTCTTGTCTTGGTCGGTGATTATGTTGAAAATATATTTATTATGTAAAATAAATGCTTTTAAAACAAACACACACACACACACACACAGACACACATATAGGTTTGGTTTGGTTTCTTTTGCAGCATATCAATCTCAATGGGTTATTTAATACCAACAAGATTTTTAGAATACATTCGTATGAATAGAATATGTATTCTTTGAAGGAAATCAGTTTGAAGATCAAGTTTCATTGATGAATTTTTGTAAAGAGGTTTTTTGTCGAGAGTCATATCTATTGCTGGTAATATTTTTATCAAAATGTATTACTGTTATTTTTACTATAAAACTCTATTTTTTTTTTATTTCATATTGTTTTGACCCCAGTTTTTTTTCCCGATAGCTGGGACCCTAACAGATACTACCACACCGGGTCAGGGTGGACTTGGGAATAGCAATTAAGAGGCCCTCAAAACCTCCCGATTAGAAGCCTTACTGCTGGATGTCGTTTAATGTTATACTCAGGATGATATATATATATATATATATATATATATATATATATTAAGACATTTTTTTATGTTTATAACGTTCTTCACACAAACACACACACACACACACACACACACACACACACACACACATATATATATATATTCCCAAGTAAGTTTAGTCTCATTTGAGCCCATCTTCAGGAGGTTAAAATATCTGTGAATGTGTATAGCTCCGCAAATTCAAAATATTTTTTCACTGTATTTTTTTCATTGTATTTTTTATTTTAATCTTTACAACAACGATGCTGACGAGACGGCTTACGTTTCACTTGAATGAAAATAGTTCAATCTTAGCACATTTAAAAGAATACTTACAGTTTACACAGTTTAGACAGATATTAGTTGAAAATACATTAGTATTGCATCAAAATAATAATAGGCAAAAACTTAAAATTTTGGAAGCTCTTTATATAAAAGAATTGCGGCCAAAAATAAATAAAGTCAACTATGAGGATAGCAACAAAGTTCTTAAAAGTTTGTAGTAGCAAAGCATTATATAAAATACTATATTAAAATATAACTAAAAACTAAATTTCTTTTTCAATTTTTAAATATTAAAATAAAAATTACAAAAGTTATACCCCGTGCCTATTCGAATTTTGTCACACTGTAAACGAACAGTGAAAAAATATTTTGAAGTTACAGAGCTACAGTAACACAACCACAGATATTTGAAACCCCTGAAGATGGTCTCAGATTAGATTGAAAGTACTTGGTAAAATAAAAATTATTTGAAAGAAAATTTTGGAGTTTTTCTTAATCAATTTTCTACAGCGACCAAGAAATTAATTCTTGGACTTGAAAGGATTAAAACTTAAATAAACAGGCGTAATACGTCTGAATTATTTGACCAAACCGGCTTGAATGAAAATAGGCTAGAGTTAATAAAGTAGAAAATATGCATGAGAAAAACATCATTTTCCGTCTAGTTTTTTCGAAATATAAAGAAATCAAATTGTGCAAAAAAGAAAAAAAAATCAAAGAACTTTTCCTTCACAAAAAAGTAAGACGGAAACAAACAATCAAATTTAGCAATGAAAAGATATGAAGACACTCTTTAGATGTGACATAAGTAAATAAAAAGATGCTGAGATTAAAAACAAATAATTATCATTTTCTTTGTTCACCTCATTTTTTTCAGTTCTCTCTCAAATTTTATTTTTTAATTTTGTCTTCTCTCTCTTCAGCTTGTTCTTTTTTTTTTTTTTTTTTTTTAAATAACTTGTTTAATATTACATTATTAATATTACATTATTTAAATCTTGTATTTTCACTTCCTCCATTTTTCGACACTTCAATATTTTTTTTGTTTCATGTTTCTTTCTTTTCTTTCTTTCTCTTTTCAACATTTGCTATTTTTTATCATGTAAAAAAGAAAGAGAAAAAGAAAGAAACATATATAGAGAGAGAGAGAGAGAAAGAAAAAAAATGAAAACAAACCAATACAGATGTGTTTTTTAGAAGAAGAATGTGAATTGAGATTAACGGTCCGAAAAAAGCTATCTCTTACATAATATGAATTTATATAATAATGTCTCTGATGAGTCAGGCTTCGACCTTTCATTCCATTAGTATAGTAGTATCAGCTGGTCGTTGCAGAGGAACATATCTTCTGAAATCCTTGACATTTTCTTTAGCGTTCTCTCTGTTCATGTTTCCAAATCGATCAATATTGCTGGAAACCCCAATTCCACCAATATTATTAGAATCTTTGAGTCAACTCGCAGTAAGTCAAATATTTGAGTAGAACCAAAAACCTGATTTCTCATAGATTTTTTTAATTCTTGGGCGAGGTCCAGATGGGACTTGGTACTTTTTCTATATACTCTACTTTTTGCGATCAGTCAAAAGAGTTGCGTCTCTAATCTCGCTGAATCCTTTTCCTCCATATTAGCCACAGTTCTGACTTCCCTCTGTAGTTGTGGCCATCCGTCTCTATATATTCTTTACTTTCTCAGTCAATTTCACGTTTGAGCTCATGCCATTCATCAATATGCCCCAAACCTAAGCCATTTGCACATTTCCCCACTTTGTATTAGAATTTTTTCATTATTCCTTCTTGATATTGTCCAACCAGAAATCAAAGATTTTACTAGATAATGGAAATATGCCATTTAGCGAATTAACAATCTGGTAAAAGCTCCGACGCATAATGATTTTTTTATATCTGTAACAACGTAACGAAGACGGTCAAATGAAACACCCTTGGAGCCATTTGCAGCCCCAACCCACCCAAAGAAAGAACGTGACACAACATATATCTAATCAGAACAACATATATCTAATAAGAACACAACATTCTACAAAACTGACACAACATTAATGAATCCATTTTTAACTGACATTCCACCCAGTAGCTGAGTAAGACAGTTACAAGGAACGACTAATCTCTGGGTCAATTTTGCTGCATTCACTTCTGATGTGGTTTGCAATGTCGTCTTTTTGCCCACATCAATAGTTTACTGCTTTTTAGCAAGTTTTACCTTGAAGGTAATGCTTCTGAAGCGTGTTTTGTCTGTTGAAATTCTGTCTCTCTGTTTAGATGGTCCAATTTTTTCTTACATGTTTCTATTTCTGATTTACAATTCTGGGCGGTTTTATTCCATTCTGCCGTTTCGTATTTTTCTCTCTGTGCTGTTGCACTGGACAAGTTTTATTACAATAGACAGAAGGAAAATCTTTGATACTGACGTGTTTCATTTCTTTTCTTTTCTTTTTCTCTTTAAACGAGACAATTGCAAACTGGCAATTCCGAAATGCAAAAAAAAAAAAAAAAGAAACAGTGACATACTGAATCTCAAAATGTTCGCAATATGAAGAATAACTTTTTCATTTTACATGCAAAATATATATCAATCAGATGATTTTATTCGAAGCACTTTAAACAAACTGCTTAGGCATTTCAAGTACAAATACACCAGTCATTCTCGTCACGATGTGCATAGGGACGGCAATTGGTATGCTACTATTGTAACCGCATTTACAGGCGTACTTGAAGAAGCGGATAAAGAAACAAAGGAAACGTGAGAAAAAAAGGTCATTCCTAAAGAGTAAGAAAAATCTTACAAAATCTTTCATATATATATTCTTGAAATCAGTAATTTTAAGCTTTGTGTCTATTAAAATTGTTCAGTGCATTTATGTTAAAAATTGTTTTGAGGTGTTCTTGGGTCGCTTGGTGGTTGAGGTAGTTATGTATTTTTTGCCTGCGCCAGTATCTCGTGAATCTAGCCAGTTGCGTTCGAACGTTCAAAATATTGGCACAACATAGTCCCTATGATGCCATAAGCTAGACATAAACTCTGCTTAGAAAATATCTATAAGAATGTTCGATGATTCTCAAGTTTTGCAAAGACGATTGAAGGAGTGATGTATGTTAACTAATTTATTAATGAAACATTTCATGATGCTTTTCAAATACAGTTGTACGTTTCGACTTCTTTTTTTGTAAATCGGTCTGATGTTCTACCTTCTATAGTGAATTGTAATTGTAGTATTATTATTTAATATCAGTGTCTTAAATGTTTTAGTATCATAAAAAGTTTCATAACCAATACTACGTGACCTTTGATTTATCACAATACTAATGATAACGCATATCACACTGCAGAAAGAAAAACAATAGAAATTTACTCTGATGACGAGAAAGACTTTCAAAGACAAAAACTACTGTTATATACATTAGGCACAAATAATTTTTTATATCAGGTTTTTCTCAATAATTCTTCAAAATAGGCTTTACTATGCTTGTGTGTTCGCTTGAGGTAGTCAACTGCTATTGGTAATATCACTAAGCATACTAATTCTGCAGTTTCTGTGGTCCCAGTTTCTTTGTCATATTGTTTTCAAATTATTAAAAAAACAAAAACATGCCGATTTGTCCCCCCCCCCAGAATAATATCGTTAGCTTGATGACTTATGTTAGGTGGGGTTGCAATCAAAGCATTTATACTTAAATATATATGAGAGATGATTGATAAGTAAGGTCTCCTAGCGGGTGGTGTCGCTAATAGTGAAGAATAGAAACATGATTTTACATGTATTCATTATTGCATGTATTCGTAAGTCTTGTTCAGTTGTGTTTAGTGTTTAAATATGTAATGGCATCAAGTAATAGCGTTCGTTATTTATAATTACTACATTCTAGTTAGATATAAATCAGCAACGAAGGAGCCATTCGCAAAGACTTTCTACCAAAGAGAATGGCATTTAATGGTAAGGTATAACTTTATGAGCTTTCAAGCAAGAAATCTGCAGAATAACGCCTGAAAAGTTCATTTTTGACATCACAATAATGCAAGGCTGCACTACAGTCAACATTCAGTGCAAACGGTGGAAAATTCCCGTTTGTTGCATCCTTTCCATACAGCACCAATCTGGTATCATCAAAGTGTTTCCAAAACTGAAATATGCATTGAAAGGCCAGCCTGGTTCCTGCGATGCTGAACTTGGAGTTGCGTTTCGCAATTGGTACAAAAGTAGATGAGAAAGTAGATCAAAATCTGACCATGTGACCAAACAGATAGTTTTTGACTCGCTCGATAATTTTCCAATTATTTATTTGTCAAATCTTTGTTAAATAATGTTTGCTATCGAAGCAAATTAAGACACTACGGTCACTATGACCCTCACCAATAACTGCATTATAGCCAATAACATATCACGATATCATCACTATGACCACTATCATTACACCCACCCACCCCCACTGTTTGATCAATATCATAACCTTTGCTGCTACTGAATGACCTCATTATTCCTTGGGCGGCGAAGAGTTTGGTTTACCCAAGTGTTCACTCATCTATTTTCGTTTCTATTAACGATTGTGGCATGGCAATTACTAGACCTTTTTGTCAGTATCTCTGGTGATATTCTGGAACTAAATCGGCGAGCTGAGTTTGCATTCTGGCAAAAGGTATGAATCCACCTCTAGCCAAAGTATTCTCTAACCTTGGTTAGAAGCCAGTCTAAGAGAAGGTGAACTCTAGATTCAAAACCGTGGAGAAGGAACGGAAAACCACTGCACTATTTTCCCCAAGAACTTTTATCCCTTCACAAATACTAAAGAAAAAAAATCTATCTAGAGCCATGATCGTCTATGTCCTGAACGGATATAGTACTTAAAAAAAAACTAAACTCCGGTGATGGAACCAAGATGTGGATCTATTCTTTCCCCAAGGGCAGAGCTGCAATTCGAACTCGGTTTGCCGATTCCGTTTTCCGGGTTGGGACACAAACTTACACCTTCACTACTTATAGTGCAATCAATCAACGAGTTCACCATTATTACCACCGCTACATTACGAAAGCTGCTTTAGCACCGCCGCCGCCATCATTATCATTCGCATTGTGGCTATCCATTATCTCACTACTTTTATGCTACCATCTGCATCACCCTTCTTTCGATTAAAAGACGAATCTGATTTTTCTAATTGCCGACATCTCCGTAACCCACGTGACCTTACACCATTTCAACGCTAAGAACCTCCATTTTTTTCGTCCGTCTGCACAACACTTGGCAAAGGACGGCGTCGCCTCTTGCTTTTTGATCGAAGCGAATTATTTCCACTCAATGGCGTTCGCACGTCCAAATTGCTCCGACCACATTCTTTCCTTCTCTCCCTCTCTGTTTTTATTTGTTCTTGTTTTTGTGTAGATAATAAGCCGTCTTTTTTGTTGTCGCCTTTTTCTCTCAGTTTTAACACTCGTTCTTTGTGCAGTGTATTTTATGTCTCTAAACCTTTCTTTCTTTTTTATTACCTCTCCTTTCTCTCGTGCTTATATTTTCTTCTTTAAACAAAACTTACTCTCTCCTTCGAGCGTAAAATTTTGCTCTCTTTAATCCTTTCTATTCTCAACTTGTCCTTTCTGCAACATATCTTCTTTCTTTCTCTCTCTTTCTCTCTTTCTTTCTCTCTCTTTCTCTCTTTCTTTCTCTCTCTTTCTTTCTTTCTTTCTTTCTTTCATTTCCTGAACCATGCATAGGCAAATTACATTTAAAAACCACTTTGCCTTTCTTTTTTCATTTTCTAAGCTTTCTTTCTCGATACTTTTCTCGTCTCTTTCATTTATTTTCATCTTTTTCTCTCTATTTTTCTGTGTTTCTCTAATTTCCCTTTATTTCTTTTATTTTTTCTATTATTATTCGTTATTAGTCGACCCCCCCCCCCAGTGCTCACATTGCTTTCATTCGTTCTATTTCTTCTTTTCCCTGAGCCGAACAAAATCTCTTCTCATTTTCAACAAAAATATTTTTTTTTATTTTGTCGTTAATTACTTCCACTCGACACCTTTTCCTATCCACTCCTTTTATTTTTAGCCAAACTCTCATTTTTTAGAAAGTTACCTTTTTCTTTTCAGTTTACACTGACGATTTTACTGACGCTTTTCTGATTCGTTAAAGAGAGCGAGAATCTGACGAGACAGAAGGAAAAACGACAAGCAAAAGAATAGATTAATTCTAGCGCCTCACCGTGGGCTAGCAGTTAGCATTTTTAGTTTCACAGATCATTACTACTCACTGGATGTCAAATGTATAGCCTTGTAGCAAACTAAATTATTATTTCTAAGTACTTATTATTACTACTGATAATAACAAATAATTATAGTTTATAAAAGAGAAGGCAAAGAAAACGAAAGATCAGTCAGTCAGTTATGCGCCTTGCGTGATACACGCTTAGGCGATCATGTATCTTTCGATACATGACTGACAAGGCAGATTTTTTCCCCGCAGTAGGTTGCCATTTCTTTCTGCGGTAGACCAGTTGCCATCCAAGGCTACAGAACCCGGTCTGTCCTGCTATTTACCCATAGCTGGGGGGAGAAGAAGGGGATTCATACCTTTCCCAAGGGCATTAGCACGTAAGTGAATGTAATGGATTCGACTAGAATTCGAACTCGGCTCTCCCATTCCTCAATCCGAGGCGCTATCTATTACTCCATCATGGAGTACAGAAGGAGGATAAAAGAGGAAAACTTTGTAAAAGCAGGAGGAGAGGAGAAAAGAAAGGAATAGAGGAAATAAGACGAACGGTTTTACAAAAGAGAGAGTGGATGACAGAAAGCGAATGTCGAGGAAGAAGGAGAAAAAAGAGAGAGAATCGAAAGAAAAAATGTAAAAAGGAAGAAAAGATGTTTTAAGTAAAAACTAAAGAAGAAAGAACACACAAAGAAAAGATAATAACAATAATAATTTTTCATCATCATTAATACTACGTGGAGTTGCTGAAAAGTTATAGACTCGGCCAAGAATTTCTTCTAAAAATAGATTCAGTTGTTTGGTCATTTGGTTAACAAAAATAATAATAATAACTAGTAGAGTAGTGAACTCTTGTTGCATGATTTCTACCCTTTCACCTCCTTATTAAATGATAATAATTTTTATAATGGCTATTTCATATTTTCGACATCAAAATGGCTGCTATACAGTCTTTACTACTAATAAGAATAACAAATGTTCTAACGCTATAGTCATAATCATCATCATCATCACCATCATCATTACCATTAAACTACTAAAACTATTACAGTTTTTCCTTCCGTTTATGTAATAAAAAATAATAATGAATGATTGGCAATGAAGGGGTGCTGAAAAGTTTTCAGTCAAGAAGGATTTCCAAAATTACGATGTTTGGGGGAGTTGGGTTGAAGAATTTTTAAGTCCACCACGTAATGATAATAAAAAAATCGGTTTTAAAGCCATAGTCACGACGACGAAGACCACCACTACTACTACGGCTACTATTACTACTAATTCTGTTACTGCATACTTCCAATTCTTGATTTTTCTTATTTAACAACTACAATTTATTATAGCATAATGTTGATGCCATTTATAAAAAAATAACAAAAAAACAAGGTTCTGCATTCGGTTACTAAATTCTATCTATAAATATTACCATCAGTATGAAATTGTTTCTCTAAACTACCATCAGTACTAAACTTTATCTGTAATAATACCATCAATGCAACTGCAACCTCTGTAGATGATGATGATGATGATGATGATGATGATGATGATGATGATGATTGTACAACATCCTAAAATAAGAAAAAGAAATTACAGAGCGCGGTATAGTGTGTCTGCCTAATCACTTAACTTCTCTTCAAGGCTGGTGATGACTTTGCGATTAATTTCTCAACGTCGACTTCCTGCCGGCAATTTTTAGCCAAACGTGTCAAATCATATCTGCCTCTTGATTCCCACGTCTTTACGTTGCGATGGCCCCGATTTTTTTTTCATAAAGATATTGCATTGGCTCACAGTAATGGAACCGTGACATTCGGTGAGGCCGAGGGATACGGGCTAAAATCTTTCTGGCTAAAAGCAGTGACTTGGACCTCTTTTCATCTTTCAACAATGTTGCCTTGATGCAATAGTCGACCTAGGGTTCGGTTCCTGAAGTGGTCACCAGCATTTAGGGAATTTGACGCACTTGGAACATTACTTATTCTGGTAATGGGGATCACCAAATTGCAGGTCAAAATAATGTCCCAGCAATATGTTCGCATCTCTCTCTCTCTCTCTCTCTCTCTCTCTCTCTCTCTCTCCATATATATATATATATATATATATATATATATATATATATATATATATATATATATATATATATATATAGTGAGATTTGAGATACTTGAATATTTCCTAACTGCGGTCGTGGTCACATTGTTTGAAATCACCTAAAAGAAAAAGATTTAAAATTTCCGTTTTTAAAACAAGCAGGGGGCCTCTCCATTTGGAGGATTAGATCCCTGATTTACATTTCCTTCTATTTTGCCTTCTGTCTAAAAGAGATCATGTTATATATATATACATTTCTTATTACTATAAATGTTATTTTTAGTGAGGACACGTGTTTAGGTTATTATCCTTTTTTTTTTTAAGCAATGAAATTAATAACTATGGGCCCAGATCGATGAAAATTTGGCGCCTACCTTTTCCATCAGAGGAATCGCTTTTACAACCGAAACATTCCAGGTTACTCAAAGAAGGCTACCCTGATAGAGCAACGTTTGAATGACCTATCTATCTATCTATCTATCTATCTATCTATCTATCTATCTATCTATCTATCTATCTATCTATCTATCTATCTCAGTCTATTCATATCTCTTTCTCTCTCAATCTATTCATATATCTTTCTCTCTCAGTCTATTCACATCTTTCTCTCTCAGTCTTTTCATATCTATCTATCTCATTCTATTTAACTCTCTCTCTATCTATCTCAGTCTATTCATCTCTCTCTCTCTCTCTCTCTGTCTGTCTATTCATATCTATCTATCTATCTATCTATCTATCTATCTATCTATCTATTATGAAACAGAAAGTGTATAAGTAGACACACACACATAATATTATTTTACATAATCATAATAGAAACAAGTGACTTTCCTATATATATATATATATATATATATATATATATATATATATATATATATATATATATATATATCCACGCACACATCTGCACAAACATTTCCTCTCGTACATCAGTATGAATATAAATGATTCGGATTTTGCTCATTTGATTAAGAAATTCATTTTACAAAGTATTTTAATGGTACCGAATAAAGTATATGCATCACTATACTTTGTGTGATGCCTGTATATCGTTGTCAAAGAGGGCGACTTTGAAAGGAACTGTGAAATCTAGGTTTGACAATTTTATCTTTAATTTTATCCGCACTATCTAGTGTTAAATTTAAGGTGTGCAATAAATACAGGTACGTGTGTGCAACATTTTACAATATCCTCTGTTACCATAATAATGGTAAAGATTTCACATATATTTTGTGTAGCTTGTATGTATGAAAAGGAAATTTCTAGGTGTATAAATAACGCGATAGGTTTACATGTATCACTCTCAACAAACACACACACATATTTTAAACTTTATTTCTCTTTGTGCTTCAGTTTAGTCAAAAGTCACACCAATATAAAACAAATATGTGTCTTAATGACAATATTGTTAATATTTTGTTGTCTTTTTATTCCTCGAACCTGCCTATTAAATCCACACATACACACACACACACACACATATATATATATATAAACACATATATATATACATACATACATATATATTATGAAATGTCTGACAATTATTTTAATACATTTTTTGTTTATACGTTATTTTTATAGATACAAATATTTAAGTAAATGCTCTGTTTAAACAGTATTAACAGCATTTACCGGCCTGATTGTCCGAGAAATCTCAAAGAAAATATGTGTCCTCCGACAGGAATCGAACCTGTATCCTACACGGAACCGCCATATACATATATTGTAGTTCAAAACAGTAATTTAACCTTTCTAACCAAATGTTTACTTTGTAACTAAATGGTATAGCACGTCAGGCTAACTGTTGGATAAAACAGAAACTGCAATCTGATATCTCACAGAGGCTGGAGGCCTTCTTCAACATAACTACCGATGAAGCAGACCTAAAGAGGATCAAACATGACCTGGATAAATCCTTCAGACATGAATTCGATGCAGTCAAGGCCTGCCAATTACAAATATTAGACAGACTAAAAAATCAGAAAGTGACGCACAAGGTCCAAAATCCCCAGTGAAGGCAGTAATCACCATCAGTCAACGCCAGCTTAGTGCCTCTAAGGAGTCAGTACTAAACAAGCGTCTAAACTTCGCCACAACCATCAGGCGGATACCATACTTGGACATCATTGCTCGAATCGAGGAAATAGCCTTGAACATCTGGCCCGGGCGGATGAGCTAAGATGGAAAGTGAGACAAACACTGGAGAAAGCCAAGCTGCTCAAATCAAACATCACGAAACTGGAGAGGCAGGCAATCAGAACCCTACAGAGGAATGAAAACATCACCATACTGCCGACTAACAAAGGCAATGCGACTGTAGGGATGGAAAAAACGGAATATACAGGAAATCTAGAAGAACTCATTAGAAATGGTAGCTACAGTAAAGAAAGATCTAACAATGAAAACAGAACGAAAATTGTCGCAGATCCTAATCAAGAACAAGGAGGAGGCACTCACTGTAGTCAGGGACAGGCTGTCCTCGGGCTCCTCCCTAGGAGAACGGACCAGTATACCAATAGATAACCTGATGGAGATGCTGACTATCTGTATAAAAAACACACTTTGGAATGGGATCAGACATATATCGACAGGATGAAGACTTAGCAATGGAATCGCCATTATCACCAGCAATGGCAAACATATACTATATATATGGAATACTTCAAAGAAATTGCATTAGAATCCACATCACTAAAGCCAATCCTATGGCTGAGAGACGTAGATGACACATTCATACTCTGTCCACACCAGAATGACATCCAGCTACTACTGGATCATGTGAACTCAATAAGATATCGATTCAGTTCACAATGGAGAGAGGCAACAAATTCGCATTCCTGGATGTACTAATATTTAAAACATAGCATAGGTTCAAGACATCCGTATACCGCAAGCCAACATTTACTAGACAATACCTCAACTTCAACTCCCACCACCCATACCGTGTAAAAAAAGGGATCGGCCACTGCTTACAACATCGAGCCAAAGTCATAAGTGGCAACCCAGAGACATATTATCAAGAAATGGTCTGTATAAGCAGTACCCTACAACGTAACAACTACCCTGGGTACATGGCAGCAGCTTCGACAAAATGGGATAAAAGGGTACAAGAGGATAACAACACTCAGAAAACTACTTCTGTCTGCCTACCCTATGTGAAGGGATTATCGGAGAAAATACAAAAGATGTAGTCTATATAACATCAGGACGACTTTCAAAAGTGGTTCAGCGCTTCGCAGACACCTCTTCCGAGTAAGACTCCCACCACCATAGAGGAGAACATGACGAAAGACTGTATGTATGTCATCCCATGTAGCTGTAGTAAGAAATATAAAGGAGAGACAGGCTGCTTCTTTAAGGTAAAACGCAAGAATATCGTAAAGCTGTAACACGAGGAGAAATAGATAAATCAGGGAGAGAAAAGAGAGATCACCGCCCCCTGTGGGATGTGGTTGAAATAATAGACAGAGAACATCACTGGAAAATACGAAAACTTAAGAAATCAGTACATATGCTAGGCCACAAAAATCTCCGAAGTCAGCCAAGAATAGAAATGAATACAATATGGGAACCAGTAATACGGAGGGCAAGAGAAAAGCAATAATAGCCACAAAAAATAGATGGAAAACATGAGCTCTGGTAAAAAGTGGTTTGACACATTAAATTTATAAGTCCCAAAAGTTCATACATGGCCCAGTGGATAAAACCGTTGGTTAGATTCAGTGACCCACAGAGTTGTGAGTTCGATACCTTCAGTGGTGAACAAAAGCTTGGAGAGTTGAGATAACTGATACATCCGAAAGAGGCGTGATAGGTGGGTTCAGTTCAAAATTCCAATCATCTGAAGAAGCCCGGAGCGTACAACAGCCGAAATATTGTGATGTGGACAACAGTCCGAACAATGTAAATAATTACAATACCTCATCCCAGAAATATCGGCAAATGTTGAAATCTATTGCACTGATTTACTTACTGTAATACAATTCTATGGCATCGGCAAATCTATCACACAAAGAAACGATTGCGTAGCGCTGCGGATCAAAGAAAAAGAGACTGACTCGCTTAACATTGGATATTATTGATTATATATATATATATATATATATATATATATATATATATATGTACAATGAAAACCTCAATTGTTGACCTCAATATCCACTTTTATATACATATGTATAGCAACAACTCCTTCAAACATGGCAAGCAAATCTATTTTTATTCTATACTATTTCTCTTCGAGCATTCTCGAATGCCGCCACAAGAATTGCCGCTTTCAAGAATTGTTCTGCATATTTACACAACTGCCTTTCCGCCATTCTCACGTTTGACGGAACCAACTCCAAGTCACTCAAGGTGACGTCATTTAAATGGTCAAACTGAAATTTTTATGTGTAATTTTTTAAACAGACTTCAATAGACTGTCTCACATGGAGAAAGAAACTTCATTCAATGTTGGCTGCTTTTCTTCCATTACAACAGCTTCCATAATTTTGAGTCTCCCCTTTCACTGTCTTTCTGTCTCCTATATAAAATGTGGGTGTTACCCACCAAAACCTGTCCTACACACACACACACACACACACACACACACACACACACACACATATATATATATATATATATGTGTGTGTGTGTGTGTGTGTGTGTGTGGGAAATATACCCGCATGCGCACACCCCATATATATATATATATATATATATATATATATATATATATATATATATATATGTATGTATGTATGTATGTATATATATATATATATATATATATGCAGGTAGGAAGTACGAGAAAAAACTGTTAGAGTAGAAGTAGTGGTTGCATCTAGCTAGTTCAACAGTATAATGGTGAAACCTAGTTGTCAATCTATTAGCACGCTTAAGTTCATGTTGTTAAGTCACGACGGAAAAAAAAGCTCGCCAGAACAGTTGTCATGAAAATATTTGTAGAAAAGACAGAGGGAAGCCACATCACGTCTGTGAGAAAGTGACTGAAACCGAGATGCCTGATCAGGATCGATTACTTTAGGGACACTTCTTTGGATTTCGTCAAGAATCTGGGGATATGCAGCAGGAGCACCAGACCAGATATGGCCACAGTATTCAATGCACAGACGAACAGCAGATTTGTAAATGTGCAAGTGAAATGACAAAGTGAACCAACATTCCTTGCTGTAGAAGTAGCAGCTGATTCGATAAAGTCGCTCCACTCATGTCCGTGGAAAACGTGAGGCCAAAAAGGCATAGAGTTTAGCACCACCCATGCTGATGGCAGGCAGAAAAAGTTCTCTGTGGTGAATAAAGCAGTTTTGTTCCAGAGACGTAGAAATTTGCATGCCTTTTCTTTTCCCAGCTAACCACTGATTGGAGGTCATTTTCAAGAGCAGTTTCCACTTTGTCTCATTATCTTTTCTCTCTCTCTCTCTCTCTCTCTCTCTCTCTCTCTCTCACACACACACACGCACACACACACACACGCACGCACACGCGCACGCACACGCGCACGCACACACACACACACACACACACACACACACACATACGTTTTGGCCGTTGTATACGTTGGCCTTTTCAGGTGATTGGAATTTCGAACTGAACCCTTTGTTTCGTCTAATCACCCGAAGAAGGCTGGAGTGTACAATGGCCGAAACGTCGTGAATATGCCAACAAACATGAAGACAACAGTCCGAAGAATGCAAATAGTGTATATAATGTAATTATGCCCTTATTTCGTGCCAATTCGTATGATTTACACTTCCAAAAGGGAAGATGTGTAAGATTATGTTTGTTTCTTGAGTGATGGTCAGTAAGAAGGTTTCTGCATATAAGAGAAGGTTTAGAAGTTGCAAGTGTGGTGGTGTTCCTGAAATGTTTTCACCTTAGAGTATATACAGCTTTCTCGTCTTCAATTTCAACCGAATCAAAGTGTTCTCAATAATTAATAATATTTGATATATTACGATCAGTTGAGCATGTGTTTGTTGGATGATTTCAAAGTAGTTGTTTGCAAAAACGCACGCGCCGAATCGTCCAGGAGTTCAGACAGGCAAATTTTAGCTTTCTCCAGTTTAGAAAATGTTCACTAAGTACCATCTCGGATACTGGATAAGCATTGAAATGGGCGAATTGCATTAATCGTTGATTGATTAATTCGCGATTTGCCTGCATGTATGGCTTTGAGTCAGCTAAAGCACACATCACAGATGATAAAAAAGGTGCTTGACTGTTGGGGATATTGCCACGGCTCACTTGTTTACTGGCGAACGCTCGATCCAAACAAGACCATCATGCCAACGTCTTCTGCAACTGATACAAGCGCGCGAAAAACAGAAAATGCACGAGATCACGCGAAATCTACCGTTTTTCGATAGCGTCAGATTTCAGGTTGCATGGGAGAGCCACAAAAAATGTACGCTTAGCTTGTTTTGCCGTACAGTTCTACTCACCCAAAATTGCTTTCCTTGCGAGTAGCAACTTTCTACAGAAATTTAGAATGGTCAGGATTTCCAAAATAACAACACAAAGCATCTTTGATTAGAAACTTATGTCATTTAAAATTATTTACATCTTACATAGAAGAGAAATGAGTTACTTTATGCATTGAAAACAGATTATTTGTATCTTAAATTAAATATTTATCTGTTATATATAAAAGAACTTATTTATAAAATATATCTTATGTAAGAAATTAAAATATTTGACTTTTTGTGAAAAAATGCATGTTTTAAATAAAAGAAAATAAATTAATTTATACAGGAAATAAATTATTGAAATATTAATTTTTATAAGTAAACAAATTATATCATATACATAAAAATATAATAAATTTATTGAAATATGTATACTTTATATCGAAAAGATATATATATATATATATATATATATATATATATATATATAGATCTAAGAAAATAAATAAGTAGAAGAGAAAATATTAAAAATCTAGACTGCATCGTTGCACACACACACACACACACACACACACACACACACACACACACACACACACACACACACACACACACACACGCACATATGACTGTTCTCATTAATTTTCACATCGCCGTGGGGTAATGGTTAACAAGCGGGATTCTTAGATCATTTCTACTGAGTTTCATTCTCCCTTGATGCCTGATACTTGTGTCAAAACTAATTTATGTATAAACTGTATAGTGTTATAAAAAGGAAATGAAGACTGTGTGTGTGTGTGTGTGTGTTTGGGAGTGGTGTGCGTTGATAGTCTACCTATTAAGTCAATTTTCGAAATTCCAAAATGTACAAATTGATTAAAAACCGCATATTTTGAAAGAAAGTATTTGTGTCTGGTGATAAAAATGACATTTTCACACGAAGCCGAAAATCGCATTTATTGACTGGCAAAATATACGACAAACATGATTCAGATGTTTTCCCAATTCAATCCGGCTGCTTTCCTCAAGTGCACTTCAATTTTGTAGTTTGCATTTCATTATCCGACGTAGGGGCGTATAGCGTACTGGTTATCACCACGGAAAATAGATTTAGCGTGCCATGTTCAAATTCCATGTGAGCCCGTTGTGTTCGCTTCCGTACAAATACACATTGGAAAAGGCATGAACCCATCTCTCCTAGCTAGAAATCTATAGCAGGGTAGACTTGTTTCTCTTGGCTTCAGCTGAATTCAAAACCAGCCAGAAGAAGGATAGGCCCCGTCAGGTTATCATGTTCTAGAAGCTACACTGCAGCTACGGCTTTACTATATGTAATATATATATATATATATATATATATATATATATATATATATATATATATATATATATATATATATATATATATATATATATATATATATGCCTCTGCAACTCTAAAGAGTTATTACGGGACATATTACGTAAATCGATTGGTATTTTCATGTATCTTTGTGTTCTCTTAAACAAAAAATCACCTTACTAACATATATTTTTATTTGCACTTCACCAAACGTAACATTCCCCGCCCCCTGGATTTTGGGGAGGGAAGACCTTAAGGTTAATAATTTTTCTTTGAATAGTACAATTCCAGTAAACTTGGTATTATTTTGTAGGCTTACGATCATTTCATCTGAAAAGTCCATTATAATTTAAAGCATCATGTAAAGAATGATTTCTCTAAAGGCGGAAAAATCAAATCAATGCAAAAATCTTAATTTCAAGTGTAACAGTCACATAGAAAATTATTTACACCCCTAAACTAAACTTGATTGGTATTTTCCTGTAGCCTTGCATCCTGTTAAATAAAAAATCATCAGCAAATATTTTTATTTCAACCTCACCAAAATCATCATACATAATTTATATTTGTGGATAGGAAAAAATCTCACACCAATAAATTATCTTGGGATTAACCAATTTTTATTAAATTTGGTATTATTTTGTAGGATGATTATCGCTGTATTATACATTTTATCACGGGTAACAAATTAGATAATTGATGATGCCATTAGATTGGTAAATGTAAAATAATAATAGTGCAAAATAATCACAATTTCAAATAACCACAAACCCAAGAAAATAAATTAAAGGTTTATTTGGATAAATTATCAACATAAAGGATAATAATATAATTAGAGAATACACGTCAATTATTTTATAGTATATAGAATGTTCTAATAAATAAGAGTCAATGTACATTTCAAATTGTGAGCATTACATTCTTTGCCGGTTATAATTAAACTTAATGTTGAGTTCCAAACTTTGTTTTTGAAACATGGTAGCTAACTCTAGTTATCATTTTCTTAGAAATATTTATCAGAATCCTTATCCCAACTGTCAGTGTGAACTGAGATTTCATTTAAATATCCATGGTCGTCATCACAGTCAGGTTCATAATCGAAGTTTTCTAGAATATCAACAAGCTGAACCGGCATGATGTTTCCATTAGTCCAATGTTGTATCATTTCATCCTTTTTTACTATGAATCCATCCATGGCCACTGATTGATTGAGGCATATCCGTTTCAGCAATATGTGCCCGTTTCCCAATACAAATCTGTTGGTTGAGTCGATTTAAATGTTGCCAAAGTGTATCAGTGCAAGGTGGTAATGCACTCAAGTCAAAGTTCCCTCCTGATACATTAAGAGACCCATTTTGCCTACTATATCCCTAAAATCACACACACACACACACACACACACACACACACACACACACACACACACACACACACACACGCACGCACACGCGCACACACGCGCGCACACACACACACACACGCACACACACACACACACACACACACATCTAAGTTTTTCAATAGAATTTAAAATGTCTTCAGTTATTTTCCCCGACTCTCCTAATTTCATAAAAGACCTCCTGGAAGTGCTGGTTTTTTTAACAATTTCTATTGACTTCAACTTTCCTTTTCCCTTAAAAGCACTTCTACTGTCACAACCAGTGAAGACATGAAAGCCAAGTGTTGCAAACTTCTGGCTCTAACAAACTTGAATCCTTTTTCATTTGCAAAAAAAACTATATAATAGTACCTTTAGGTTAGTTTCCTTTTGCGTGAAGAATAGTGAAACAATCTCTTGGCACATTTTTGATGTCCCGTTTGATAATAAATGATAAGCTCTGCCCTCACAAATCAGAGTCACTTCATCGCTCTCCAGTTTTGTAGAATGACAAAATTTTTACAAGTTGCTCCTTATTCGCATCATTAGAAAGGAAGTTCTTCCATTCTCTTGGACACCTCGGCTTCCCTCCTCCAACAATGAGTTTTTCTCCACCACCCCGGCTTCTTCGTTCAAGTTATTTAACTGAACATTTTTGTACATGCCGGTAGTAAATACTACAGAACACTTTTGTAATACCATTTTTAAAATAACTTCTGAGATTTCCCCAAAAGTTTGTGAGATCTCTTTCAGACTGCATTTCTATCTACGATTACTAAGCAACTTTCTGAATTTTCTGGAAGTATTCCGTCGATAATATCCTTGACAATGTATTGAACCCTTTTTGATTTGTCAATTTTGGTTAAAAATTGTTTGGAACCCCTATGCTATAAGGCACAGGAACAAGTGGGTGGGTTATGAACATTTTAGATCTAATTTATTATGTATTGTCTGCGATAAGACTAAAAGGTGAAATGTAATATTTCCTTGCTGTTTGTATAATATTTCATTATTGGATGATGATGTAACTGTCATTTCTGATAGTCTTTAGTTTCAATCGCTTGAGTCAAAGAAGTTTTTGCCAATTTTCAGCCTGTTTGCAATGAAATCTTTACATTTTCTTTCAGCAGATTCAGCCCTAAGTATGTCATATTCAACCTCTACGGAGGAAGGGGATCCTGATGATATGCAATAAACTTTGTTTTTGTCTGGCATGGTGAACGGGCTATTGAAATTACAGATAGCATCAACAATTCTTGTAACTTGTTTTTCACTTTTGTACTATTCTGTGCTACTTAAATCACTGTGTTGATTTTAGCATAATATTTATCTGCAATATTGCTAATTTATAGGTAGCCAGTAAGAACTAAACTCGTTCACTATGTTATCCACCGTTGATAGGCAACATAGTTGGTATGCAGACCATCGAGCCCTGCATCAGAGGAACCACTGCCACTTTTAGACTTAGCATGTTTCATAATAGTTTCTTCTATTGTCTTATCCACTGCATATCACTTTCAATTTATCACTTTGGCCCAGTTGCTAACCTGTTCTTACTGAAGTAGTAATGTCCATTTGGCTGATAAACACCAGAAATGCATTTATAGCAGAATACCAGTTTTTGTTTATATTTTATACACGTTTCCAATTTTGAGTTAAGGTGTTCATAACGATAATTTGGATTTGCAAATGGTGTTCCTTGTAAATGTAATATCTTAGTACTGAAAGATTATTTTTTTTATTATGATCTCATTAGACCTCTTCAATTGTCTTTTATGAGCTTCTACTACGGCAGCTTGCCTTTGAACTTGCTCTGGGTGCTTTGATCTCCACAGGTTTCATTTTTGTAGCTATTACTTTTCGACTGCAAGTTGGTTGATACTTTGCTTCACAAGAAAACAAATCAAATCTGGATATCCTCTTAAGTTGTTCATAATCCCCTTTCTCCCTTGCAACTGCCTCAATTGATTTACCTCCGCCTCGTTCATAATGTCATTGTGTGTTCATTTATCCAAGAACCCTGGACTTTGATGGCCTTTGATGGCTTCTCGTTTGCAAAATTTACACTCTGAATGAAAAATAATTTTATCTTGTGAGGCTCTCTGAGAACATTCTAAGAACGGCTCATCAGCGGCGGCTCAGATTCGCAGTCTTTCAACCGATTTAAATGCGATGTAAACTTCATGATAACCGTGGTGATCAGAAATGTCACTTGAGATCTGTTCACAAATGTTGAGCATATGATGTCGGGAATCAAATGACTGAGCTAACCTTTTGTTCTGAATATCTTTAATTCGTTTAAATCGCTCATCAGGATTTTTAGTATGTGTTATATATATATATATATATATATATATATATATATATATATATATATATATATATATATATATATATATATATATCTGTATATATAATTTTCACATGTCGTGTCATTCATGTGAAGTATGCAAACACATCTCGGTCCTGATGCAGACTCAAGCTTTCTTCCTTTCACTGAACCCATAATATTAGTTCATTAAAAAGTGACCTGAAAAAATTTAAAATTTACTTTTTTCAAGTTATAACATCTGAAATATATTTTAAAATTGTAAATTAATCAGATAAAAACGTATACCAATTATGTAAAAAAAATAAGTTTTCGATGTTTTTGTAGGGGAGTTATAATCCTCTGTGGGGATTAAATTATAAGAGGGTTTTAAAAATCGTGAGGCCTTGATAGAGGAATTAACAATATTAAGAATACAATTAAATTAAATAATAAAAAAGTGCAACAAAACAAGTAACAGTGCAACTATAGAGTAATAACTAAACTAGTATCTTTATGTCAGGGGTTTCTTTTATAATAATGGAGTGAATGACAGTGTCCTGATAAACTGAAAAAAAGAAATTGGTGGAAAACGTCTAAGGCTTTTTCTTAAGAAAATGATGAATAGAGTTGACCACTGTGGTATGCAGTAGCAAACATATGTTTGTGTACTGGTAGAGGGAGAAAGAGGAGTGTTTGACCCAGACGACACAGATACATTGATTAAAAAGAAACAAAGGGGATTCATTAATTAACTATAACTTGTTCTAATAACGTAGTATTTTCTTATTATTTTATTTTTTTAAATTAATCCCAATCAATCAAACAAATGATTCAGAAATAGCTGAAAAAACAATGAATTGATTCAGGATAAAGGGTGAGGTGTAATAAAAATATTTGCTAGTAATATGGTTTTTTTTTTGCAAGATTACAGAAAAGTACCAATCAAATTTAGTTTAGGGGGGAAAATAATTTTCTATATGATTGGCAACTCACCATCAGTCGACTAGGATAACAACATATAATGGGAAAGGAAATAAATATAACTTATGTCTTGTTGAAAAAACATAACTAACCCTAGTTTATTAAACAATAGAGATGAATTGAATGTAACATGTATGCATAAAAATATCTGAATTTGAAGCAGATTAATTAATGATATTAATTACGGTTTGTTTTATATATATATACAGTTATTTTCTAAGCGTAGTTTAGATGTGGCACAAGGCCGAAAGTATGGGTCACCTAGTGAGGCTCGAATTCACTTTTCAGTCGTAACTGATCTAGCGAGACAAGCTTGCTGACCATTACACCACGCCTAGGTGCCCGTTTATATATATATATATATATATATATATATATATATATATATATATATATATATATATATATATATAAAGAGGGATCATCATTTCAAGTTAGAGCTAAAGAGATCAATTAGAAAAGATCTAACTCAATCCATAAGACGTTTGGCATGTAAAAGCCCATAGTCTAAAAAAATCCGACAAAATTATTATCAAAGCAGATAAAACGAGTAACCATTACAAGATCGATGCAGATATATACCATAAAGCTATTAACAAGTAAGTTAATAAGCTAACCAGATATATATTTTTAAATTTAAATTACGTAACGGTCAGTCTATACTCAGCACCTGAAGATTGCGTTGTGCACGAGAGTCGTCATATCGGTGCCGGATCATATGTATATTTATTAATATATATACTTAATAGCTCTGTTTTATTACATCGAGCACTGTTTTATAAATACCATCACTAGATATGCAATGTCTTGTTGAACTGTTAATGCTTAACGTTAAATTCAACAAGTACTGCGCTGGTCTGGTTAAAGTGGGATCGGAAGCTTTGTTTATTGTTGAGTATAAATCAATGATTCTTTTGAAACACGCATATACACCCCACCCCGACACGCGCGCCACCATACATATATGCCTTGAAATTGATATCAAATTCGCTCTTCAGTTTCTTTATAGTGATCTTCCTGAAACCCCTTGCATTTATTACAGAGCCCATTTCACTGTTCAATATAGCCCTCGGAATTTTAATTCGAAATCACCATTAGTTGCTCCTTTGCGCTTTTCTTCATCGTATCCATACGGTGGAGTAATGGATAGCGGCTCGGATTGAGGAATCGGGGAGCTGAGTTCGAATTCCAGTCAAATCCATTACCTTCACTTACGTGCTAATGCCCTTGGGAAAGGTATGAATCCATTTCTTCTAAATAGCAGGACAGTCTTGGATGGCAACTAGTCTACTGTAGAAAGAAATGGCAACCTACTGCAGGAAAAAATCTGCCTCGTCGGTCATGTTTCGAAAGATACATGATCCCCTAAGCGTGTATCACGCATGTCACATAACTGACTGATCCATAATTTGAAGTCTTTTTTCATTTGAGTTTTTCAGCATTGAGAAAATCCAGAAGTCAGAGGCTGCCAAATCTGAAGTGAAAGGGGAAACGACTGACGAAGTTGATATGATGTTTTAACCTTGCACGAGATGTAACAATAGACAGTCCAGATATTCGAAATGGTTGTATAGTGTTCAAATAACTATGAAATCCCAAAATCTTTTAATGCACATTAATATCCTTTGATTGCAGAACACATACTTGCAATATTTTGGGAAGCTCTGGTTGTTGAAGACTTTCCTGCATGTTGAGAGTTTTTTATGGATTCCTTGCTAAGTCTGAAGCATCGGTATCAAAATTTTTATCTTAACTTCTCTCATTAATTCATCATCGAATTCTTTCTTATTCATTCAAATTGTTTCAATTGAAACAATCCACTCGCTCGGCTTTGCGACAAGAAACACATTGCACAAATTCATTCAATGTTGCCCAACACCAATTATGTGCTTAGAAATATCTCTTTGGATTGATTGCTAATTTACATCAACACGACGCAACCGTTTCGCCTGATATTCAAATGTAACCATCAGACCCAGTAGATATAATTTCGTAATTGTTTAACTACGAACAACAGAACCAAAGTTGAATCTTTCTACTTTCTTTTGTTCCTGAAATTTTTAAGAATAGACCCTTTTATTGAAAAATTTTTCAAATGTCTTCAGTTCTTAAAACATTATGAACATTTTTTTTTATTCATAAGGAATTTAAGAAAAAAAAGAAGAATCACCATCTTTAAAATTCCACTGACATCGTAATGTTTGCGTGAAACCGTCATAAAAAATGTCTATAGCCAAAATTATTTTAAAATATTTTGACGGCACGGTCATTCATTAGAATGTAATTGTTAAAAATACATCTTTTCTGTAACATTTAATGAAATTATTTCAATGTGACGTAGATCCATGAAGTAAGAAGAGAAATAGAAAAATGAACTTCATAAACTTCCGATCCTTTCACTCAAAATAAATATTTAAAAAATTGTTTACGCTATTCATCATGCTTCTGAAAAGACATTATTTTTCATAGAATATTGGCCTGGCCAAAAAGATCACTTTGTATTTGTCGGTAGATGGTATTAGGAGCGTTTAGTTTGAATTAACTTTAATTAAACAAGATCGCCTTTGACTGAATTCTGACAGCCGTTATTGATACACATTGAAAATGTCAAAAGAGGGGTGTTTTTCTTTATTGATTCGAAAATTGAAGATAAAAAAATTAAACACTTTCTGTATATTGTAGGTTTTAATTTTAAGAACGGTAAAAATGCGATTCAAACGGAAAAATAGTTGTGTGCAATTTATGGAGAATGTATAGTGAATGATCAATAATGTGAAAAATTGGTTTGTGAAATTTTCATTTCGGTGAATGATGCTTGACGGTCAAGTCGACCAGTTATGGTTGATATTCATGAAATCAATATAATAACTTACAATAATCAATGTTAAACAATGCAGAACATAGTCGTTATACTAAAATATTTAAATGAAGCTTTAAAATCATTTGTTCGAATTTGGTTATACTAGTTGCTTTGATGTGTAGTTTACGCTTAGGCTAAATGAAAAAATACTGGGTTGTATGTAATGTTTTTGTTTGTGAAATAAATTGTGACGGGTTATCAATAGTGACTACATTACAATTGAAAAATAAATTGTAAGGGGCTATCAATAGTGTACCAAATACGGATCTTCATTTAACTGTAAGATGTAGCTAGATAAAATATTACGGGATAATGAAATTAGGAAGTTGAAAGATGAAAGAAGGTAGTACAAAGATGTTGTTTAATAAAGTTAATATCGATAAAAGGTGTATTTTATGTTATGGGCCCAGTGGATAAAGACGTTGGTTAGATCCAGTAACTAGACCCAACGAGTTGTGAGTTCAATACCAGGCCACATCAGTTGTGAACCAAAATTTGGAGAATTAAGTTAAAGGGAAATAATTGAGACATCCGAAAGAGGCATGGCACGTGGAACTATAACATTCTATCCTGGTGGACGAAATAAAAGGTTCGATTCGAAATTGCAATCACCTGAAAATGGCCGGAGCGTACAACGGCTGAAACGTTGTGAATATGGCAATAAAGATGAGGATAAAAGTCTGAATAATGTAAATAATGCAAGGAAACGAAACATATGTCCATGGATAAATGTTCGATTTTCGGATCTTGTCGGTTTTCTTGTACGAGAAAACGGACGAATTGTATTTATTCTAATTTGAAACAAGATTGGATGGAGGCAATTGAAAAAGTCTGCACAAATGCTATTTAACGATCATGAAATAATTTAATTATGACCCCATTGAACATTCATGAATCACCTGAATGCTTCAAGAAGGTAATTAGACGATTTGGTTATACATGGTAATAAGTATTCTTATGATAACGTTAAGCTTAGTTTGGCAGAAGGCCGCAAGTTTCAGGTACTCATCTCGTTAACTATTACCTCAATACTCTGGAGTAATTAACAGCAGATCTGCTCGGTTCAGCAGGAGTGAATGCAAGTAAAAAGAAAATGACAATTGTGTTTTTCATGGGAAATGGCTCAGTTTGAACTCGATATCCTTGTCTTCGCCATTGTAATATTGCCTGACAGCCATGGTCTGATCAGTCTGACCGACCAAGCAATTTTTTTCGTATGTTGGTGATGCTATTGTTTTCATTTACTGAATCATTGCCTCCTGGCTCTTTCTCTTTGCCCTACTGTTTTTGTTAAATAATGAGAGGAAGCGGCTCCTGCTACACAATTGCATTGTTGTTAGTTGTAAAATAATTTGAAAAGTAAATGATGAGAACAAGGAATAAGGACGGAAGAGAAAGAGAAGAAGACTAGAAAGAAGGAGGCGGATAAGGGTGTAAAAAGAATGATGAAGAAGAAACGGAAAAAAGAAGAGGAAAGGGGGTAGGAAGAAGAAAGAGAAAGAGAAAGGCAAATGAGAAGAGTAAGAAAAAGGAAAACGCGAAAGAGGAGGAAATGGTAAGAAGTAGAGGAAAAGATCGAGGTGGAAAGAAAGCTGAAAAGAAAAAGAGGAGACAAAAGAGAGGAAAAATAAAGAAGAGGGGAATAATGAGGAAGTGAAGGAAGAGGAAGAAGAGAATGCGGAAGAAGAAAGAACATTTTTCTTTCTTCTTTCTTCAGGGTGATGAATAGGAAAATAGGGAAGAGGAAAATGGTGAAGATGCAAAAAAGAGAAGGAAGAAGAAAGAGTGACTGGGAGAAATAAGTAGAAATAAAAGAACGAAGGAAAAGCATGAGAGAGAATAAATGATAATTGGGGAAGTGTGGAAAGAAGAAAGAAATTGAAATAAAGAAGAGGAAGGAAGGAAGGAAGGAAGGAAGGAAGGAAGGAAGGAAGGAAGGAAGGAAGGAAGAGGAAGCAAAGAAGATGTTGAAAAATATAAAGACAGTGAAATGGGAAAAGAAGAAAACAGTAAAAGCTGCATTTTCTGCTGAGGCATTGAAAAAGGCGAATGTCCAACAGAGTGTCAACTGGACTTAGCCAAAGGCTGATGAATTCCCCAAAATGGTAGAGGTGTGGAAGTTGGAGAAGAGAGAGAGAGACAGAGACAGAGAGACACAGAGAGAGACAGAGACAGAGACAGAGACAGGAACAAACATTGCCAGAGTAACAAAAATAAAAGATCCAAGCAACAAAAGCATAGAAAAATAAACACACATGCTATGTTTGTTTTTCACCTACTGTTAAAAATGTTGTTTACTGGATGTCTGGAAACGAGTGACAGGTTATCCATTGTATTCTTCTATTTTTTTAAATTTAATGTTCCTTTTCTCAGTAGATCATGGTGTATTTGGAAATTGTGCCAATCTTTAATATAAGTCAGGATAAAACTTTACTCGTTTTTCAAAGTTCTGCTATATTAAAGATATTTTTATACATCTAGACATGATTTAAAAATATATATCCTGATAAATATCAATTTATGACGTCAGAACGGCAAAGTATATCGTCAATTACTTCAGGAAAATCATTGTCTTCATTACATTCAACAAATTGTTTTGAACTCTTATCCGATATACTACCTGAGTAATAAACTTGCAAAATAGTGTTTATTATGAAAGCGAGTTAATTAAATGGCATTATTTTCCTCATATAATAATTACGAGGCTTGTCTATATGAGACGCCATATTGGTGAAATGTCTCGTCAGCTGTTCGGGGGCAAAGATTTTTCTCGTAAGACATCTTGTCAGTTGATTTCAAGTAGTTAATAAAGTTATTGTCATGGTATCGCAAACCTCTTCGAAATATGAAATCTCATGGAAACCTACTTTCACCAATGAAGAACACCTGTCGTAGCTCAGCGGTTAGCAAATACATCTCACTTAGCCATTTCTAAAAGAAGGAGTTCTTTCAGTTCGATTGGAGGCCTTGCATGTACAAGATGGATCAATGAGTTCGTAGACTAATATTAGAGTAATTATTATCTAATATTTTCAATGTATAATACTCGATCTATGTGATTATTATTCATTATTGAATTAAGTGCATTGACAAGTTAGGTGATTATGTTGAAAAAGAAATCACTATGGACACTTTTTACCCATATTTAGTTCGTATCTATTTAAATTTTGGGGTCAAGAGGTCATGGATACGACGCCTAGTGCTCATTAAATGACACCCGTTGGCCTAGCGACAATTTCGTCTCTTATAATTTCACTAATAGAAATATAAAAGTCATAAAAAAGCAATTATCGTTAGGTTCACACTCCTCTCCGGCCATTTGAACATGCGTAGAAGTTTACCCATTGTTTCCTGTTCAGGATTGGGTTTCTGGTTCCTTCTAAAGTCTAGTTCAGCTCTATACGTCTAACGCCTGCACTTAAAACTCTGAAAATTTATTTAGTATTTTTTTGTCTTTCATCAATAGGAGTAGATAGGTTCGCCTATCGTCTGGCTCCCACACCTTTCTGTTTCTTGTTTAGGATTGGCTCTTCAGTTCCTTCTGAAGTTTTCTCATTCTCTTTCACTCCCAGTAGCTCCTTGTGTCTTAATGGCATTATCGCTTTGCTTCGTGTGAATTGATTAGAAAAAAAAACAACAAAAAAAAATATACCAGACCGAAATGGCAAGGAATTTTATTTTTTTAGTTAACTTATTTTGATGGTTACTGTAATCCTCTATCGTTAGATAATTTAACTCAATCTGGCTCCGGACGAAAATTAATGCAAAATAAAGCGGATAATTGTGCTTTGATAATCTTTCAAAAGTGAAGGGAAGATAAAAATATTATTTTACACGAATCTTCAGGTTGTGTGGAAAACTATGGACTGAAAGTCAAATTCTGTTTTTTTAATATTTTTACCTCATCCACCAAACAGTTTCTCAGTTTCAGCCATTAAATCTTATATTATACATATATATATAAATACACACACACACACACACACACACACACACACACACACACACACACACACACACACACGTATATATATATCTATATCTATATATATAAGAAGAAATATATTTTTAAGGTGTGCTATATTTATGGGATAAAGTGTTCAATATCTCAGAGATAGAGCGTATGTAAATATAAATATAAATGTGAACACTGAAGTCAACACAAAGAGACGACAGACTGTTTCATGCTAGACGCAATCGTCATGCCATATATATATATATATATATATATATATATATATATATATATACCCTGATCAAATAACAACAACAAAAAACAATATTTCCAACAGAGGTCAAATGTCTTAGCAGTTTTTGACATAATCTAAACTGAAGGGTTGATATTATAGTATAATAAAGAAAAGATATCATTCAAAAATATAATTGGTACTAAGCACCAGCGAAATGTGAATATACAAAAAGCAGTAGACTTCAGAAAAAAAACAACGCAAAAAATAAAACCTAAAATACGATTTTAAATTTTCACATGTAATAAAAAAGCGTGGATATAAAATCCTTCAAGTTTGTATGCCTTAAAAACAGATAAATTCTGGACTTTGTAACAGGTCGCGTCAGTTAACTAACAAATGCCAGTTCGTCAAAAAAATCTACGCCAAGCGACTCCCTTTATCCATAGGGATATGCGAAGCAGCTAGAGATCAAAAGACTCATTGACATCCACGTGCCAACTTCTCAAAATCAATACACTTCTACTTCATTTTCTCCTGTAAACTAAGCAATGGTATTTATTAAATGTATGGAATTTGTCTACATCAGACACTATCCCATTTCTGCGAAGATTTCAAATAATAATTAGAAATTTTTCAGAAGAAAATGTCATTTTTAGACTGTTTACTATGAAAACATACAGCCGCAGAGAAGTGACTTTTACACTTTTCCGTACAAAACTTTGTTGTGAAAAAGTCGATAAATTGCAGTATGAAATTTTAGGACAGTCATTGAAGTTTATTTACCATATTAATTGCACCTGTGAGAAATTACCAATGTCACTAAAGACGCTCTTGTAAAAAGCGTACACACTTTTATTTCACCCTCTTAATGAGCTTACGAAATTACAATTACCTACACCCACCGATACACGAATATTAAGTTTTAGACGTTTTAAAAGAAATTTCCTTTTTTAGGTTAAATTAACTAGTTGTAAAGTACAAATGCATTAGATTGGACATTTAAAAAAAAATTAAAAATAAATATTCTTTGACAACTTCACAGATTTAAATTAAAAAAAATATTGTTCATTTGAAACACACATGCGGGCCGAACATCAACGTCAACCAAGTTAATTTTTAAAAGTTCGCCATAATATCATGTCCTTTGTAATTCTTCATCTTATAATCCTGCCTTGTAAAACACGCTTCTTTCTTCATACATTATATCGTTAAAATAAATTGGCGAAAATAATTTACTTTGAACTGCTCTTGTTTCCTATTAAAAAAGATAGTTCCAAGAGTAATTCTTACTGGAAAACATTTTTTGATGCAGCATTTGAGTACATTTGGTTTGTTTTGATATGCGTAAAATGGATTAGGTAAGCAATCTCATTAGTCATTCGTCCAATTTATCATCTCTTCACCATAGTCGCTGCTGTACTGTGATTATCACATTAATCTACTTGATCTTTGACCGTTGTTGACATCTTAAAGGCTTCCAATGTAAGAAAAATGTTTTTTCATTATATCTTAATCAAAAAGTTGAAATGTTTTCACAGTTCATTTGAGCATTCATTGAATTTACTGTATTTCAAGGATTTGGCTTTCTCTGCGATTTACTTCAATATTTTTAATAAGAGGTTTTTAAAGTTTATGAATTTTAATTACAGCAAACAAAAATATGGCATAATTGATGTAATTATCGATTGACTTTTAAAATCGTCGAAATTTTGTTGGGAATGACTAAAATATTTTTGTAAAACAAATTTTAGATTTTCTTCCTAAAATGAAAATAAATATTAAAAGTGAATTTTTTGAAGTTTAAAGAATTTCAAATTATTATAATATGGTTTTTAAAACACAGATGCACTTCTGTAAAATTTTCTTTGAGTTTAATGCATATATATGTGAGTGTGTGTGTGTGTGTGTGTGTGTGTGCGTGTGTGTGCGTGCGCACGCGCACAAAGACGCGGATGTGTACGTCTGTGCGTGTATATGTGCGTGCAGCCGCGCTTGCTTGTATATGCGTGCTTGTTCATCTCCGTGTGTTCGTGTGCGTGTTGTTTGATTATTCTTTGTCCAACATCCTGTGATCATCGTCATTTTTTATCCAGAACGCGCAAGGAAATATTCCTTGGCGAAAAATCTCCGCGAATAGAGATTTATTCTGCTTACTTTTCTAAAGCTTACAAGTTCTTGGGAAAAGCGGGGTTTAGAAGTTTGTTTTTCATCAGAAAGAAATTATATTCTGAAGAAAACTCTTCCCATGATTAAATATTATTCATTTTACATCTTACTTTATTATCTCAGAAATCCTCACATACTTTTTATTATTTCAATGAAATATTAAATGTATGAACATAAAAAAAGAAAACTTATAAAAATAATCACAAATAAGCCTTATCGGAAACAATATAAGTTGATTAGAGGTAATAGGATTTTTTTAATTTAAAAGAAAATGTGTTGAGTTAATGAAAGATATATAATTTCTGTCAGGTCTCTAATAGCAGACATAATTAGAAGAATTAAGCAAGTTTGATTTTTTTTAATTTTCATAACTGTAATGAATATCTTAGAATTAACAAAGCTAAATGAGATGGCGAAAGCGTGAGAGAGACAAAGAGAGCAGAAAGAGAGGGTGATAAAGAGAGAGAGAGAGAGAGAGAGAGAGAGAGAGAGAGAAAGCGAGAGAGGGTCTAACTGAATTGTTATGATCAATGTCGGAATAAAAAATGCGGAGAGAGGGAGAAAAAGTGGGTTAAGAGTGTTACTGTATAAGGAGTGAAGGGATAAAGAAAAAGTTAAGTTCACAATGTACAATGGAGAAATAAATAAATAAAGAAAGATAGATAGATAGATAGATAGATAGATAGGAGAAGCATAGAAAAATGGAAAAGAAATCAGAGAAAGAAAGAAAAAGAAAGAGGGTAAGGTCAGGAAAGAAAATAGTAGGAAAATGAAAGTGAGAAAAATGAAAGATATTGACGAGTAAAAACAAAACAAAAATCAGAGAGAGAAGAGGATGAAAAAAAAAAAAGAGAAGAGAAATTGTAGACGTGGAAGTCGGGAAATGTCTACGGCGAGTAGGAAAATTATCTGTAATTTTGCACAGTAGGAAAGAAATTATTTCAGTATGGACACATACTGAAATATAGATAAACAAATAACTAAAGTGCTGGTTAGTTGGCTAAAATAGATAAATAGATAGACAGAAAGCAAACAATCAAGCAAGCAAGCAAGAAAGAAAGGGCTAAAAGGCACATTTTTAAGTGGGCTGTGAATTTCGTTCAATCAGCGTCATTGGTCCATTCTAGCTTTCTATTCGTGACCTTGGCGGGGTCTACCGCTGATAGAATAGATTCGTTAAGCGAAACTAAAGGAAAGAAAACGACAGTGAATAGACACAACGATAGGGCGGGGTGGAAGCAGAAAAAAAAACAAGAGGCAGAATGAGAGACTGTAATGATCATAATGATAATGGTAAATTGCGATCACTTCAAAGAAGAATAATTAAAAAGGAGGTTGAGGAGAGGAAGGATGGAACCAGAAAAACTAACGGGCGAAGAAAAGAAGAAAAAGAGGAAGAAATGAGAAGAAAAAAATAGAGCCTAAAAGAGTATAAGAATAATAAGAGTTAAATAAAAATAATAAGAGGAGGGAGATGAGGATAAGGATGAAGAAAATTAAGAAAAAGGATAACATTGAAAAGCTGAAGAACCAATAAATAAGGCTGATACATAATGTTAGCGAAATCTGGGAAGTGTCTTTGGAATAGTTATTTATTGATCTTTGTAAATCAGTTCTCATAATACGTTGTTTACAAACCTTGGGAAAAGTCAGAAGCCGGAATATACGTCTTACGACGTTTAAACATTTGATTTTTTCTTTTTTGCGCAGAAGCCATCTTTTTAGGATAATGAGAGTCACTAGCGATGAGAAATGGATTTAGTGCGAGAATTCAAAACGAAAATTCCGAATTAATTTTCAACACTTCAACCTGAATGGAATATTCCAAGAAATAGTTTTCTGTGTGGTGGAGATTTGAAGGAATTTTTATGATTTACTGAATAGAATTTCCGTGCATCGCTAAAGTGAACAATTAGCTGATGCATTGAATAAGACAAAACACTTTTCTAGACAAAGAGGTCGAACTTTGATTTTATCATATGGCCATTCAATTGCAAACTTCTGGACAATGTAATCCAGATGGTTGATGCCGGTACGGATATGGGGTTAGAATGGAATATTCTTCCACATGTAACGCATATTCTTCAGACCCATCATTTTGAATCTGTTCCTAGTTTCGTTTCAATCGTTCTTTTGGTCAGAAGATCTAACAAGTCTTATATGCAACAAAAAGCCCCTAAAGAATTCCTCAAATTAGAAGCTGAATCATTCTTATTTTGACAGAATAAAGTCCCAGGAAAAGACACTTAGAGGAGGAAAAATGAATCTTTAAGCAGGGGCTTTCCAAATTGGGAGGTGAAACATTTCGGTCTTCGGAAGTGAATAGTTCTCTGAGACAGGAATTCCAATATAAACTGTTAACCCTGACACAGTCGAGCAAGCTATGTTCATTTTCTTGTTTCAGAGTTTGTCTTATTTTTTTAATTTTATTTCTACTTTATTTTATTTTACAAATTTGTCCTTCCCACCAAATGGGGAAAACTCTTTGAAGAAAAAAATAGTTGGTATTTTCCCTTTCCTCGTCTAGATATGGTTTAAGGAAACCTCAACAAAGTTAAAACTTCATATTCATTTACGCTATTTACATGCGGAATATTGTCTTCATCTTCGTTGTTATCACAATGTTCCGGCCGTTGTACCATCCGGCCTTCATCATACAATCAAAATGGAAAACGAAACTTGGTTTACTTGAGGTCTGGAAAATATCAAACTAAATTTGCAACCGAGGCAAAGCATAAAATGGCGCTAAATCTATTCATCTAACTCAGATAAGGCAATATCTCTAATACCGTGTTAGGCAACACGAGCCACCCTCTACCTGACTTCCTTCCTCTCGCGAGACACAAACTTTGTAATATCTCGGCACAGAAAATTTCCAAACTCCTATACTATAAAGCTTTGACTCTAAGATGGTTACCGGTCCGGATAAAATTCAGATAATGTTCTTTAAAATCTTTTTAATGGCTGCCTGAATGATTAATTTTCCCCAAGTCTGTGGAAGTTGTCAAGTGAAAGTCTTATTTTCAAGAATGCCGGTGAACGCTCATCCACGTCACAATATCGACACAGCAAACATTTTGACGTTATTATCAACAAGAAGGTTGAGACAACCTCCTGAGCGAGAAAAAATATCGATTTCGCTCTGATAGGTCCGCTACTGATATCCTAATTACGCACAGAATCAGTGAGACGTTGGAAAATAAATTCATCACGCCTTAGATATACGAAAGGCCTTTGACAGGGTGTGGTATAGGGGGTGCTACACAAACAATCCACCTATGGAATCTTTTGAGGGTTTTCTCAATTATCAAGTCCTTCCCAACAGTTATTTTTATGAAGATCGTTGTTCAGCTCATGAGATTAATACAGGTGTTCCACAAGGCACTCTTCTCTTTCTGCTTTATAGTAACGATCTGCCTAACAACAATGCTCAAATCTTTAGTGAATATCTATGCAGATGATATGTATGGACGCACCTCAAAAAAACTAAATGACCAGAGCCTAGCAGCTGATCTCTCCTCTGATCTAGCTCTAACAGCTCTAATTGGGGAAAGGACTGGCTTGTAACATTCAATACCTCCAAAACCAATCTAGTAACGTTTCATCATTACAGAGCAGACCTGGAATTTTTATGTTAAACACTTGCTCTCTCTCTCAAGGAGGCTCGTTGCCTTGAATACCTAGTGGGAGTCAAGTTCACTCGAGACCTTGTGGAACTCGTATATACACTCCATCGCTATGGATGCTGGAAAAATAGTCGGTTCTTTGTACCGCTCGAGAAAGTACCCGACTCCTCCTGCTCTATTCTTTAAAAAACGGTCAGACCGAAAATGGAGTACTGCTACCATATCTGGTCTTAAGCTACCAAGTCCTCATTTTCCAATCTTGATAGGGTTAAAAAAAAAGTTGTGGGTGATGAATTATTTTTCTCCCTACAATCCCTTCCCCCCAGACTTTCCATGGTAAATGTTCTGACAAACTACATTCCTTAGTTCCGCCAGTTCTGATCTTCACCAGAAGACATTCTGTATACTCGGACGAATCATCGCCATTCTCTTCGGATTCCATTAGTAGTTTCAAGTAAGTTTCATTCGGTGCGTAGCCCAACATATCCTACCATTTTGGAATCAGGCTGACCCCATGATTAAATTAAAAACATTCCGGGTTGGATCCGGAGCCGCAATCTTGAAATTTGGGGTTCCCAACTTTTCATTTCTGCCAATGTTTACGGCGATTTTTACTTGATTTTTTTGTGACGAAATTTTTGTACGATAACAATTCTTATAACTAGGAAATAAATTTGGGAAACATTGAAATTAATTGCGAAATCCAGAGAAAGTCACCCATGAAATAAAAATAATTGTTTGTACGGAAAGTAAGAACCTACGTACATCAAACTATCTTTAAATTAAGTGTCAGTAGACGAATTATCGTTGGACTTTTAAAAGGCAAGCTTAAATATGAATGCAATACTTAAATGCAGCGATAAATTTTGAGTTTTTCTGTAATTTATTGTTGCCTACCGCATACGACGGCAGCAGTATGCGCCGCCAAAAGAAATCAGAGGACCAAATTGCAATAAAAAAGCCAAGGCTGCGGCGAGGCAAAGAAAGTCCCTTGCGAATGAAAACCCAGATCAAACGGCAGCCAGGAGTGCTTTCAATGCTGAGAATATTCAAGAACTTAGGAACTCTCAAACTCCTGAACAAGCCGAAGGCCCAATTAAGAGCCCTCCGCAGGAATTAGAAACAGGGCGAGCTTATAACGGAGTAGCACTAAATAAGAACAAGATGAGATATCCCTAGACATGGATAGCAGAGACAAGAAAAAGTTCAGTTCGAAGTTCCTTGAAAGTTAACCGGATCGTCAGACACATACAGCAGTAGGGATTGTAGATTTTGGAAACGTGCTCTTGCACTCAATTTGAAATTGTTGGGGTTTCACATGGTAATGACAAAAGATATTTTTTCGTTACTGTTTTTTGAGGAAACGAGTTTGAAGATTAAATTCAGCTTCCATATTAGAACGTTGAATTTTCATTCAGTGATCTGGGAAAGCCTTCTAAAAATTTATAAGTAACTGAAGCTTCACAAACTGCATATAGACAAGATTCAAGGCATACGCACATTATTACTAAATTATTGTGCCATCGGATAAGACCTTCATTTACTTCAAAGGTAAATTATACTGAACAATTTAACTATATTAAAATATAATATATTATAAAGTGCATTAATTTTAGTGTGGTTTTCAATAAACAATTTAAATTTAAAACATTTGTCATATAATTTGTAGCAGTATTATGGCTTTATATACACTTTTATCTATTTTTGTTTTTATTAATTATGATCTAACAAAATTTATTGAGTAGACTTTTTTGTAATATTTTTACATTTTTTTATACAGATTTTAATTATCGAAAACAGTAAAAACTTGCATATAATTAGAATTCTGGTTTGAATATATTTTCCATTCAATGTATCTAAAGCAAATGATATTAACTTTATTTGGATTCATTCTTCAAATAGTAAAATTTTGAAGTCATTCTGTACGCAGAACCTGCGGAAATGAGGTACGTCTGTAAATTTTTCAGACCAAAACTAAAACTAAATGCTCAAAAATAGATAAAAGCTATGAATCAAAGTTTTGGTGTCAGTATTTATCACCTTAAACCCCAGCTTTTACATCGAGTGCAATGTTGATTTTCTTAAAAGAATGAAAAATCAACGGTGAGAACGGAGAGCAAGCGACTGAAATGTTGTGAAAATAACAACAAAGATGTGGATAATACTCCGAAGATAAATAATATAAAGAATGATAACTTCTCATCCCATAAATTAGGACAGGAAATACTCCTGTGTTACCTCCATTACTTTAAATGATAATCTTAATAAATGGCAGTTTTTTTTTTTTTTTTTTTTTTTTAATCATATAGCCCCAAGCAAGGCCAGAGGCCACTATCGCGCAAGGGGTTAAAGAAGGGTTGGAGGAAGAGCAGATAGGAGTGGCAATGGAGGGGATGAGGAAGAAGGGAAAGACAGTGGGTCGATCAAAGCAAGGGGACCACAAAAGATCCGGAGCGAGAGCAGATAGGATTGAGAAAAGAAAGGATGTGGAGAAGGGAAGCGGATAGATCAAGGCAACTGGAGATGTCGATTGACGCTACACTTAAACCTTTGGAGATTGTATTTGTCAGGGAAACAGTAGTAGGGAAGGGAGTTCCATAGGCGGGATGTGCGAGACATGAAGCTATTGGAGTAGAAGAGACGTCTATATCTAACAATTTCCACGGTGTAGGGGTGGGAGCGGGATGCCAGCCTGGTGGGGCGTTTAAATTCACGAGGCCTGGGGACAAGCGAACGCAACTCCTCAGAGCAATTACCGTGGAAGTATTTGTAAAAAAGGCAGAGCGAGGCAACATCGCGTCTGTGAGAGAGCGACTGCAGACGAGATGACAGATCAGGGCCAATCACATTGCCTATCCGTCTCTGGATCTTATCAAGAACCCCGAGGCAAACAGCAGGGGCTCCAGACCATATATGGCAGCAATACTCCATGCATGGGCGAATGGTCGATTTATAGACTTGAAGGATCGATTCAGGGGAGAAAAATTTCCTGGCTCGGCACAGAGAACCAACTTTCTTTGCGGTGGCTGATGCAACTGACTCGATGTATTTGTTCCATCTCAGATCAGCAGACAGCGTGAGACTGAGCAGCCGCAGGGAGGAGCTCTCGAGAAGTTGGTCATCAGACATTCTAATGGGATGCAGGGATGGATCCTTGTGGTGGTTGATGGAGAGCAGTTTTGTTTTAGACGCGTTAAAGTTAACCATCCATTTCTCACCCCAGATCACAACTGATTGGAGGTCCTTTTCAATTTGGGCTGCCAGGTTAGCTTTTTCCGCCTCAGTAGATTTGCGTTTGAGGCAGGAGTAAATAGTGGTGTCATCAGCGTAGATGCCGACTTGGGAGTTATAGTAATATGATTATAGCATTTAAATAATGATGGTAAATAGTAGGTTTGATACGATTATCAGTACAACTAAGGCGACAATATTGTCTCTGCTATTTTCACCTGTAATGTTCACAAGAACTATAAACGCTTCAAGTTTATCACAATAAAAAATCAACTCATTATGTAAATCAGAAACCGTATTTCTCTTCATGACAAATGTATGGAACTCATAACATTGGCATGCAAAAAAAAGCTCGTTCAGTATGAAGCAGAGGCTATTGTAAAGTTATGCATCGAAATATAATTTGAAACAAGCGCATTTTGATCACAATATTTTGGTAAGTAGCTACCAGAGTTCTTATGATAGCAAAATTTAATTGTATTTTATAAATATCATCAAAGTCTGAGTCAACAACATTCAATAAAAAAGTATATGGCATTCATGCAGCGTGTTTTCAAAGTATCTTTAAAAGGATTGGGTAGGAACAGAAATAAACTGGAAACATTGAAGGCGATTATGTGATTGGCTAACGAGCAAAAATCTGGTTTGGGCAGCAACCACGGTGGAGTTAGGAGTTCGCACGCTAGTCTTCTGATGAGATGGCAAATAGTATATACTGATAAACAAAAGGCGATTGAGTTTCCTGAACTAGTAGTATAGGTATGTAAACCTCTAGACTGAAAGAGAGAGAAAGAGGGGGGGGAGAAAGAGGGGGGAGAGAGAGAGAGAGATAGAGAGGAGTGGAATAGAAAATGCATAAAAGCACTGGTTGAGAAATCCAAATCTATAATTGCAATTAACAATACTAGTCGCCATTCTTAATAAACAGGTTAACTAAAAACGCATAATCGAACAAATAACAGTCATTAAGCAGAAGAAGCATACTTGATGGTGTTAAGTCCAACTGTGTATCAGTAAAAATACAAGGCTGATACATATATTACATAGATATCTATTTATAAAGAGTCATACACTCACAGTCCTAAAATAATTCCCGAAAAAATGTATGTGCTTCACTCAAAGAATCATAACCCCCACAAAAAAAAACACACACACACACAAACACACACACACAAACACACACACATATATGTATGTACCAAAAAATCATACATACACACACACACACACATATATATATATATATATATATATATATAAAGAAATATAGTCTTAAAGTGTGCTATATTTATGGGATAAAGTGCTCAATATCAGAGATAGAGCGTGTGTAAATATAAAAGTGAACATAGAAGTCAACACTTAGAGGCGACAGTCTGTTTCTTGCTAGTGCAATCGCCAGGCCTGACGATTTCACTACCATGAAACAGACTGTCGCCTCTAAATGTTGACTTCTATGTTCACTTTTATATATATATATATATATATATATATATATATATATATATATATATATATATATATATATATATATATATATATATATATATGAATGTTTTAAAAATAGGATATAGAATCCCAACAAAGTTTATAAGAAATTTGACTAATGAAAAACATTTAATTGAAACTGGATTTGATTTCGCGTTTCGCCATTCTAGGCTTCATCATCTCCAAAAACAAAAGCAAGAAATATGTGTATGTGCATGTGTGTATATACTTAAATAATGAATCATTGTACTTATTCCATGAGATGGTGTTTCTCGTGTTTAATAAAGAAAGAAAATGAGTGACTTTTAAAAAAGCCGTTAATATTTATTCAGTATCTTTTTTTTTATAATTCTTATTTCCTGTCAAAAGTTGTTAATATATTTTTCCAGCTTTTTTTGTACCGAATTAAAGGCAAATCCTCATCTCGTTTTCAGAATGGCTCGAAAGCAGGAAATTCATCGTCTTTTCTGAAATCAATCCAATCCAAATCCTCATACAATCCTTCAGAATGGGTTCAAAGTAAAAGATTTATATATATATTTGAAATGGATATAATAACATTCAGTGCTTATGGATGCATTATTATTATTATTATTATTATTATTATTATTATTATTATTATTATTATTATTATTATTATTATTATATCTAATTCAGTTATTATTGCTCCCGTCAAATATTATTTTTATTATGCAGTAAGTCTGTTCACTTTGACATATGTTAAATTATATAATTTTGCGTATTAATAGCTTGCATCATCATTATGTTTTATTACACACACACGCACACACACACACACACACACACACACACACACACACACACACACATATATATATATATATATATATATACATACACGCGTATATATAAATGTGCGTGTGTTTGTGTGTATGTTTAGCATAGTGAAAGGGAGTGTGTTGTACAGTGAAATGGATTTCTCATTTTTCTGGTTGTATAACTCTACTATACAATGAATGCGAAAGATATATATATATATATATATATATATATATATATATATATATATATATATATATATATTCATTCTTTTTAAAAATTTAAGGTGTTTGAAACGTTTGCTTTAAGGAAACATTTTGTCTTCTCTGTTCATGGAATAAGCGGATGACGAACAGTTGTAAGAAATAATGAACGAGGTGTTGAAGAAAAATATTGTTGACTATTAATACCCAAACCATTATTTGCTATTACAGCCTCAAATCTATTTTTTAATGTTTCTAACCATTTTTTCTATCTCTCCATTGTTATGTTCGATCGTCCCTTTTTTTGACAGAGTCCTCCTTATCTTTGATGTTGGAAGGCTTTCTCTTCATCACTTCGGTCTTACGTTCCTTCCAGAGATTTTTGATAGTACTCAGCTCTGCACTCTGCTCCACACCAAAATGTTGACATTGTTACTAATGAACCAATTCTTAACGACCTTGTCAGTATGGTTCTCATCATTGTTCTGCTGGATGATTCAGTTTAGCGAAAGCTTTTTCTGGAGCCTGATGTTTTTCTTTATGTTCTTGATATATAGTTTCATTTTCATTGTATTATACTTTTACAAGGTTGCCATTTTCTAAAAAGCATCTGAAGATCATTATAAACGCACTATCACGTTTAACGTAACTTCGTTCTTTTTTTAATATCCTTGTGTTTCAAAAAAGCTCCATCTTTGTTTCAAACGACAACAGGATTGATGGCTAGAATTTGTGAGAATTTTTTTTTTACATAAGTTATATGACGTTCTGTGTGTTTTTTTTTGCAAAGTCTCTATGATGTATGTTGTTAGAAGAATAACCTAATTCTTGGTCTGCATGTGTCCACTCTTGTGCAGTACATTCTGAAGTAGCTGTCTTGTTATCGTGATGTCATATTCGATGATATTTTCCAAGGTAGCCTTGATCTTGATTCTTATATTATTGTTAGCTTCACACCAGTAGTTGGAACAATATTGCTTACCCAACACATTATTTAATATGTTTTTGTCTTTCTTAATAAGTCCCCGAACCTTGGTTCAATCACTTGAAATTTTATCAAGTTCTCTAGCCTGTACCCTTCTTGCGAGAAGTCACTATGTACAAATTTAAATCTTCATTTATTCTTATGGCCTTATACATGTTAATCTACTCTGATAACGAGAATAATGATTAAAGCCCATTTTATTGATGGTTTCTAAAAATGTTCCCAAATGTAAACAACAGCAGCAGCAGCAGCAGCAGCAGCAACAACAACAACAACAACAACCTCTGCTAATACTCCTACTACTCCTACTACTACTAATGATAATAATAGACACGATGATGATGATAGCGAAATACTCCCCCCCAAATTTATTCGGATATTGATTCTTAGAAAAGAAAGTTTCAATTTTTTTCTTTGGTCGTTAACGCTTCTGTTCACACTGAAACAATAATAAAAAGAGTCATAAAGTGCTTAGATTATGACGCACCACTGAGTAACATTAATGCCACAATATGGCACTGCTTTTGTTTTTAGTTTCAAAAATAGTTATTTCTCACGCAAAAGATGTTGAAGCTCTCCTGTGGTTTTCGAGAATTCTTCTGTCCTTTATTTTCGGGAAAAATGTAACTAATATTTTATTTCAAAATGACTATTCTTCCACCATCCTTCCTCTTTGACTCTCCCTCTCTCCTCTCACTTTGTTCTGTTCACTTTGCTAGTTTCTGTTTATCGTCCTCTGAAGGATGATACCAACAGCAGTTTTGCACGTTACACATTGGCGCGGAGAAAAAGAAATTAAAAAAAGGATAAATATTCAAGTCAAATCCTTCGTTTTGGACATTTTTGTAACACTGAATAGTTAATTACTTCCCTTTGATTCAAGACGCTCGCGTTTGGCGAGAAAGCGCAGGTAATTACAGGCAGGTTTGACACTTCGTGCTCAAACGGCAGCATTTGAAACAGAAATATTACAAATATGTTACCATTCATCCTAGAGAAGAAAAAAGAACACTGCCTTGTCTATCGAGAAGCCCAATTTCTCTGAGTTAGCGTGATATGAGTAATCCAAGAAAATCGGGATTAGATTATTTTGAATATGGAAACATTCCGAACGATACAGCTGAGTTGAAAAGAACTGGTGCATTAATAGAAACGACTGCGACATATTTAACGTCAAGGTTATCCTATTGCGTATAACTAAACTGATTCTTGGCACTCATTTGGTGATTTCATAATTCTATTTGTAATCATTTAATTACATAATAATGTTCATTTAAATTCATTTTGATATATTTTCGGATATTATTTTGTTTTATAATTTATAAGTGGATATCGTTCGGCAGAACTTGCAATAGTAAACATGTTTTATTTTATACTAGTATAATACCCGTAAAATGACGTGATTATTTGCTTAATAGATCAGCTTTTCTGTCTCGGATCAGTTTCGCATCTTTAGAGACTTACAGCCATATCAACAAAGTTAAATAACATCGAGCCTGGCCAATATCAAGATGGGTGAACGCTTCGGAATACCAGGTGCTGTAAGCTTGGATGTGCGTGTGGTGTAATGGATAATGGCTCGGAATTGTTAATCGGAGAGCCAAGTTCCAATTCCAGCAAATACCCTTGAGACAGCTATGAATGTATCACTTCTCCCCACCCAGCTATGGGTTAATTAGTAGAACTTTTATCGCTAAATCATTATTATCTCTAAAAAATATTCTTACAATCTAAAAATATTTTCTGGCTTTAAATAATCTGTAAAAAGTTGATAAGCCATAGAAAACGAATCAATAAATCAAAGCCTCTTTGCGTTCTGTTTAAGTTCAAAGTCTCTCTCTCCTCCCTCTTAGCTAGGATCAGGGTAGTGTCTGTGCATCAAAGTGTCACTCTCCAGCACATATCTGTGAACTCTGGGTAATCTTTCTCTCTCTTTCTTTCTCTTTCTCTCTCTCTCTTTCTCTTTATATGTGCATGTGTGTGTGTATAGTAGTGAATTCCTAAATTTAAGAAAAAAGAGTATCGATTGACACCCGAAGATGGCTGTAGAATGCATCGGCTGAAACATTGTAATCAACGTGGATACTTATACTATATTTCATAATTTTATGTTAGTATTTCATTTCAATATTGAGGACATTCGTTTTCTGTCTCATGACGGCTTTTGCTGACTTTATTCTTTAAATTTGACTAAACATTAGATTGTTTTATTTTGTAAACGAGGACTTCCTTATCGGGTCGTTTATCGACGGTGAGAAGTAACATTATATTTATACAAGTTGGGATTTGAACTGAAGCTGCTTGTATTGCTTAGTGAGGTACTTCGACGTGATGTCATTAACAAGCTTGTCTCGCTAAATCAATTACGAATGAGTAATGAGAATGATCCTCACTGGACAATTCGTAATTTCGACTTTGTGCCACATCCAAGCTATGCTAAACTATATTAGCATAGTATTAATCTCATTGGAATGTATGACTGATTTTTTTGCAGTTTATTAACCCTTTCTTGGTTAAGCTAAAACACTTTTTAGATTGTAAGAATAATTATACTTTGGGAATGATTATTGCGTTAACAGTTTTTTCAGAATAACAATGGTTTTTCCAGATACGAGTCTAATTATTTAACCCATAGTTGAGGATAACTGGAAAGAAAAAATGTACCCACATGTCTCGGCGCTGTCCCAGGGTCAGAGGTCTAAACAAAAATCTCTCACTACTTTGCCAGAAAATAAGTGACAAACTGGACAAACTTATAAACCACACCGCCTACGTATGGTAAAAAAAAGATGTTATACACATGAAAGGAGTGATAATGTGTATAACGTGGTGTAGGGTAATAATTAGCAAAGTTACTTTCGTAGATCATTCGACTTTCACTTGCTTTCTCTCCCTGCCGCTAGTTGGCGCGGAACCAGATCAAATTTATCTGCTGAGTCAGAACGAAGCTTAAGAACCTTAAGTGGAATCCAAAGATAATCTCTATATATAAAGTTATAGCCTCTATTTGTTTGTTTGTTGTCGAACTCCTCCTAGGGTTTTGGAAATAGACCCCCCCAAACCCTATACATTCTGAAACTACATTACTCAGGGTACTTGGATAAGTATATTTCATTTTGATCAAAGGGAGTCCCCCGAGGGTACTCCCCACCACTGAATTTTTTCCCTTTGATATAAATTAAAATTAAATTTGAACAAGGGAATGACTCCTAGGATACTTTGATAAGTATATTTCATTTTGATCAAAAGGGGTCCCCTATGGCACACACCCCACTGTTTTTTGCCTTTGATTTAAATTAAATTTAAATTTGAACAAGAGAATGATTTCTATCCAAAATATAGAAGGAGAAAGCCAGAAGATGGAGGTCATGTCGGCAAGATCAAAATGAGACAATAGGGATGTCAAGTTGAGCAAGAAGTTACCAATCAGTGGCTAGTGACTTACAATACATATTTGTTGCGATAAAACAACTGTCATATTAATGTTGAAATCTGCTCATCAATTCATTCAATCAAGTATTGCATCAAATAAATATCAAAGGGGGCAGATCAAGCTGTTTTTGTACCTTTCATGGATTTTTCCGTTTGATTTAAATTAAATTTTAATTTGAACAAGGGACTGACTCCTATCCAAAATATAGAAGGAGAAATCCAGAAGATGGAAGTCACATCAGAAGATCATTAAGTAATATTGACATGCATCATTTTTCTCCACAAGTTATAACAATGGTTTAAAATCAATCATCATTTTCTTAAAAAAAAAATTGTGACATGCAGCAAAGCGCGGGTAATTCAGCTAGTATTTAAATGTTTGTACAATCACCTATGTACCACTTTTTTCAAGCAGCTTTGTAATTCCTTCTTCCCAGATCTTGGCGTCTTTTTGGGTGATGAACTGATCTAAGTAGCTTTTTGAGGCTTCCAGAAAATTAACGTTCTCATTAACAGAATTTTGTATGGATTGAAATAAGTGGTAATCCAAACGTGCAAGCATCCAAGCCAATCTCTACCAATTTCTGTCGAGTCTGCAAAGGAACATGAGGGCTGTCGATTGCTGTCTTTAATTGGTCCAATTGGAAACAGTACTTGTATGAATTCAATGTCTAATATTGTGGAAGGAATTTCTAATAGACAATGCCATTTTAATCTCAACAGATACATAACTATTTTGGACGTAGGCTGGCTTTTAGAAAGGCTAAAGCGATCCCGTTTCTTTTTTCCTATGACCTTTTATGTTCCCATTGTTGTAAACAATCGATTTTACATCGCCTGTGATCATGCTATTAAAAATATGTTGTTTTGTTGTGTTTGAGCAGAGAAGTGCAGATGGAAATGCAGTTCGTCATATGTTTTCCATCAAATTGTGAGGCACATATCGATTCACATATTCAAGTGTTTTCATATTTCTTACAATACTCATATGAAATGATGACCCGTGTGGAATGATTGGGATTATTTTTACTTAGTGTTTCGATTTGGTTATTATCAATGACTGCAGGCCTACCGGAACTTAGTTCAGAACAAAATGTCCACTTCTGAACCCAGTGAAAAACTTACTCAGCTATGGCACTATCTCCATAAACGGCACATTTATTTTATGCTGCTTGTACAGAGCTTTTTCCTTCTCCATAAATAAAAGATCATCAGATGACGAAAATGAATATCATTTTCCTCGCTTTTCGCTATATATAGATAGATAGGAGCATGACAAAAAACATACGTATACGCACTTGCACGTAAAAATGAATTTCGGTTGAGCACTCTGGGGAGGATATGTGGGTTTGTAAACAGTGACTATTACGGCTAATAATGCAAGACTCTTCGGTAAATCGAATTGAGTTCTCTCAGTCACTGTGTGTTTATCTAAAAATAAATACGCTTAAATTCATCTTCATCCCTGCCGTGCTTAGGGGTATAATCCCCGACTGACGCCAATTCAGTCGGGTTTCGATCCTAGCTAGTGGCAACCGGACATCTAGCCACACTGATGAGCTGTGATACAGCGAAACAGTCTGTCTGTGGATGACAATATATATATATATATATATATATATATATATATTCATTTCTGTAGATCACTGCTACCAGCAAGCAGAAATATATTTTCTCCTGATGATGGCCATGTTGCATGTTGGCCGAAACTAGTTGAGGAATCTAAATGAAATAATAATAATAAAAACGAAAGAATATTAATCTACAACCCAGTGTGTCTGAAGATTTCAATTTCTTAATAATTTTTATTGTTCAATATATATATATATATATATATATATATATATACACACATGAATATATATATATATATATATATGTGTGTGTGTGTGTGTGTGTGTGTGTGTGTGTGTGTGTGTGTGTGTGTGTTTGTGTGTGTGTGTTCGTATTATAATAATAAAATGTATTAAATCTCTTCTCTTACGGCAGTCTCTACTCTGAGTTTCGCGGAATTATATCCACTCTTCAGGAGACTTGAAGTTAAAGATAAGTGAATAGATTTAATTTATTTAATTAATTATCGATGCTCTGTCGCTTGATATCGAACACAATAATTACAAAGACTTTCAGAATTACCATGATCGACGTTTATTTGGCGAATGAGAATATTTGTTATATATATATATATATATATATATATATATATATATATATATAAATAAATATATTTCTAAAGTAGTGATGGATTTTTATTTATTAACCCGTATACTCAAATATGGGTATCCACTAAAAATAGCGTTAAAGTAATAATATATATATATATATAATATAATAATATATATATATATAATATATATATATCAGACAGTCTGTTTCATGCTCGATGCAATCACCTGACGATTTGCATCTAGCATGAAACAGACTCTAAGTGTTGACTTCTATGTTCACTTTTACATATATATATATATATATATATATATATATATATATATATATATATATATATATATATATATATATATATATATATATATATATATATACGTGTGTGTGTTTGTGTGTGTGTGTGTTTTTGTGTGTGAGCAAAATTCATTTCTAAGTCTGCCATCCAATTTCTTGGTTATTTTAGAATCGGAAAAAGACGATTCAATTTAGCTCAACATTTAATATGTCTTTCCACAAAATTTAATGAAAATGACCTGATAGTGGATTTTATTATCTCTGGCAGATCGAGATTCCTGTGAATAAAACCAGAAAACATCATTTACAAATTATATAAATGTGTATATATATGTGTGTGCATGAAGTCATTGGTGTATGTAGGCATGTCTATGTATTTGTATCTTTTCTTTGTTTCTGTGTGCACTTGTGTGTGCTCAGGTGTGTGCGTATATAAAGTTGGTATCAATTCATTGCCAATGATTCATAGCGCAAATTTCATAACCTTATTAACAGAAGCCGCAGGATGTTCCAAACACCCTTTTTCTGAAAGTAATTAATTAATCACATCAATTTAATTAATTCAGTTAATTTTAAATTTTCGCTTTTACATCTGATTTCAACTCCATTTATAATAAATCAAGTTTCTTTTTCTTCGGTCAATGAAAAGGAGAGAAAAGAACTCGTCTGAGCCAAATACATGTATAAAAAAGCCACTGTATTTACACGCTTTTGTTTTTGACTCTTTCTGTCGATCGATGAGTCTGTCTGTCTGTAGCACGAATATCGCAGAAACTGCGAACTTATTTAATTTTTTTTTAATAAGACAGTTAATAAGACACGCCCATGCGTGCATAATGGTCACCTACTCCTTTTCCGGGTACACCAGTATACTAGAGCGGCTAACCAATCTCTATTGCAGACGCCCGCTCAGGAACATTTGTGTTTGTCCAATAACCACAGAGCCCATCTGCAGTTTATACTGCAGCTATGTTGAGCGGACCGTAAATACTATTTCTGGTGCGTCGTCTGCGATGACCAGCAACACCAGCACGCTCAAAGCCTCGGTCACGATGACATCGATGGTTTCCGGACAGTGTCGGCTATCCAACATTTTTTCAAACACTTTCCAAAGTTGCTGAACGCTAGGGTCGCTTTCCCACACCGATAGCAGCAAGAAGTCACCTTCTTGACATATCCACCTTGGTGACATTCAAACCCGAATGTATGTATTTATGTTTGGACGCAATTTGAGGAAAACTAGTGAATGAACACACACACGCACACACAAAGATACGCACACTTATATCGTGTTTTTTTCGCTGTAGACTTTTACAGACGATTAATATAATAATTCTATTTTGCTTTTAACGCTAGCATTAATTTTTGATCTCTGGCATCCCTTTTCCCCGACGTTTTAATGCATTTCTCTGGTAGAACAATTTATATATTCACTTCTGATATTTATTTTTATTTCCATTTTTAAATGTCTTAATTTTAGACATTTAAAGAAATAAAACCAAAAATGTGAAATTCAAACTCTTGCAACTTGTAGATGAAATTAGATAGTGCAAGAAATAATAGATTTATCTGATACTTCATTGTCTCCACTAAAGAAGGTAAGTAGTTGCCGCCTTCCAAGAAAGCAGGATTCACTCTTTTTAGGATGAAGATGAGAGTGTCAAAATCATCCAGAAGAATCTGAAAGGAAGAAATTTGGGTATTTATTGAACTACAATTCCTAGAATTGTTCACAATAACGAAGAAAGTACATCAGCAGTTAGAAAAAATGCGATATGGAGAAAATTAATTCAAATGACAAGAGAAAACGAACCAAGATGGCTTCCAACGACAGGAAGTAGGCAATCATTTCTTTGTTGCAGTTTTTATTTATTTATTTTAAAGAACGTACTAGATATGCGAACATTTTTAAGAAACCTTCCGATACTGTGTTTGTAAACACTTTTTCCTTCACTGAATGTAAAATTCTATGATAAGTGCTTCAATTTATATATATATATATATATATATATATATATATATATATATATATATATATATATATATTGGTAGTTCTGTATTTTCAAATGCAGTATAAGGAATTTCTATTGCCTTAAACCAGTGATTCCCAACATTTCGTCATCGCCTATTATATAGTAAATATACAAAAGTTTACAAAAACTGTTTGGTAAAAGTTTGTTACTGATTCGTAAATTAACTTTATGATGTAGTAAAAATACCAAACGGAAGTAACAAATAACGCCGACTTATGCGGCGGCTGCTATTACTGCATTAAACAACAAACGAAAGCAAAGTTGACCATTGAAATATATATATATATAATTTAATTTTATGATCACGGTTAGTTTTATGGTTAGCTTTGCAATTGTTGACAAAAAATTGAACGATTTATATTTATAATTATAAAATTAAAAGAATATAGATTACTAGCAACAAATAAAATTTCAGGAAATATTTTTTGCTGTTCATGTTTATGCTTATACCCGAAAAAATGTTATTTTCATCTGAAGAACTATCTGAATGTTAAAGACCCTTCTCAAGATTATAGAAAATACCAAAATATTCGTTATTTGCGGAGATATTTATATCTTATCTAGGAATATGACCCAGTTATTCCGATTTAGCCTCCGTTTTTTTTTTGTTTCTTTTTATACAGGCATATCACTTTTAAATATTTTTTCGGCTAAAATTGTTGAAATACCTCCTTAACACATAAAATCCATATCGCTCAGCAAAATTTCTAATCGCCCGCCAATTTTCTGTTTAGTTGCTCATCGTCCACCCAACAGTTGAAATCCCTCACCGGTTGTTGATATCGCCTGGGTTGGGAAAGCCTGCCTTAAACGAAACTGTTGTTTATTGTCAGCTGTTATTTATCATGCTATTAAGGGGGAAATTATTAAGATCTTGTTATATTAGTTTATTACATAAAATGTATTTGGCATAACGCGATGATTAACAACGTTGTTTAACAGAGGCTTCTTATTAAATATTGACAAAACACAGGACTTAGAAATGAATCAAAATTTTCTCTGAATCTGTATTCCAGGAAATAAAATGTAGAAGAAAAGAAAACGCAAAAAATGTTTCATCGAATACTACTACTACTGCTACTACTATTAATAATAATAGTAAGAACAATAATCTTTCTTCGTTAATAAAAGTAGAAGTAGTGCTCCCATTTTGTTTAATACTACCACAATGTTTTGTCGTTCAGGTGTCTGTCGTATTTCTAATCAGATATTCAATCTACGAGAATAGATCTTTTTCATTCACCTCTTTATAACAGGCAACCAACAGTTTTATCCATTTGACCATTGTCCTGATGACAATCTAGTGACAGCTATTTAGAGACTGAAACCTAATGTTTGTTATATGTTGTTCATTGCTATGCTTGACCAACTGACGGAGAGTATAGCATGTGTGCTAATTCTTTTAATTGTCTTATTTTCCAATGTTGTTATCTATTATTTTAATTTAAATGCATATGATACTGATGACAGCCCCTATGTCATCTTTATATGAGTGTAACTACAATAACCATGATAAGGAATAAAGTAATGGAGGATATTTCTTCATCTCAGAAACTCACATGGAAACTTAAAGGCTCATCTTTTGTTTTGAATTAGAGATTTCAAAGTTAATAGAAATATGTCAATATGAGGATAATAGTCTGAAAAGATTAGTGTATGATAATGATAATTCATATATTTAGAAATGCACATAAACTTTAAAAAATATTTTGTGACGACGAGGTTTGTTTGCTCATTAGCAGCTTTAAAAGCCGATTTCATTTTTCTTTATTGCGGGGACATTATCCAACAACGTATATTTGAAAAATACAGAATATTATTAACCATAATTGATTATGAAAATATATGACATTTAAAGAAAGGGACAAAATGACATCGACTACAAAATTCTACCCTCATTAGCTACGCTCTCAATTTGCACCATAACGCTGTCTGATGCTACGTCATGCCGAGACAGTTCCGCCAAGAGACTAAATAAAAGCATATATTATCGTGAAAACGGAGACGCGTAACTAAAAGTATAAACGCGTTTGTGTACATACACAGAGACACGCAAATATTTATAGAGACACACACACAGGCTCACACACAAAGATATGCATAGAAACACATGCAGATATACGTACAGACATGCACACACACCTGCCTAAAGACACACATACACAGGTGCATGCAGATATATGTACACAGAAACATCTATACGGAATACGTACATAACCAAATGAAGACGCACACGACGATTTCTCAAGGAATTACACTATTTTAAAGTTTTGAACTTCAGCTAAGTGGTAACCAAATTATACAAGAATGTCAAAATCAAGTTCTTTGTCAGGAATTTCTGGAAATAACAGTCACCTATAAGCACTTTATAAGTCCGACTAGAAATAAATATTGTACAAATATAAAAAAAGAAACAATAAAAAAATTGTATATCCAAAGATTGTTTCGTGAGAATGATTCCAGACGTCATGGCGAAAATTACGTCAAATATTATTATTCAAATCGATGTTTTAACACTGGAATTGGTTTTAACGAATGATTATGTTTATATGAGTTGTACACCGAGGAAGTTTCAGATTATATCTATCCATATTCAAAACATTATTACGAATAATTTCTTTTGGGGCTGTCAGATCTTATTATTGCCATAATTGAATGGAATCGTCCGTTTATAGAAATAAGCGGAGTTAAGCGAAGTTAGCGTTAAGTCAATTGCTAATTGTACCTTCGTGTAGTAAAGTTTCTATTTCATTACTTACCTACGAGTTTGCCTTCCTTATTTATTTTCCTCTGTTATCTTGAAAACGCGAGATACAGCAATTATGCAAATAAACTAAGTGCAACCTGAATTTTATTTATAAATAAATCCAAAGGCCAGAGAAACAACAATATCCCATATATTTGTATAAATTACTATTTTTTAATTTTATTTTTTAGTATTGACTTTTTGATATTCTATACCTTTCATGTGTCTTTCGTCCAATGTGTTACCGTTTCGACTGTTTCGACTTTAACATTGCTTGCAGCGGTTTTCAATTACTCCCCACGTATCTTTCATTGAATGTATTTTCCATTCTCATATAAATCTCACAAATTAGATTAATATCTGGATAGGTGATGAGGCTTTCCGTTAATTTTGTGTTTTTGAAACCATTTTTGGCAAGGTGGGCAATAATCAGCCTTGCATGTAATACACATTAGCTCAAAACTTCTTGGTTTTAACCTGTATGAGTCAAAACGAAAATCTTGTCCAAGTAGTTATAATAATTTTCCGATTTTATCTTGACATCATCATCAACTTTGAAGTAGTCTATTGTCTTTACTGCCTACAATACTAGCCTTCCAAATTACTCCAAATCCTTTTCTTGTCTTCTAAGCTGTACTGTTTCCCTAAAGGTCCTAATCTCTAACGTAGACATTAAGTTGAGTCAGAGTAGCTCTTTATTAATCCCCCCCCCCCAAATTACTGATCAGAAATCTTTTTTCATCTCTTGGGATAAATTATACTTCTCGCTTTAGTTAGTGATAGTATTTTGGTTGCTTTTATTTGTTTAGCTACATTTTGTATCTTTTCTGCCCGTTTATATTTGCAACACATATCTTCTTCTTTCTGTTCAATTCGTTTTTATTGCTTTTAGTTTTTAAAAGATCTTTTTGTAACATTAATGAAGTTAGTTGTATAACTCAAATGTCATTGTTTTCAGTTTTCTTTTGATTATCCAACTACTTTGCAATTGTACTTTGTGCCCATAACTTTACAATATCTTGTTTCTTTTTTTTTACGTAATATCTTTCTTACTATCCGCAGCAATCTTCATATATTTGAAATTAACAAATAAATACCAAGAACTATACTAAGTTGTTTTATGATAGAATTGTAATTAGTATACTTTCCAAAGTTCATTTTTTTAATCTGAGTATTTTCAACTGTCACTAAAGTTATTATTAAGAATTGCGTTTTAGTCAGTTTATGAAAATGCGTTTGGATAATTCTGGGGTTTCTTACTTTATTGAAATCAATTTCAAATCACTTAAAGGTGACGTCATTTACAACCGTGAAACTGAGTTAACAGGAAAATCTTGAGAACCACTGTCGTGAGAGTCGAAAGTAAAAACATAAACTTTGGAAAGTTTACCAATTTTAATTCTAATAAAAAACAACTTAGTCGGAAGTTGGAAAAACTTATGCAGAAAGACCAAGTCGATATTTTTTAAAAATATCTTTTTTTAACTAAACTAGTTAGTATTTTTATAGAATATAAATAATGGTATTTTTTATAGAATAAAAATAACGTAAAAACTTAAATTAAATAATTGTCGGAATTAATCGTTGGGATTTATTATTATTTTACACACACACACACACACACACACACACACACACACATACACATATATATATATATATTAATATATATATACACACATACAAGTTTCATTAATGTCGACAGACAAGTTACTGCGATTAAGCTTCTTATTCAATGTTTCTTCTGTTCCTATAAGTGTTTCTTTTCTTTTCTTTTCTTTTCTGGACACAAAGTGCGTAAAACTGTTCGAATGGTTCGAGCGCTTTCTGATATTCTATTATTATGGATATTTTTTATTAATGAAACTTGTATAAAAGAGGGATTGCTACTCAAACATACACACACACATATGCACACACACACGCATATATATCTGTATATAAACAAAGAGAGAAGAAAAATAGACTTAAATAGAATGGACGCCATGTTTTTACCTTGAGGGAAACTATTCGGCCAACACTTTCTCAAAAGGTGAACGTTGGCGAGCAGCAGGAAACAGTCAAAGACACATTAGTGAATAACGAATAAGGAGGGAAAATTGGAACATGATTAAAATAGATTTTAATTTTAATTATAAATAAATTAGCGACTAAAAGCAAAATGCGAAGTAGGTACGTGTTTCATAATATGCATTTCTAGCCTTTGATTGGTCCGTCCTATATACACCACGTCACAACGGCATTTAAATCTATATATTACTGAACTATTCTGAAAACAGGACAACCGGTCCTTACTGTAGGATGGAAACACGGATCTCATCTGGAACACGGTACGCAACTTGATAGCGTTGTTGCACGAAGTAACACAAGCCTAAATTATGTCGAAATCTTGCGTTCTAGTAGTCAGGGTCGTGTTAAAAGAGCCACTCAAGCGGTGCATGACTCCTCCATTGGGCAGTATTTACTGGACAATCCCGATTGTGCCGCCAATTATAATGACACATTTTTTTTCCATTTTACATAATGCTCGCTCGGTTCACACCATCTCCGAATTCTTGAGGCTGTTTTTCATCAGCCGATGATACGCGATGTAAACACACGGAACATTTTATTCTTTCCTTATGTTTGATTGGGGGATTATGAGTAACTTTTTCCATTAGAACTTCGTATTTTGTTTTTAGTCATTAATTTATTTATAATTAAAATCTATTTTAATCATGTTTCAATTTTCCCTTCTCATTCGTTATTTACTGTGTCTTTGATAGTTTCCTGCTGTTCGCCAACGTTCACCTTTTGAGAAAGTGCATGCTGAAAGAGTCCCCTCAAGGTAAAATAAGTATATATATATATATATATATATATATATATATATATATATATATATATATATATATATATATATATATATATATAATGAACAGCCCTTGAGTTGCATAATAAAATATCAGACATCTAAATAATTTATTGTAAATATTTCTAATAAAACAGATGTTATAAGCTGATAAGTTTATCATCAAAATATATTCCGAAAATGTTACTATCATTGATTAATAGCAATTTTATTTTGCATAATAAAATCTGAACTCGTGCAAAGGTAAACGATGTGATTTATTTGAATAGGGTTTCCATACATGTTTGTATTTCATCCATATTTGACATCTTGAAACCAAAGAAGAAGCAAAAATAAAATAAATTGGAAGCAAATACATGTTGATAGTTTGACCTGATCCCAAAAGCTCAGCAAAAAATCGTCAAGCAATCCGAAGGATTTTGAGAATTAATGTTTCATTATAGGATTTTTGTCAGTTTCTTCTATTTTATTAGTTATACTAAATCATTGCTCATATGTTAGCGTATTTTGGGATTCGTTTTAAAAATCATTTCAAGTAGGAACGCTAGGATTTGCACAGAGATTTAATTGGATAATTGCTGACAACCGAGCAGTGGAAATGCACAATAGTCCTCCGTAAAAGTAAGAGTTTAAATGTTTTCATCATGTAGACAATCGTACTGCATTTCTGTTCCAAATCAGGTGGAATGTTGAACAGGTAAGCAACAGTGATAGGACAGGTTTTAAGCAGATCAATGTAGAGTATATCAAGTAGTTACCGTTTATTAACAACCCAAAAGAAAATAAAACAGGTGTTAGTCTTTCTCTCTATATACATGTGCAGTGTTCCTTCAGGGCTTGGACGATTCTGATTCTCCACAATTTCCTTTTTGTTGCTTCCTGCAACACTTTCTTCATTATAACTCTTTCTCTTTGTAGTACTTTGTTCGGCTATCCATTTGTACAGATGTGTCAACTCGGCCTACTCGCAGTCTCACTCTACTATTCATGATATGGATGTTTCCTGTGGGTGTTAAATTTTCCAAACATTCTTTCTTCATCATGAGTTTAAACATTTTCAGCTGTCTCTACTTGTTATGAACAGTCCCTGTTCTTAGAACTTCATCATTTGTCGCATGCTCTGTTGCGTTCTCGACATTCATCGCTAAGCTAACGTCTCAGTTGCTTCAAACTTTTTATTTCATTGTTGAAGAAATTGTCTAGCTTTCACTACCATATACGAGTATAGATATGTGATTAGTAGAAAGTGACACAATCTCTTTAGTTTACTCCACAGTAATATCATTGGAAAAGTAGTTAATCCAATTTCCTCCGTCTATGGGTTAAATAACACAACAACAGAGACTTTCTTGTCTTGGGAGGAAACCAGCCTAGAACAAGGAAAACCCTGATTTTAATCCTCCGTTGCCTTGTAGCCATCTTTGAACGTGGAAAATGACAGGGAGGTAAATCCAGACAGAATGTCCGGAGGCAGTTGTCTGTCAATATTGGCCCCGTTTTGACAACTCCAGCAGTTAAGATGACCTCAAACGCATTCTTGCATTCTTTTGTATCTCGTCGCTGTGACCGAGAGCGTGCGTGTGTGCGCATGTAGCGAAAGGCCTTCATGCATCATCGCCTAAGCCTCTACGATAGGAGACTAAATATCACATAAAATGTTTGTATTCTTTTATTCGTTTCTAAAGTTGTTTTTTTTTATTACATTACTCAGTTTCTGAAAAGCATAACACTTTTCGTCATCTATTATTACACTTCCATGATATTATTACACTTCCATGATATTATTACACTTCCATGATATTATTACGCTTGTGTAATTTTGACCATCTCGATGCGTAAATCACATTTTGGACTGTCTCTTTTACTTTGCCACCATCCGTTTCGTCTTCTTAAAATCAATGGTCAGTTTCTTCTTATTCTCCTAAGTTTAATTTATTTTATTTCTGAATTTTCCATCAACACACTATACAGGTTAAATAAATCCAGCGAGAAAACAAATCCATGTTACATTCCTCGTTTTGTTTTGTTGTTCTCACTTAATTCATTGTCTATTCGCATACAAACCGTTTGTTGCTTCTGTTTAACCTAACACATTTTCCGTGACATTTCAAAACGTTCTTTGTGCTGCACTTTATCGAATACCTTTGCATAATCTGGGATTATATGTATATAGAATTTCTAGTCCTAAAGTTTTGTACAAAACCATATTGTGATTACCAATTTTCAATTTGAAACTTCTCCGAACTCTATTCATTATTATTGTAATCATTAGTTATATGGCTTATCAAGCTGATTTTTAGACGATACTTGCATTCGTTTCTACCTGGTTTCTTTGGTAACTCTATGAAAATTGACTTAATTATACCTTCCAACATTTCACCGCTATTGTAGATATTACGGGTCTTTCCAGATTTTTTTTTATTTATTGTAGGTTTGTTTCCTCTGGTGTCACATAAGAGTTCTTCTATGTATTTTTTCTAATATTGTGGTACATTTTCTTATACATATCGAACACGGTGTGTCTATCCAGCTGTTTCCTTCATGTTTCGTGCATGTCTGCTGCATGTGTCACTCGCTCTATCAATATCTGTATATTTCTTATTTAGGCATTACTCCATAACCTGCCTGCACATATCTCTGATGATTTTCTTAAGCCATGAAAACTCTGTACTGTTTCTTACCATTATCTGCCGTCCATTCTTCATAAAGTCAATAATTTCACTTCACGTCCATTTCTTTTTATTTTCTCTTTCCTTCTTCGTGAGGAACTCTTTTGAAACTTGTAACTTGTGCTCTCTTTAAGCAAATTAACTCATCGACATGTCCATAAGATTCGTTCTTGTTCTTAACTGCAACATTATAATTTTCAGATGGAATCGAAGTTTGGGCATTGCTTTAGGTGTCTTTAATTTTTATAATCTTTTGTTTGCATGGGAAATAATCACTCCTGCAGTCAGTGCTTTCATATGTTTTATGTGCAAAACTGAATTTCAAATATAATCTGCTGATGGTCAAGTAATATATTTCGTTCTTGGTGTCTGCTAGCCTTTTCTACGCCCACAAGCGTCTTCGAATTAGCTGTTGATTATTACTAGGAATTTTTCTGTGCACCATGAAAGCTATTTTTCTAGACGCTCATTCTTGACCCACGTCCTTATTTACCAATCTTTTCATTATACTACTATCTTACTATTTTTGCGCTGAAGTGATTTCTTGTAATTTGTTTTGACTGATCGATTGATTCGTTTTCTACGGCTTATCAACCCTTTGCAGGTTATTTAAGATCAGAAAATATTATTCGATTGTAAGAATGTTTTTGGAGATAATAATGATTTACTGATACAAGTTTTACTAATTAACCCTTTGTTGGGAGAAGAAGAGTTCAATTCATACCATTCCCAGGGGTATTTGCGCGTATTTGAATATAACGAACCCGACTGAATTAACAATTCCGAGCCATTACCCCACCCGCACACCCAAGCTTACAACACCTGGTAGGATTTGTTTTGAAATACGACATTTTCTAATATATCTTAGAAGTTATATATATTTTTGTCATTGCTTTTTGATGTGTGTATATATTCTAACAACCAGAAGGACAATGTTTGACATTTGCCAGCAACTAAAATACACTTCCTTCTGTTTCTACTTAATATTAAAACGACTCTTTTCTATTTACTCATCTCTCCTGAGTAAATAATTCATTGATCATCGCTTATAAAATTTCCATATTCTTCCATTTTGTTCCCCGTCCAATGTTAATTTTTAGGGAAATTTCTCAATAAATATTTATTCATTCAAATATTTTTAAATCACATAATAAAAGATTCAAGTCCATGTGATATTCAAAGTAGAAAGACATTTAATCATTGATTGTTGGCATTTTAGTCACGACATTTTCTTCGAAATTCTTGAGAGTTCGTTCCTTATTCGGTGTCCCTCAAATGAGGCCTTGTGTCAGAATGAGCCGACCTTATTAAATATTATGTATGTATGTTTTCTTTCAAGTTTATATCTGTCTATCTAAGCCTACAAAGTACAGTACAAGGTCACAGCTTTGAGAGACAGTGAGAATCTAACCTCAATGTGAGATTTTTAATCATTGCTTTTCAGCAGGGTACTCTCTCTATCTATCTTCGTGAATATCTATCTCTTCATGAATATGTATGATCTATCTATCTATCTATCTATCTATCTATCTATCTATCTATCTATCTATCTATCAACATGCACAATTCACATATTCATAAAATCTATATTGTCATTTAGAAAATCAGGGTTTAAAGCGGACAAAAGAGAAAATGTAGATCGGCGAGAGGAATCCTTTTTTTTTAATTGCCCGGAAAGTTTATTTGTTCTTTTAGAAAGACGACGAAAGAAAAAAAACAACGTTTCGATTTAAAAAATGTCCACGCGACAAAGCAAACATTTCAACATTCAAAAATAAATAAATAAATACATTCTGGCAAGGAAATACAAAGTTGTCATTTTAACTTTTGCCCAACACTAACGCAGAGTTTCAGGAAAATCCAATAAAAGAACTGATTCGCCGAGGAAGAAGGTGGGGAATGGGTTAACTAAAACTTCAAAAGCGTTTCGGTAGCAATCCTAAAATTAGAGCAGAATTTCGAATTAGGATGAAAATCGTGGAGAGGGAAAGAGAAATAAAAGAAAAAAAGAGCTGCTGAAGAAGGGGGTTGATAGGAGGAAGAAAGTGTGAGGGGAGCAATGGGGAAGGAAATAAAATTAAACAAAAAAAATAAATAAAAATTGAATATAAATAAATATACGAAAGTTGATAACATTATCAAAATAAATAAATAAAAAGCAACAATAATAATAGTAAATAACAATACTAAATAATAATACTAGTATTATTTTAATGGGGTTTCAAATACTTTTATGATGATGATGATGATGATGATGATGATGATTGCAACAAAACAACAAAATAATAATGTATAATCATAAAGTCAAAAGTGACAGTATAAATTAATAAAAAATAGTAAAAAATTATAAAAATAGTAAAGCAATATTATTTAAATAATATTATAATTAAATATTTTAAAATTCTTGTGAAACTATAAACATTGCCATTAATATTAACTAATAATTAAACTATAATAACTATATAGCTATTAAAATAATAATAATAACAATTCGGAAAAAGTATGAAAATAAAAAGCAATAGTAATTTTAGTTGGAAGTTTAAAAAATAGTGAATAACTATTAATACTAGTACCAATAAACATAATTAAAATAACTATAATTATGCTGTAATAATGATTTAACAATCGTAATAACAACAACAACAACAACAACAACAATAATAATAATAAAAATACTAATAAGGTGATGAATATATAATTATGTAGTTATTTACTGGGCATAGCCCAAGTATGGGTACCCAGTGAGGATTGAATTCATCAATAATGATCTGCGATACCAGCTTGCTTAAACATCGCACCATGACAAGGCGCCCAAAATATAATTTATTAAACATTACTTAATTTGGGCATAAGGCCACAAATATGGGGAACCCAATGAGGTTCGAAATCACAGCAAATGATCTACAAGTCCAGCTTAGTGACCATTAACACCACGATGAGGCATCGTGAATATAGAATGATCTAAGTAAAACAAAAATAGAAAATGAACAGTACAGTGAGAGGGGTAGGGGTTAAAACGTCGGCAAATATGTAAAGTATGTTTCCATTTGAAGAACAAATTGCGAACCACATTTCTTCCAATCCACTTCCACTTCTATGCACAATGAAAAGATGGTAAGAAGAAAGAATTGCAAAAAGGATTAAAAAAAAGAATAAAATCGAAAGTAAAAGTGAAAATAGACATAACAGCGAAGAAAGCCGTAAGATGCAAAAGAATCAAGAAAGAACGGAGTTGATTAGAAATTAATGTGAATAATAAAGACTCTCATGCCGTCCTGTGAGCGTGTGAAGGCCACGCCTCGGCGTCTCTGCTTCTATGTCTTTCTCTTGTCTTTCCCCTTTTCTCAAGTTCCCTAGCTTTTCCTAAATTCGGATACCCAGCTTCCTCTTCGCTCTCTCGCTTGCTTTCTCCCTAGTTGCTTTCCCTTTAATTGCTCCGAATGCAAATTGATGCTGACTCATGGTTAGGAAAAGGGACGGCCAGGCTAAGTAAGTAAAGAAGAAGAAGAAGAAGAAGAAGAAGAAGAAGAAGAAGAAGAAGAAGAAGAAGAAGAAGAAGAAGAAGACGAAGAAGACGGTTACAGTCGTGATGGAGGGTGGTAGGCGGCCGAGGGAAAATCTAGGTTTGCAGTTGAGAAATGGAAGACGACTGTGCACACACACACACACACACACACACACACACACACACACACACACACACACACACACAAAACTCCCTTTGCACACATAGAGATACATAAACAAAA
>OZ038501.1:46352105-46379605 GCA_964036315.1 Acanthosepion esculentum
CACAGGCAAGCACATGGGTTAAGCAACCAACACTTTCTGAAGGATACACATTCCATCTCGTGTGTAGTGATGCACTCGTTTCATGCACGTAGTAGATGCAGACGCACATACACAGATACATCAACCAGTTATACAAACAAGAAAATATGCTTGATTATATTTTAGTCGATAAAGATACATACATTCGTTGACTCTAATACAATGACAAACAAATACTGAGGAAATATCGTACACACGCATGCGCACAATCTCGCCTACATAGACAAATATACTCATACGTAATCTGAACGTTTATGACTAGCGAATATGTGCATTTACAGTCAGCAGTATATCGATTAGACATATATCGATTATATGTATCATATATCGATTATGCACATATAAAAGACAAATTCTATCTGTTAGAAAAATATATAGACAATTATAAATGCACACGCAGACGCACACATATAATGTAAAACACACACACACACACATATGTATATATATATATATATATATATATATATATGTACGTATTGGATTTGACTTAATAAAATTATGGAATAGAATCAAAAGTACAGACTTTAAGTAAATTTGGAAATTGCATGTTATGTCGTTTGTTTGGTTATCATAGATTCGGTCAAGGACAAGGTCCAAATGCGGAAAATTGTGGAAAAGATTTTTTTTAGTTTTCAATAAAGTTTTGTTACTGCATGCAAGATGAAATCCAGAAAAAAAACAAAAAAAAAAAACAGAAATTAATGAAAATTTAGTGGGTATCTCAGTTTCGGTTAAATTCCACTCTATCGGGAAAAAATCAACAATTTCAAAAATACTGGGTGCCCACAACAACAACAACAACAACAACAACAATAACAATAACAATAATAATAATAATAATAATAATAATAATAATAATAATAAGAAGAAGAAGAAGAAGAAGAAGAAGAAGAAGAAGAAGAAGAAGATAAAGAAGAAGAGGAAATTTGGTACAGTTTATTTAATTATTGAAATTTCGTTACAATTATTTGAAATAAAAGCAAATGATAGAAATTTAGTAGCTTAAAAACAGAACAAGAACACAAGATAATTTTTTTAATATATTACTTAATAGCTTTCATCATATAGTAAATCTAAAATTTCCTGTTTTTTTTTGTGGGGTACTCTGTACACGAGTTGATGGAGAAAATTTTAACGAAGTGTTTTAAAGATTCCGAAGTGTTTTAAAGTAATCTTTGATAGTTACTTACAAAATCTATCAAAAATATACATTATTAGATCACTGTGTGAGGATCAAATTCGCTACGCTTATGAATCGATCTGTGAGGCGTTTTTTATTAACCATCGCGCTACAGTTAGCGCACTGTGGCGAACTCATTACACTGTAATGATCATTGTGTCTAGCTTGTTAATCATTGCCCTATAGAAGACCCCATCCTGCTATGAATGACAGAAGAATTCAATTTTAAGACATGACAATTTTTATGACATATTTCTAGGCCCTACAAATACCAGGTAGTCAGCTGATACATCACATCACAAACGAACTGAAGACGCACGCAGGCACAAACATGCATATGGAGGCATCATAAATATTTATCAACAGAGCAAAATTGTGATTCTCGCATTTCTTTCGCCACCATACAAATACCCAGTTGCTAATTTGGATCAATGTCGTTGAGTACACATCTCTTTGCACACACTCATGAAACCAATATTTATGCAAACATCTTGGGCACTTCCACGTGGTGTAATGGTCAGCAAGCTTGTTTCGCTAGGTCAATTACGAGTGAGTATTGAATTTGGTCCTCACTGGGTGTTCCATACTTTCAGCCTTGTGTCACATCTTAACTATGCATAGTAAATTGTTATACTCAGATATTTAACACTTTGTGAATTATGCAAGAAATCAATTTTTATGTAAATTATCTTAAACTCATAGCACATGTGTTAACAAATGTTTACATTTAACATATTCATGCCAGCCCAATATACATACGTATATATATATATATATATATATATATATATATATATATATATATATATATATATATATGTATATATATATATATATATATTAAAAGAAGATTGCGTTTCGAAAAACCAATCGACGATGGTATTTCTCGAAGATAAATTTTAAGGCAAGAGTATTTTGAAAAGATAACGTTTTTAAGGCAAGCAGACTTTGCAATTAAAAGTGCTCGAGATCAAAAGATAGAGTATTAATAATAATAATAAATAAAATTAAATATTAACTTATTTTCTATGAATTTCATGGAAATTACATTCGGTCTTTAGGAGATTGGATCGTAAAATTTTCCAATGAAGTCTATTGAAAACTGAATGCCTCATCCCCGAAAAACATAAACAGATTAATTCTGGAAGATAAGGTTTTTTAAGACAAACAGTCTTTGTAAGAAATAGTTTGTTTGGTTGATTTCCTTAAATGCATATCAACCTCTCCTATGGTTATTTTAATGCTGAGATTTAAATAGTTTGAACACAATTTTATGATTTAACTATGTATATTTTGAACGTAATTTATACCTTCAACTAGCGATAAAATGTATTTCTGGTCATTTTGCTTTTAAATATATTGCGGTTCATTTTACTATAAATATCGTCCTTTTTATATAAAAAATGATTTTGATATAAAATTATATATTTTTATACATTCACAGTATTTTGTTTGGGAGTTCACTATTTGTCCATAGCTTGGGTCCTAACAGGTGATTCCAGGTGAACCTAGGGGCAACAGCAATTTTTCTTAAAAGCGGCCATTTTCTTAATTAAAAAAAATTGTAAACAAAACAAATTTATCGATTTTAAAACTCTTCCAATATATATATATATATATATATATATATATATATATATATATATATATATATATATATATATATACACACGTTATTTCAGTAAATTTAGAAAATTTAAAGTTAAATTAATCTGATTTGAAATAAATATTACTTACTTTTAGCATAAAAAGTAATAGACAACTATTTATTAATGTTTGGTCCTGTTTATCTGAGGCGATGATTGATGGACGTTTGAGTGACAAAACGAAATTTAAGTGAACGCATTTTTTCTTTTTGGCTTTAGTACCTTAGTAATTTTTACAAATGATCATATTTTTAGCAATTATCAAATAATTTATTGACTTTAATTTACCTTTCGAAGATGCTTTATGCAAAAATAAAAAAAATAAAATACTATAAAATTTTCTTAAATTAATTTCTCTGTTAAATGACAAAACTCACGTGACCTTTTCATGATAATGTCACGTTTAGCCTTTCATAGATAAAAAAAAAACAAACAATTAAGTAAAAAAATAAAAAATAATTTAAAAATAGAATAGTGTAAATCTTTTAAATTTTGGATTCGTAAATTTCGTTTCCACTTAATTACTATATCGCACCCAGGAAATAGCCCAATACAGAATTTTACACGGTTTTAAAATATTATAAATTATTATAATGAAAATTTAAAAAGAAAAATTTATTTCTTCAGACAATAGTGTCCTTAATACAACTTATTTACAAAAGCAATTAAAAGCTTTTCTAATTAAATATCATAGTTTTATTAAATTTAGTATTTTACAATTCAGAGCAGATTTTCAGTTAGAAAAGTGCAAATTTGAAAAGAAAATTAGGTGATTTACATTCTCCAAGGAGTCCTACTTTTAACGAATAAAAGAATTCAGAAAATAGAAAGTTTTTTTGCGAAATTTCATGAAATTAAGTGTGTGAGGGTAACATATGTAAAAAAAAATATTTTTTTACCAAAATTTTCTAAATAAAATTTCAAAAGTAATTTCATTCATTTGTGAATAAGTCCTGAAAATTTAATTAAAATCCGACAATTATTTGATTTTTACAAGAATTTCCAAATCAATGTGTTTTCAACGGAAAAAAGCGCAAAAAATCAATGTAATTATTACGCCACCCCCGATAACGTAAACAAAACAAGATTTTTAACCAAAATTTCGAACGTATTAGAAAGGATTAAAAAAATTTCAAAAGATATTCTAAATTATTTTGGTCTTTCATCTTAATAATAGCATAAACATTTTGAAGATAAAACTTTATTTTTATTAAGTTTGTGGCTTTTTTCATTACGCTATGCTGTTTTTCCGCTATGCTGTTTTTCCGCAAAAAAATGGAGGTACCTATCTTAAAACGTTTTCTAAGCATGACATCCGACAGAAAAACCTGCTCGACATTGTCAAAACCGTCAGCGAAGATATTACGATAGAGTTCGGATTCGCCAAATGTGCCAAAGCCACCTTCAAAGAGGGTAAACTAACGAAAACTACAGATTTAGACCTTGATATCAACAACAAGATTAAGGAACTAGAAGAAGATGGTACATACAAATACTTAGGAATTAATGAAGGAGGCGGAATACAAGATTCAATTACGAAGATCCGAAAAGAATATTATAGGCGAGTGCGTTTGATACTCAGAAAGCGAACGGAATGGGGCCAATAAAATGAGGGCTAAAACCCACAAAAACCAATGACCCTCTCCTACAAATAGTAAAACACCAAATCTATTCCATCAACAAAAAGCTGCACACTTCAAGAAACAGATGAATATACCTGAAAACCTACAAACAAAAACGAAGCGAATACCATCTCCGCCAGACGAGTAACACAAAAAGCAAAACTACAATAATAATAATAAATATAATAAAAATAAAGAATAATAAAAATATAAGATAATAAAAAATACCTAATGTAAGCATATCCATGACATCCGCATAAATGATTAATTACATCTATAAAAACATATATGTATGCACGAAAACACACACACACACACACACACACACACACACACACACACACACACACACACACACACATATATATATATATTCTATATATACTCACTGTATATTATTTAATATATACAATTTAATGGAGCATAATTGAAGTTTTCATTTTTCTAGAGTAGACCATTAGGCTTTGAACTTATTCATATATCTACGTGTATACACACGCACACACACACACACACACACACACACACACACACACACACACACATATATATATATATATATATATATATATATATATATATATATAAAACAGTATCTGTCTGTGTGTTTGTGTATGTTAGTTATGTACGTTCACATTTCTTGACCAATTTCTGAAATTGTATACACATGTTGAAAATTTATCAAATTAGTTCAAGATCAACATTTCAATCTCCACCCACACCCGTGGGTTTGGCAGAAAAATCGATAAAACTAAAGGTGGGTACGACTTTTTGCAAAAACCAAGACAGTTACCCGCGAACAAAATTTTTACCGGATGAGCTGATGTTCTTTGCACTTAATACAAAACATAGCTCATGTGACGAGGTTTGTGTAGAGGGCTTGGCAGTTTTCTTGCAGCATTGACTTCACACAAAAAATTGCAAAAAACTGTTAAACAAATCTGGGTTTTTGCACTACTTAAAATAAAAACTTGAATAACTCTCTCATTTTTATCCGATTCTCTTCAGACATGTCGCCAAAAAATTGTCATCATGCAAAAGAAATAAGAACGTGTGGCTTTAATCCTGCTCGCTTCCCGGCGAATAACGGAAAACCACGAAAAACTGTAAAAAGCCCGTTTTTCGGCCATAACTCCCTGGTTTTTCATTAGATGATTTCCAGATTTGTCATGTAAATTACATATAACGCACACATTATCGCGCATGAATGTTTAGTTTTGATTTTGGGTCCAAAATCGGCTTTTGCTATTCAGCCAATATTTTTTCTTCATATGATTTAGGATGCTAAATTGGAATTCGAACAACCTTTGATGCAAAGATTGTTGCAGAAGGATTACGGAAGCGTTAAAAAGGAAAAATTACCGAAGGACCTCTTATTAACCCCAGCTTTACAGTAAACGTGTGTAGAAGGAGGGGGGGGCGTTCATGCGTTTGCACTTGCACCTGACTCAAGCTCTGACACTTCATCCCTGTTTTTGTTTGATTATTAGATTTGTGAACAAGGCCATACTATTTGAAAGTTATTACAGCCAGAGGAAATTTACTGAATATCTAAAACATTGAAACAAGTTAACCCCGAGCAACGACTACACAAGAAGTTTTTATCGATGGAATTCCTTTATTAAGAACAATCAAACACTTGCGAAGTACCTACCGTACAAAAGATTAGTATACCAACGGATGATGCATGCAAGCGGGGACGCAGGCAGACATTTCTAGAGAGGGGGTGTGGGTATACCCGGTGGGTGCAGTTATACAGTTGCAGCCATGCACACCCGCGCAACGCCAGGTACCTTGTTTAGTATATATATATATATATATATATATATATATATATATATATATATATATATATATATATATATATATATATATATGTATGTATTGCTTAAGAGGGAAGAATTCTCAATGCCAGAGTTTACAGGTGTAGACAGTTATTTATTCATGGTCTGAAAATCGCACTGAAGCACAAAACTGATAGTAAGTATGTAACGTTTATCTCTATGCCCGCAATCTATCTATCTATCTATCTATCTATCTATCTATCTATCTATCTATCTATCTATTTATAAAATAACGCACAGTGAGTTTTGGTAGAAATAAATGCTTTTATATAATTATATAAAACAATACAAAAACAACAAAAAAATAAAACACAATTTAAACAGTTAAAACATTAAGAAAGATTAACACCCCCTACCCCCACTCATCACCCTTGAAAATGTTTAAAGAAGTGGCTGAAAGTGCTTGGCACTATGATCATTATAGAAAATGTTCGTACTCCAATACTCCCACAAAACGGCAAAACGTAAGACCTCTGAAATAACTAAATAAAACTTTTCTTGTCTGCTATATTTAAAACAATGACTGCTGCCCAAATATTAAGACGTCGTCGGCCGACATTTCTTCAGGTGATTAGAATCTATTTCGTTCAATGGGGTAGATTGTTCTAGTTTTCAGTTATCTCCCTTAAACCCAACTCTCCAAGTCTTTGTTCACCACTGCAGCAGCCGGGTATTGAACTCACAACTCACTGGATTTTTATCCACTGGGCCATATGTCCTTGAGGACCTCACTGTTATGGATATTTGTTATGTTTGACTTTTTTGCTTTTAAACTTACTGTCTCAGTAATCATTTTTACCCGAGCTCATATTGCAATTTACTTTTCTCCAGCACTCCTTATTACTGGTTCCTGTATTGTATTCATATTGTATTTCTATGCTTGGCCAGCTTAGTAGAAATTTTGTGGCCGCGCATATGTGCTGATTCCTTTGGTTTTCGTATTTTCCAGTAATGATCTCTGTCTATTATTTCGACCTCGTCCTACAGCTGACCACATATGGAGGGAAATGGGAGATCAAATAAGAAAAACCAACAGGAAAAAACACTATATGAAAAAACTGTTCATATTTTCAACTTAGAAAAAAAGAATAAAATTATTCAGTAAAAACACTCGAAGATCTTGGAAGTGACTGCATATCTGGAACAGATGGTGACTTTCAACGAGTTCTTGGTATTGTGGAGCCGCTGGTTGCTCTCCCTATTGCTAACATTGTACATTGTAGACGTGGAGACTGAAATCAGGAGTGCTATGAGGCTTACATATTCTCGGCTCGCCATTCTTGACCTACGTGAGCCTTGCGCAGTCGAACCGAACTCTACTGTAATTGGGTTACCCGTACGATCCAGGTCTAGATGTTCCGTGTCCAGAAACTTCTAGGTTCAGCGGCATTGGTAGCATGATATGGCCTTCGGTTTTTACGATCAACCTGGCACATAACTAATGGGTGTGGACTTGGTGTGCATTAAATATAGAGTCTGCATGCCGAACCACCTGTTGTTGTTCTTCATGGCCAGGGTCGAATTTTCCATCGATGAAGAACCAATACACATGGGGCACTTTGGAGTTCATGAGATTGTAGCGCAAGTGCTTTGACCGGATCTTTCAGTTGTCTTTTCTTGTCTGATACGAACGCAGGAATTGTTTTTGATGAATTTAATCATGCTTTATTTCATTAAGTATTAACTATGCTTTATTTCATTAAGTATTAATTTCAATAAGCAGACCCATGATCAGCATTGCAAACTTATTCAGCAAGACGAGTACTTCAGTTAGTATATATGTATAAATAGCTTTATCAGACATTTGTCGAGAATCATATAAAATAACGATAAAATTCTGATAAATCAATTAAAGTACTTCATGTCAAGTTTATAAAGGTTTTTTCTTCTTTGTCTCTTATTTAATCATTTCGTTGGATTTATTTTTTCAATTATATATATATATATATATATATATATATATATATATATATATATATATTATAATATTTGTTTAAAAATATGATTCCTTCGCTACATAAAAGTTCTCATGTTTCAAAAGGGAGAGCCGAAACCCTCAATATAATTATTGAAATTAAGTTGAATTAAGGTATCGAGTCCCGTTTCATCCTGAAGCGAAAATTTAGGAATAAGCTATCTTGTGGTTTGCGCCTGTTTATAAGTATGGTCTCTTGCAACATTAATTACTATGGAAACGGCTGGGGGCGGCCATATTGGTTAGGTGGTCGAAGAGTTAATTCTTATCTACAGACCAGTCACCTTCGGAAAGTTTATGTCAGGTTATGGTGGGGTTTCTATTTCAAATCTGATGGTGGCAGTCACCGTCTAGTTAGTTTAAAGCGAAAGATATTTTATGGCGCGACGGCAGGTCGTTAAGTGTCGAGAGGATTCTGTTTTATTATTATCTATCTATTAATCTCTTTATTTATTTGTTTATTCAAATGGCTATTTCTTATATAAATTTGCACTGGACTACAATTTGTTTTTTTGACGACTTCACAAAGGGTTTTTCTATTTAATGATTGGGTTAAGCTTTTAAGACTTTTATTAAACTATGGAATTTATTTGTTTATGTTAATTATTTAATGCGAAAATTTGTTGATGTCGGCAAAAAACCGTTAACTCCTGCCTATGGTTTAATAACTTTTCATTATTTAGAAACTTAATTATATATATATATATATATATATATATATATATATATATATATATATATATATATATATATATATATATATACGAGTACCACAAAAGAAAAATCAAACGAACTCACGTAAGAACTAAACTTATTATTCAACATGTTGCGGATCGTTGTTTGCTTGTGCGCTCGCACACACACACACACACACACACACACACACACACACACACACACACACACACACATACACACGAGCACACACACACATGTATATATATATATATATTTATATATGTAGGTTATACTATCACAAAGTTATAAGTCATCGAAGCCGAGTGTTTGAATATAGAGTCTCTCCCCCAGAAACTGTAACTAAGGTCTGCTCGGCATAGTTGCGATATAAACCACTGATAGGATCCATGAGTTTTAAGGAAACATAGATATGCCTGAGCAGGCTCCTGCAACTGTGATTAATTAGCCACTTTAGCAAACGAGCATACGTCCATTACATTGCATATCCATCTTTGCGATTGCTTATTAAAAAGAAAAAAGGAAACAAACAAAAATCACTCATTTGTTTGCGTGGCTGTGGATTTTATTTCGACGACTTCGTTTGCCAGAATTTCCGCATTCTACAAACATGAAACCTTTGTTTAAAATTACTTTTTTTATCAGAAACTGAAACTTTAATTTTTCTCTATAGTTGTATCTTCTTGACTAAGTCACTCTTTACTACAAAATTAAATTGAAAGATATGCATGAGCTTTCAATGCAGATAAACATTTATAAATACCTTTAAAGCGAAAAGAGTTAACCTTGAGTTAAAATTTTATGGGGAGACACCTCTAATTCCTTAAAAACGGATTTTTCTTTGCATTTGAAATACTTATAGTATAAAACAATTTTCTCATTCTGCTAAAAGTTGATTTACATTATCAATCGTTCTTTGAGCTGCCACTGGTGGGAAACAGGTTATAAGCGGTGAAACACACAGGCACTCACAATCGGTATATTTTGGGAAAAAACTGTCCTTTTAAATATATATTGTTAAAACAATGAACGCTTTGTGTCTATTTAATTTAATCTTTTTTCATGACTAAAGCAACCAGCCATAAAAAAAACAGTTATGTTTCGAGACTCTGCATTCTTGAATGCGTATAAAAACCTATTACATGCCATAACACTTTGGCACCACATGACTTGCTGTAACACTTAAGAAAGAAGTAATTCTAATGATACAATCTAGCTCCTAAAACACATTTTTTCCTCTCACACCTCCTGAGGATGACTCATGTGAGTCGAAAGGTTGGACTACATAATGTAATTTTGGTCAATTTATCCATACACAACAACCCCATTTGAGAAAGGATATTCGTACCTTAGAAAAAAAAAAGATAAGCAAATTTAATAAACACAAAATGTGTGTGTGTGTGTGTGTATGAGTGTGTGTGTGTGGATGGGTGTAAAAATTTATATATATATGTGTGTATATAAAAAATGTATATATACATATATATATATATATATATATATATATATATATATATATATATATATATATATATATGTAAGTATGTATTTTTTTACATTTGCCTTGCTAAAGTCCGTCAGAGGACGCGTCGTTTAAGAAAAGTTTTCCTTCTGTCTTTATTCATATAAATTATTATATATATATATATATATATATATATATATATATATATATATATATATATATGAATAAAGATCTGGAAATCTGCGAAGGAGTGTATGTGTTTTTCGGCGGTCACGTGTTATGTGCGACTGGTTGACCTTGGAAAATTCTCATCCTGATCCATTTCCAAAAATCTGAACCTTATTTTATCACTAACCAAAAGAGTAAAACTGCCAATCTTCAAGATTCTTCCACTTATATCAGAATTTGGATCATTCAAACATGTCAACGGAAGGTGTTGAAATCTGAACCGTCATAAAGTTATTGATTCTACAGAGACACTGCAAAGGAAATCCATGGGGATATGAAGCAAACAATGGGTTTTCAAGTGTCCGTCATCCAAGACTGTGCTAAATTCAAGCGTGAACATTTTGCGAATAAAGATTCATTGTGATTTGGGTGGTCTTCAACGATGACAATTCCTGAAATTGTTGATAATGTACATTCGATAATTTCGACCCATCGACGAACTCGACCATAAGAATTGCTGAGTCTCTACAGCTATCCAAGGAATTGTGTTGATCATTTTGACACCCAAAATCTGTCAGTCAAAATGGGTGCCAAAATGTTTAAATGTGAACAAGAAATAATATCAATTATGATTCCTGAAATTTGATTCTTTATTTGCCAAAGATACAGAATATTATTTTATTAGAATATATAGCCTGCTTTGCCGATTAAAAGAGGCGTTCAAAGATAATAAAAAAATCCAGGGAAGCTGTGGAGAGGTGTTCACGTTTCGCAGGACAAATGAGAGAGCACGTAGGGCTGGATAGACGATGAATGTTTTGAAGAATATTAAATTGAATTTTATAGATTTTCCACGCGTCTCGCGAGATTTGGCACCATTTGACAATTTCCTGTTATTAAAACTTAAAAGGAGGACATTTTCCATTAATTTTTTTTATTCATTTCGATTGATTTAGGTTGAAAGCAGAAGCAGCAGAGTAGGATTTGAATGACCAAACATCAGAATAATTTGGAAGGGTTAAAGAAACTCGAGAAACCATTACAATTTGTGGTTTGTGGAACGCCAAAATACAAGGTAGTAATTATTTGGTGTTTGCTTGTTTGTTGACAAAACTTAAAGAGAACAAACAGGATGTTTAAAGAATGGAGAAAGTTTATAGACAATAAAACACATATATCTATCTTTATATACATTGGGATATAAACGAAATACAGCCTTACTCGTGAAAAAGAAACAGCGTGCTTTTTAGGCGACTTAGATTTTAAGATTTTCCCCTAAATAGCCGACTTCTTCTTTCAACTGGATTAGTGAGAAGGAAAGACGTCTTTTGTTGGGTTTCAGTGGAAACTAAATCCAACGACCTGTTTTACTTTGTGCAAACAATCTATATATAAAATTATGTGACTTCCGTTAGTCCGTCCATTCGTCCGTCCATCACACTCTCTAAAATAGCCATACATTGAGTGATCGAAACTAAATTTTTGGGAGAAGTGCAAACAGTTAAAGGGGTGCAGAGTACAGTTGGTTTTACTAGAGTGTGTAGCTTAGTACAATCAATTTTCATTATAGATTTGGAAAAATTAAAAGTTTTATTATTAAACATATAAAATACTCCCACTATTTTAAAAACAATTTAATGAGTAAAATAATAAATAGTTATTTAATAAAAATGTAATATTGTTTTTGCATATCTTTTCTTTAAGTTTTTATATAAAGAATCCAGTTTCCAGTTCACCCTGCATACGCTAAAACTATAAACAAATCACAAGGCCAAAGGCTTCAAAATGTTGAAATTTGGCTCCAGCAAGAAATATTTACGCATGGCCAGTTGTACGTTGCATGCTCAAGCATAAGAAATCCATTCTTCGCTGTTAAAAAGGAAGAAAAAAAGAAAGAAATACTATAAAATGAAATTAAATTAAAGAAATTATTAAACCGCGAAGTACGGTTTCTGTTAAAGTGTTTTCCAAACAAATCAGCCTATTCAAATTTCATCGATTGGTTTGCGAAATTGGACGAAACGTTGAGGTTGTAAACCGCGATGAAAATGTTAGCGATAACTTCAACAATATTAAATACTGTGAGGATTCCAACACAAATCAGCGTGTTGCAAAAAATGCATCGAGTTACTAAAATGTGGAGTTAATGAAGTCAAATCAGTGGGCAATGAATATAAAAAATCGAAAGGTTTCTCTCTGTATAACATTAATAAATACAACTGGTGCTAAAAATGAAACACGATTATTGTTTCTTTTTCCTCAGAATAAGAATTTATTGGTTGCTCTATATGGAAAATATAGAATTATGGTGCATTTGTTTTATAAGTCCTTTTTGTGAAATGAGAGACTACTTAAAGAACCAGTAAATCTTTAAAAAGGCATAATTCTGATGACAGGAACGAGTTAGGTAATCTTGGGAAATAACACCTGTCAAAATAGCAGTATTAGTAAGTGAGATAAAGTTTGAATGTAAACATAAAATGAACTGTTATTCACGAATCCCGTTACCTATTAGGGTCGTAGGGTCACCACAAGTACCTGAAACTGTAGCGAGACAACCTATCGGAACCTATTCCTCTTCAGGCTGATTTTACATTCAGGGTTTTTTCCTAGACTGGTTGCCACCCAAATCTAGACAGCTCAGACTATTCTGTAGTTAACTCCTAACCGTTTCTAGAGATGGATTCATACCGTTCCGAAAGCAATCGCAACGACCTCGACTGGAATTTGAACACGGCACGTAAATCCCACTTTCGATAACCTATACGCTACATACATGGCCAAAATCGATTACTTGCCAGCAATAGAGTACAAAAAATAGAGTACGAAGGAGTGATTCCCAAAGTCTGATCAAATTAACAAGCATCAAAATATGTGAGAGACTTCGTATTTTTCGGATCGAGAACTTTTCCGTACTTCTCACATATATTATTATATATTACTTGCATTTACATATTCGGCAGTATTCGTGTTGTATTCATTTTAGAGTTTTTAACACGTTTTGATTCATAAATTCTTTGACATTACTTATGTTCAATTGTTTGACTAACAGAAAAAAAGAATAAGACAAAAAAGGAGGTTTAAGTGCAAACGCAAATGTCCGAATGGTAGTGGCGTTTTAAACGACGTGAAATGTCACTTGCAATCAAGCACACACAACAACAACCTTCAACAAACTAGAAAGATGAAAATCATGAACAAATTCACCTCGTACAGATTGTTGACGTCGGAACATTGATCAGATAATTGAAGTGATTGTTTTGTCTTGGAATTCATGACAGCGAATGTTAAGAGAATATTTCAAAATTGATAATTCGTGACACGTTTGCTCACAGATAAAAGCAAATTATTAATTTGAATGTGTGCAACTATTCGAGTGGACAAATTCGAAATGACCAGCAGTTTCTTCCCATAGTTGTAAACATTTATTAAAAAAATAATTCCAGTTATTTTTTAGAACGCACTCATATATGCAAAGGTACTTGAGTACATATATTCAGAGGTTAGAAAAGTAAAACAACCTAAAGTAATGTTGCGCGGCTTGGGCCAAACTTTAGCTTTGTCATTATTCTTTCAGGCGTCTCGGGCGGATTAACATGGCATTTTCGAACAATACAAGAAATGAAAAAAGAATATTTGCCAACGTCAACCAGACAGACTCCGATATAGAGAGTTTCTTGAAATTAGCCCGATGAACAGGAAGTAAAAAACAAACAAACAAAAAAACCAAAACAAAAAAAACAGGTGGAACAGCGTGGACGCCACAAAAGTATCAGCGGTAAAGTACATTAAGTTCATCTCATCTACGATGGAACCAGGAACCATGGAACGAGAGCCATATTATGTTGCTTCACTTATTCCCATAGGGCTTAGGGTCAATATCAAGGCCTACATCTAGGTGCTGAACACGGTGGTCAAACCTCGAATCAAACAGAACTCTTCTACCTCCAAGATCGCCTACATAACACAGAAGTGGACACTTCGACGTGGTGTAATAGTTATCTAGATCAATTCTTACTGAATAGTGATTCGATTCTCACTGTATTCCCCATACTTTCGGCCTTGTGCCACATCTAAGCTACGTTTAGACAATCTCCATAACCCAAAAGTAGCGAACCGAAACTTTTTACAATCATGTCACTCTCGAGATGTGGTTACCAACAAGGAGATGAGGAGACCAACAAGTGATATGACAAAACCAAAACCTTTTTGAAGGCTGCAATTGTTGACTGATATTTTATACTAACAGAACTACCGTTAGTAAACCTGAATTAGTTTCCGAGATAAGGAATTAGCATTATTGTACACTTATCCATTCGATCTGGTGTCGTCATCTTGACTGTTACAGGGTATGACCTTCTACTGTTGTGTTCAGTAACCTTCTAAAAATGTCTTTTGGGAATCTATTCACGTTCAGTGCAACAAACTAAACCGGTATTCAAAAGAGAAATTAACTAGCGTAATGAGAACAATCTATACCAGTAGATTACATTAAGGATTAAGTTAAAAATTCATAGAAGTTTACTGAATACGAAAAGCACCTGAAGAAGACCCAAGAGTACAACAGCCGAAATGTTGGGACAAAAAATTCAAATAAATTGATGTATATTAGTTTTTCTTTTATAAACCGAATATGGTAAATTTAATTCTGAATTGAATTAATGATATAAATATTATATTGTAAGCTTCACAAAACAAAGTGTTTTTTACATTACACTCAACAGAAACATGAAAAGTAGAATATATAGATTTATTGGGTATATACATCAATGGCGTTTTGACCTCCACAAGAAAGGACGCGTTTTTTCGAAGATCGAAAATTTTTTCGAATTAACGAATTTTAACTGAAAAAAAAAAGCAGAATTATTGCTTAAAAGTAATATAATAATTTAATATAATTGCTATGTCTTACTATGATGGTCTTGTGCTAAACTATACTAAACTTCTTAAATAATTATATCAGCAAAATCAGGAATACGTTAACGATCACATGATCGTATATAAATCATCTTCTTTTCAAAATATTGTTCTCGTTCCTTAATGGGTTTTTTTCTTATTCTTTCACACTCCCTTGTGTCTTAGTGGCTTTATTGCCTTGCTTGTAGTGAAATGATTTAAAAAATAATGACAATTTTTTTATGAATATAAATAAATTTTTCCGTCAATGTATGAATTACCTTTTCGAACTCTGAACTTAATATAGAACGTTTCTTTAACTGGTTGACGCCACATTGAAGCTATTGTAATTTTATGCCATTAATACAGTGTCTGTGGAGATTATTCGAATGTGTATGTATACATATATCTGGCGATGCATACAACTGAAGTATTAATCAAAAAATATTTTATACTGCACAGAGTGGAATATCGGAGGAGGCATGAATTATTTTCTGAAGAAAAATGCTTGCATAGCTTGAAAATGAATATCCCTAAACCTGGTTTTTGCTGAAATAATATGCGTGAAATACGCAGATGCTTTAACCACTAAACAAGAATTAATTCCTGATATGCATATATGTAAATGTCTATTTGCCTAATATAAAAAGAGGATGGACATAGCGAGGAAGTATTTGCGACGTGATATCATCTATTTAGCAATAAACGATGGTAGCAAATTATTTCTAAGTGGAAGGATGAACAAACAGAAATTCATAGTAAATTTTGTTTCATTGTTTACGAAGAGAATCTACGACATTTTTGGTTATTTATGGATTTTGAAAAATGTATTTATTTTAGACAACAAATATTTATATCTCAGCATAATCTCCTTCTTTGTTAATACACTTAATTCAATGGCGGATATTAACTAAAAAAATCCAAAAAGAAGAGAAAAGGTTAATGCCAAAATTCTAAATTGTGTTGTGCGCCAAGCGACGAACATATTGAGCCATGCAGTATAACGTCTATAAAATAAGTTTTAGTAACTGTGAAAGTAACTCCGAGGATTATATATATATATATATATATATATATATATATATATATATATATATATATATATATATATATATATATATATAATGATGGAAGCATGGCTGAGTGGTTAGATCGTTTGCTTCCGATCTGTCAGAAAACTGACTTCTTGATGTTATCGGTCTAGAGAGGCAACCCTAGCGTACATCACCCGAAAGTACCCGAAACCCATACCGCGGGTTAACCAAAGCCTTGTGAGGCAAATTAGGAAATGATTGGAAGTCATTCTACGAGCAAGAAGCTTTCATGGCCGCGGTTTTCAGCGTAATGGAGTCGTTCAAACAACTGATCATATCAAATTATGCTCTCTCTCTCTCTCTCTCTCTCTCACACACACACACACACACACACACACACACACACACACACACACACACACAGAGAAACATTAGCTAAGGTCAGAATATTTGCAGTATAAACTGTGAGTATTGAACAAACACAATGTGTCTGAGTAAACGTATGCATCAGGGATTGGCTAAAAGATCTATTGCATAGGTATGCTCGGAAAATAGTAGCTAGCCATATATATATATATATATATATATATATATATATATATATATATATATATATATATATATATATATATATAGGAGTTATGGCATTAGCATAGTTTATTGATTATCGGCACGTAAACCAATCAGGAAACCAAGTTCGAATTTCGTTTTATGTTCACTTAACTACTCATACCCTCTGGAAGGCATAGATCCACATGCCTCTGTTCGGTCCCGTTTCAAGATATCTGAACATAATTAATAAACCCACAAAAACATTTGATCACATTTGTAAATTTTCTGAGGTTTATAGTATGTATCCGTTTATAAAGGTAAACGCCTCGTTTGGTCAAAATTCAGTCCTTTGGTGGTGAAACTGGAGTGACCTCTCCAGGGCACAGGCCTGGGTGATGATTTAAGGAAGCCGCGCTTTGCTCAGATTACATGGCTCTCTTCTCGGCCGAACCGACAAGATCTAAAGGAGTACAGGCATTACATTTGGGGAAGGCTTGGCAGAAGGAGTTACCTTAAAATTGTCGGTGTTGACAATCAACAGAATCTCTATTCTGGGTTTTCTGTTTGGATTTACTTCCACAACCTTTTCTGTGTTTGGATATAATCGCAAAGTCCATAGATGGACAGGCTTTCTGAGTTGTCGAGCTCCATCTGCCCAAAGCAGCTAGTTATGAGGCGCTAGTTTTCCGCCTTCGCCAATTCTCCGACTTGGGGCTGGATTTAGTTGTCAGAGACTATTTAAGACGCATGCAGCGGACGCATTTTATAGAAAGTGGGAGTTTTTCCCCCCTAATATCACCCCCATCAATAACAACCTTTGGAATATATAAAATGTGCGTATATAAACAGTATGCGTGTTTTAGAAGCTAAAAAATAACGTTTTTGTAAATCTATATAAATAAAGCGCAGTCCATCTGTTTTTCGATCTTGGCGAATTATAAACCACCTGAAGTAACAGGTAGGAGTAACGACTGCAGTTACACGTGATTAAATAAAGAAATCATTTAAAGTTAAATTCAAATATCGAACAGTGTGAAAGGTTTAAAAAAATATTTCTTCATTAAAGGTTTAACTTTAATTTCGCTTTTCGTCGTAAAATCAATTGATATCGTCTAATTAAACCGTAATTAAAACTTAAGCGGGGCACGGCATGTTGCTCATATGTTTTTTTTTCTTTTTCTAGCAGGCGTACTGTGATGTATTCGAAATATTACATAGTTCGGCTTACCTAATGTCTCTTAAGTGTGACTTTATGCGAAGGGATCATAAAGATTGGCGATTTTAAAAGAAATTTAAAAAAATTGCGCGCAAAATAAATGTAAACAAACTACGGGGATCGGTTGCGTATACGAAGAAAGATTATGCCGAATTAAGGTGTCGAATGAAGATAAAATAATTTTATTATTTCTAAATTCTTATAACTTTTGCGTATATACGTCGCTGAAGGTAAAAGTCTGAAGGCCGAAAAGCCCTCCATAGGAGTTAGACGAAATTCCGCCCGAATTGCGGCTTCTAGGCTAGTAGATAATAAAACATTAGGTAAACAAAAATACTAGAAAGAAAAACAAATTACGAAATAGTACATAAATAAACAAGCACAAACATTGAACCTTTAGAAAAAGATAGCAGAAACAAAAAAATGAATATATATATATATATATATATATATATATATATATATATATATATATATATATATACATACGCACACATATATATACACATATATACGCATATACGCACAAACAATTACACACGCACGCACACACACACACACATATATATATATATATATATATATATATATATATATATATATATAAATTTTTAATGCTTTATTACAAGATTGAATTGAGATGAATATAAAATATAATATTTAGCAGTAATTAGTTATGTAGAATGAACAGTAATTACGAATATGAAATTAAAAATATTGTAAGTTGGCAAAAAACTTAAGTAGAAAATTAATGATGAGACCAAAAGAGAAATTAAAATGAGAACTTTGCTGTTTATGCTAGACACTAAATGTTCATTTTTTACTCTAAGTTTTATTTGTTATATTTAATTTAATTGATTTATTTCTATTAATAAGCGATGAGAGTTAATTACAGATTCTATGAAAAACACAAGTAAAGATTTAGACCTAGTCAGAAAGACATTAATAGTTTTTTATCTATCAAATACTGATGCGTTATAAACATGTTCCTCGGAGTTATTTTCTGCTCTTAAAACAAGTTATGTAAGCGTGTCTTGTATTTTGATTTTTTACTTTCTCTTTCCTTCTACGATGTAATGTTGGTACGGCCATGTGCCTTCCCGCGCGCGCCAAAGAGATTGCACTTGCGTCTATGGGAGCGATGACGTGTGCGTGCGTGTTCACCCCTTCCCACGTTTATAGATCTTCACTTCCTGAGTTGTGCACGTGTTTCATGTTGGGGCTATGGCCTTATATGTACATGTTTTAAGTCGTGAGTGCGTTGAATCACTTCCAATACCCCAATGCGTTCGTACAAGTCGAAGGGAAATTCCCTCTCTCTCCTTCACTTTACCTCCCTCTCCCTACCCCTCATCCTTTGTATACGCGCGAACATGTGTGGTTCGCTTTTCTATATACACTCGTGCGTGTATTATTTTTCACTGTGTGCATTTGTTTATACACTCACCTCATGCGAATATATATGTGTGTATATGAGTACACCTGATACATGCATGGATCATGAATACATTCCCAATCAGTCATATCTCATCGGCGTACAATTTTAAGCGTGACTGCACCTCTATGTGTACAATATTTCTCCCTTACTCTTTATATGTGTGTGTGTGTGTATGTGCGTGTGTGTATACATATACATTGTTTATATTTATATATGTATATTACCTAATTTTTTTTAATACTCATATACATTCTGTCTCTCTCATATTAGTAAAGTTACATATAATGCAATATTAGAATGTTTACAAACATGCTTACCATGCTTACAAATATTTTTACTGTTTATAAACATTTTACAAACATTCGAGTTTAGATATCCATTCATATATATATATATATATATATATATATATATATATATATATATATATATTGAAAGTAATTCTGAATAAAATGATTGCATTTATTCACTATTTAATTAATAGTCTGAATATTCCGATAAAATATATAAATATTTCGAAATTAGTTCTCACCATCATAAGAATATCTTGAAAGAAAGTAACTTTGCCGATTTCCTTTGCAATAAGAATACATTCAATATTTTAAGCGTTCCACTTGCTGAAAATCTTGCTGAATGTTGATAGCTTTCAACTGATACCTGGTCAAGTCTGAAGCGTCGCTTTCAGAATCTTATCTATATTTTTCTCATTAAATCCTCACTAAAAATCTTCTTAATCATTCGAATTGTTTCCGAAAGTGAAAGTTCAATTTTTCAAGCACAACTTGATGCATATACATTTTGAATGCGACAGTCACACAATACACAGTCTCATTTGATGGATTCTTACTGCAAACTGAGTAATCAACGGGAGAGTATCTGTTAACGCATACGCAGTAAGGTTCTCTTTGTTTGGATGTTAAGTTACATCAAGTCGACCAACTGGTTCTTGAGAGATTCAGTTTCTGGAAAGATCTCATAATACACAACGCATATTTTAGAAACATAAGGATGGGGAGAATAACTCATTAAAATATTTGTTTCTCATTGTCCTTGTGTTGACATACACAAGGACAATGAGCCAGTTATCACGACAACGAACACCAAAGTTAACCGTCGGCATTTGTGTATTCTTTTAATCTGAAAGTTATATAAAGAATTTATATGCTGACTCCAGAGAAATTTCAATTCAGCCACATAGTTTCTACATATGGAAAGTCGCTTGGAGATTTAGGATTATTTTTCTATGAGGAAAAGAACCTACGAATATAGATAAATGTTTAGTACAGTTTTTAAGAGTATTTTGACAAAAGGTGGGAGGGAGAAAAACTGACATTAATTTAGGTTATATCCCACCTTTTTAAAATTTTGCATTTTTTAATATCCAAAGAAAAAACGTTAACTAAAAAATATAAAAGTAAATATTTCTTGTCTATAAATTTTAATGCGCTTGCACACACGCACATGCGCGCATACACACGCGTGAACACAGATACATGTACACACGCGCACATACACACGCACGCATGTACACACGTATACATACACACACATGCAAATATGATACTATCAGATGCCAAGATTGATATTGGCAGTAGCAACTTTTCCTATTTAAAACTGCTTGGCTTGTTGTTATGTGTGTAGTTCAACCAAGTGCCTGCTCACGCACATTCATCTCCGTCAACAATTGCGACATACTAGTAACGAAATAACTTTTAGAAAGATATCTGTCCATGAGGCAGAGCGAAAAGGTATTTAGAAAAAACGTAGGTAATCAATGCATGAAAACCAATATTTCAGATGGTTATACGACCCTTTTCAATTCATACTTTTGATCATTTGTCATGCTTAGAATAATATAATATTGTGAGGAAGGCGTGAATAAATCACGATTTATTTTCAAATGCTACTAGATAAGGTAAATGAAGTTATTTAAATTTTGGATAGTTTTCTTTTACACACCTAATCATAAAGGTCAGCACCAAATGAACTTCGGCCCTATTTAATTTGCGTTCAGGTGTCTGTTTTCGTAGGCATTTGCATCAGCACGTGCTGTGAACGCGCGTATATGCATTTTCTATTAACATGTGTGCGCATAAAATATTTACGAAAGTTAAGAAAGCAGTGTTTTAACCAGATGAGCGCAAATCATGACATTCTATCTATCTATCTATCTATCTATCTATCTATCTATCTATCTATCTATCTATCTATCTAAGTTCTCTTTCATGCAAGTCACATTAACAATATATATATATATATATACATACATACATATATATATATATATATATATATATATATATATATATATATATATATATATATATATATATATATATATATATATATATATATATGCGTGTGGGTGTGTATTTGGATAACATTCACTCTTTTATACATATTTCGTTAAAGACGACTCACAAGGTACTGCGATAAGGCTTTTTATTTAATTTTCAAAGTGTGCAAAATCTATTCAAAAGTTATGAATATCGAAGCGTTTTCGGCTATTCTTTTAGTCTTTATCAAGGAGGGGGGTTATTTTTTATTTTTAACTTATTGCGTGTATGTGATTTTATTCATGTATCTGAATTTATAAGAATGTTTTATTTTCCAAACACGATCATAACATTGGGACCTGTTCATAGTTAATGTTATTGAATGTTGGCTTTTGTTTTTTTTATTGTTATTGGGGTTTCCATTATTTAAATTTTTTTTTTAACATGTGGTTGAAAAGTTTTTACACACTTTGTCCTGAAAGGAAAACACATGTAGGAACGCAAGAAATATATATATATATATATATATATATATATATATATATATATAGTACAGGTAATCGATCTGTTGGTATATAATCCGGGTGCATCCTAGTAATATTAGTTATTAAAACTGATCCATGGAGAGCTCGATGTATTTATTATAACAGAGCATTTGTATTTTTATAGCAAAAAAAAACAAAAATTACCTGAGGTAATTTTTCTTTTTTACTTTAATATATATATATATATATATATATATATATATATATATATATATATATAATAGTTAATATATATATATATATATATATATATATATATATATATAGTTAATATATATAATAGTTAATATATATATATATATATATATTAACTATTAGGTAGTAAGTATACATTCTAACAAGTTTGATTAAAAAGAATGGACAATGTTCATCGGTTTAATTTTTTATTTTATTTTCCAATTTTCGAGTAAGGTACTGTGTATTGTACTGAAATTGTGAATAAACGGTCCGAAGTTCATATTGTGTTGTCTTTTTTTCAAGTATTTGTTACCATCTCAGTCATTATCAAAAACAAATAATGACTGAAATGGTTGAATGTAACCTTTTACTTATTTTTGATTTATGATTAGTAATATTTTATTTCATATATGGTATTATATACTACTATCATTTAATATTTGTCAGATTTTCAAAACAAGCTTTTAAAAATGTCATCATTGCTTACTTCCCTTTATTCAATGTTTACTTCCCTTTATTCCTAAGCTGTCGTTAAATGTTGTCTCGGTTGTTAACTTTCAAGGCAAAAATGACTTTATTTGAAGAATTAAGCAATTTAATCAGAAAAGCAAAGCCATCGACAATAATGAATAACAAAATAATTAATTTTAAAAGTTTGATTTTCAACTCTGTATAAGTAAATTCGTTATTTCTATGAAAAGTGAATCACTAAACTGGGCAAGATATAAGACACATGATGTTAGCTCTGATAAAACTCTAGTAATTTGATATTACAGCTTCACATAATATTTCCCCAATTATTTTTATATATTTCATTAATTTTCAGGATTTCGAACGGACGCACTCACAAACTTTGAACTTTATATATTAGTCTAGCTAGTTGATAATTACTAGAAACTTATATGAGGTTCATGTGATTAACTCATTTTTTTGTGCAGCAATCCAGTTACTTTCATCCTTAGTAGAATATGTAACAAACGTCACCAGTATTTTTGTCACTTGCATGAAGATGATAAACCAAAAACGTACTTTATCGATTTTTAAACTTTCATTACAAAAGGCGATGGAATATTTCTTTATTTATTAAACTTCGCAACCCTTTTCTAACTTCTGCGATGAAACATTGTCAATTATCATAAATCTTTTGACGAATATAGTATTCATTTTTAATTCGCTTCTTTCGCGTTTCTGAAACCGTCATTCCACGGACTGAGCATAAAAACTAAGTATGTGGCTAGATTCGAACTCGCATCCTACATTCACCGAGAATAACCCGAGAAACAAACTGGTTAAGCACCACTCAGACACAGCGTGATATAACAGTGGGGCATCGAGGGAAAATATAACTCTTTACACTGGGAATGTCTCGTGAGATTAACTTTGTGATAATCATTCTCATCTCAATGCATGTCAATCACACATTTGTTTGCGTGTATCGAATATACTGAAGATATTACTGCACGTTTCTTTACATCGAGGTGGACATGCTCTATAATCACGTGTGCATGCATCAAGCGATCTAAATGATTCTTGGTCTCTTTTTATTTTGAAAGTATAACACTGATATCCGAAGGCGCATTTGGATAACAAAAGATGCCTTTCAAAAGTTAAGCAAAGTATTAAGAAACAGGAAAATTTCATTAGAAAAGTACTAGACTGTTACGTAGTATCAGACCTCCTATGTGGCAGCGAATGCTGGGCAATCTCTTCACAGATGAAGAAGAGACTTCAAGCAATAAAAACGTTGTTCTACAGAAGGATGCTGAGAATGGCATGTATCGAACATGTGAGCAACGACGATGTTTTAGAGAAAATGGAAACAAAAAACAATTATATTTAATATAGCATTAAGGAAGAGTTAGTTGAAATTTCTAAGACACATAATGGGGAAAGAGGGATTGGAAAATTTGATACTCACAGAGCAGATAGAAGGCAAGAGAGACAGAGGAAAATGACATATAACCTACCTAGCGAGCTTGTGTAAATGGATAGCGGATAAGTTTCAGAAGAGGTAACAAAAAGACAAATTTATTAAGAGCTACAAAAAATAGGAAATTGTGGAGAGCCATGATCGCCAACGTCCTGAATGTACAAGGCACCTAGAAGAAAAAGCATATCAATAATATATTTAGCATTCTTGAGAGACTATCAATATGCGTTTTAATATGAAAGTATGCGTGTGTGTTTTTACGTAAAGTGGGAGGTAGATGCGGATGTTGGTCCGTTTGATGTCACTTGTGCGTTATATCATGAGAGTGTAATCTAAGTAGATAAATGTAGGTCTACATCTATGCCTTAAATATTTTGTTTACACACAGGCTTAAAAGACTACACACTAATTTTTCCCGTAGATATTTGCATTCATACCTCGCATGTAGATCTATGATTCATAGTGTGTTCGCTTAGAAGCCTCGTTACACACACACACACACACACACACACACATATATATATGTATGCATGCATCATGGATATGGATTTACATTAGATAATTTCTAAACACATCTTATTCATGATATATTTCTAAAATATACATATTATCATTTATTTTCCCCCTCACTATTTCTCTCTCTCTCTCTCTCTCTCTCTCTCTCTATATATATATATATATATATATATATATATATATATATCTATATATATATCTATATATACGCACACATATATATATAATATATATGTTCAATATATATGTGTATATGTACATGCACACACGTGAGCATATTGATAAATACATAGCATTGCAATAAAAAAGGCATTTATTTTATACACCAAATATTAATTTTTCAAAATAATTTCCTCCTTGATAACGCACTTAATCTAATGCTTCTTCATTAATCCAATAGATTGAACTTCAGACAATGAAAATTTAAGGCACATTACTTATATATATATATATATATATATATATATATATATATATATATATATGTGTGTGTGTGTGTGTGTGTGTGTGTGTGTGTTTGCGTGTGTGTGTTTGCGTGTGTGTGTTTACGCATGCGAGGGAGAGATATAAAATGCATTTATAAGACAATTTGGAAAAATATTCTCCTTTGATCACCAGAAATAGGATATTTTTCTGATGTCGTTGTTTCATCGGTGAAACATGTAAAAGTAGTTTTTCAAAATGACTTATAGAATTATCATTGCCTCAGATTTACATTTAACTTTACTCTCTATCGCCCTCTCTCTCTCTCTTTTCCACACACACATATACACGCACGCACATTCTCATAGACTGCTCCATCTATACTATAGTTTAACAGTCAAAGCGTGTTTATTAGGGCTTGCGTGAGTATGTGTAAATACTGTAGTATTTCACTGACTCTCATTTTCTCTCTATGTTTATGTTCCTCTCCCTCTACATCTCCCTCCCTCTCTCTCTTTCTCTTTATATATATATATATATATATATATATATATATATATATATATATATATATATATATATATATATGTATATATATATATATATATATATATATATATGTTCGTGCGTACTTGTGTTGGTTTGCACGAGTATGAGTGTGCACAACCTAATTACAAATCCTATCCGTTGCATATATTTACGAAAGAACAATTTCTGTACGGATGCATATGGATAAAAATCCATAAGCACACATTATGTACATTAGTATATACTAGGAATAATTATTAAGTTTAGTCTGACACAGGGCCAGGGATTATGGACACAATCTGAATATGGAGCTAATAACAATTGTGATGAATTACCCAACTTTATGATGAGATAACTAATAATGAGAAAACATTTATTTTTACACAAGATAATTTATTTTTCTCAACATAATCTCATTTCTTGCCAATGCACTTAATACTAATCATATATTTAGCGAAGGTTGCAAAGTTAAAAAAATATTAAAAAAATTGAAATAAATAAAAATTAAGCTCATTCACTTTGATTCGCATACACACATACGCACACATACACTGTTTAGCAAATATAACTGGTATAATATATATATATATATATATATATATATATATATATATATATATATATATATATATATATATATTCTATAAATCAATAGATCTTCATAAGTTCATTGGAAATTTATTGATTTATTGGTTATTTTTGCTCCAGTTTTTGGGATGGATACTATGCTGACCTTAATATACGTTCAATTTTATGAATTTTTACGTATTTTGATAAACTTCTGAGTTTTATTATTATTATATATATATATATATATATATATATAGCAACAATAATAATTAAAGTGGGAGAAATAGGTAGGCATATACAGAGAGGAAACGTTTTTATCCCGTGCACCCAACTGTATTATGCGATTTGTAAGTGAATTAGTTTTATGTATTTTTTTCTTTTTCTATTTTTTCTCTTCTCCACAGTAATGTCATGATAAAAATGACTTTTCCTCTCGTGATGAATTCATTGCATCTGTACACATAGTTGCATGCTCATAATTTACGGCTGCATCTTTCCGAGAGACCGATGCTTTGATGTTACCGTCGTGCTTTGCGTGCATAGGTCATAGTAACTTGTACTTAATTTTAATTAGTTCATCTGCTAGAAAGCATTTAGTAAATATGTAGGTACGAACATAATTACACCACATGTATTAGTGTGTGCTGAAATGTTCTCGATCCCACTAAGAAGTGTTTCTTAAAAAGATTTGATGTTTGGTTAGTTGGTCAGACTTTATGAAATGAGTCGCATCGTGAACTTCAGTATCTCATCGTAAAAAC
>OZ038501.1:46384605-46514605 GCA_964036315.1 Acanthosepion esculentum
GTATTCTTTGTAGGGAGCTAAGACATTTCCACTGTTCGTTCCACTTTTCAAAAGCGGCTTCAAATTCCTCTTATGTGATGGTCATCAACTCCCTAATCGCATTTTCTTTAATCTTGTCCATACTATGAAATATGCTTTGCAACGAAGATTTTAGAATTGGGGGATAAAATAGAAATAGCAGGCAGTCAGAATCTGGCTGTCGTGAGGTTATCCCATCTGGTTGATACGATGACATACTAGAGATAGATGACCTTTGACTGGTTATCAATTTACATCAAAGCCGCATAATCAGTTCTCAAGATATTCAAAATAGTTTGATATTTTTCAAACAGCATCCAATTATCATTTAGTTCACGAATAATAAACAAATATCAAGGCTACATTAACACTGCATACAATGGTGTATTTGTATAAAAAGGCAACTAGAGTTTGTCTGTTTGCTGCGCGCATTCAAACAGCTTCCTGTAGAGCAAGAATTCGGTATGCATACTTATTGAATCTAGGCGAAGATTTTGACAAAAAACAAAAAAATCCTTGTGGCAAACAAAAGGTGGGGATCTATCCCTTTTCATTCATGCGGAATTATCTTTCTGAGTAAGAGATAACATTTGAAAGACTATAATTTCTCTTTATTATCAATGCCCGGAAAATATTTGTGTACTTAAAAAATAAAATAATTTCACAGAACAATTCCCACCCGTATATATATTTTCTACGTTTCAATTGTTTCTTCGTTGTAAACTTACACGGAAAAAAGTGAAATTTATTTTTTTTTTACGTTATTAATTGCTCATGGCCAGTATTACTGAGATTTGACACTAGCGAATAATGATAATAACAAATTTGCCATGGACAAAAATAGATTATAAAATAGAAATTATTTCTTGACACATTTAATTAGTTTGGTAGAAGATATATTTAATTATACTTTGTTTCCTTAAGATCAGACAACTCAGCATCGATACGATGGAACTGTTGACTGGGAAGCAAAAAGTTGGAAGAGAGTTCTAGTAATGAGAAGTGCGATAGAAGAAACTGTTAGCATAAAAGTTACATTTAGCCATTTGAACTGTAAAATGATGAGACTTTGCCGCCAATCAAAAAATGCCAAGACCTTGCCGCCAATTCATAAAGTCTAGATCCCATAGCGTAAACGTCATCAGAATAATTACCATTGCCACAATTTTGTACCTGTGAAAAAAAAAAAAAAAAAATACTCAGAACAATTTCCATGAAAGTATTTATCGAAAAGACACGGAAACTACGCTACGACGGTGGGAAAGGGACTGAAGCCGTGATGTCAGGTCAGGACCGATAACATTGCAGATTTTTCTTTGGATTTATTTAATTAATTTATGATTATATATGAAAAAACAGGTTATCAGTAATATTCTCAAAAATAATTTTGAAGAATGAAAGACCGAAAACGAAAGAAAAGAAAAAGATAAGGGCAGATTGTAAAAGGAGTGGGTGTCAACGAGAAGGAAAAGAAGAAAAAATGAAAAACAATTAGACAGAAAAAGAAAGGCGGGTGACAGGAGGAGGAAGAAGAAGAAATAGGTAGGAAAGAGTAAGATTATAAGAGGAGGGATGAAAGGGAGCGGTTAAAAAGAGAGGAAAGAAAAAAGAGAAACAAAAGCGAAAGGGAAAAGAAGCGAGTAAGGTGATAAGAAAGAAAAAAGTGAAAAGAAAAAAAAAGAGAGCGAAAAAGAACATGAGCAGAAAATAAAGAAAAGATGAAAATAAAGAAAAGATGAAAATAAAGAAAAGATGAAAATAAAGAAAAGATGAAAATAAAGAAAAGATGAAAATAAAGAAAAGATGAAGGAAAAGAAAGGATGACATGAATGAGAAAGTAAAAGTATGAAGAAATAGACGAACGAGAGAAGTGGGAAAATGGTGATGCAAGAAGGCAGGGGAAAACGTGGAAAGAAGGAAAACATAACAACAATAACAATCACAACAAGCATTTGAATGACGCATTTTCGTTCATCTCGGCGTTTGTAAACGGAGGCGAACTCTATCTCGAGACACGTGCTCCGAAAGAGGCACCTGCTGACATAAAAGCAGTTTTGAGCAGGGAAACACCTGCTTTGGTACTTCAGTGCACTTCTTATCTGTTTGGTTTCAGATTACGCAATTCTACAAGCGTATAGACGCCGATAGGCACTAATCAATTTGTGTGTTTATTTGTATAAATACAAACACATGTATGTAAGAGGTTTCCTTTATTTTGTTTATAAATGCATGTTTTGTACATGTCCATATAGATTTTCTTCTGTTCCCAGGTTTTTACTTATATATATATATATATATATATATATATATATATATATATATATATATATATATATATATATTAGACATAATCCACACTGTTTAAAAAACAAAAAAACAGGAGTCTACTCAAGCATGAGTATCCACAAAATAGCGTTTAAAGTAGCAGGAAATAATGTCGGATAAAAATCCAAGGCTTCCTTAGAAATTAGTTTGTTTAAGTTTCGGATGCGAAAAAAATGAGCAACCCTAAGCTTTTAAGAAGATCTGAACGAGTCGATGTGCATTCTTCAAAGGGGTAATTGGACCTTGCAATACTTGAACCCACAAAATGACTTTTGTAGTTGTAGTATGTTGTATAAAAAGTCCATTGATTCTTTATAAATTACATTTTTTACGTTTCGGATTTAGAAAAATCGCAGATCTGAGTTTTCCAGAAGATCTGAATCCGGAAGATGTGTATTCTTCGACAGGGTAATTAAAACTTGCTCTGTTGTGACGCTCTCTGTGGTACACGCTGGATCAGACGGTGGCTTCTTCTACAAAAGGGGACACAGGTTAATTTCCTGTCGGAGAGCATCTTCTGTTTATGAAGTCTCCTGATTGTACTGGCCGGTTGGCATAATTCATATTGAGAGTAATTCATATTGAGAGTATATATATATATAATAAAAATGTTAATGGTCAGAGTTGAATCACTTTATTCATTTTTTTTAATATAGCGTTCAAATTTTAAAAAGTTTTTTTAATTAAAGCGTTAGGTAATCAACAGACAGAAATCACCTGAAGAAAGCTTGAAACCAAGGTAGTAGAATCGGCTGATTTTCTAATATATATATATATATATATATATATATATATATATATATATATATTAATGGTCCTCTTACTGTTAAATTACAGAAAAAAACATTAGAGCATTTAAGCTACTGGGGTTTAAGATAGAGATCACTTCCAATATAAAAATTGTTGATTATCTAGAAATCACACTTAACCTGAATACTAATACATTTAAGCATTGCCATAAGGCGCATGAAACTCCTTAATATATTAACATTGACCCTAACCACCCCTATACTACCTTGAAGCAGTTACCATTACTGTTTGTTCTAGAATTAATAAACTGTCATCTAATAAGGTTATATTTAATAAGAACATGGTATTGTACGAAAATGCTCTCCAGAAAATCGGAATTGTTAATAAACTATCTTACTTAAACTCCATAAATAACAATGCTGAAGGTAGGAGTAGTAGTAGGCACAAAAACAGAAAAAGAAATATTATATACTTCAACCTCACCCTTCTGTAGGTTATCCAGAATTAATATTGGACAGGTTTTCATGAAACTTATAAACAAACATTTTCAGAATAACAAAGCTTTAAGTAAAATCTTTAATAGAAAAACTATTAAAATAAGTTATTCATGTACAAACAACATGTTTAAAATAATTGATTCCCACAACAAATATGTTCTTAACAAATTCAATGGTATCAACAAAACTTCTAGACCCTTCTTGTAATTGTAGAAATAGCAACCTTTGCCCAGTCGATGGAAATTGTAGAGCATCAAATGTTATTCATCAAGCCACCATTTACCCCAAAGGAAATAGATCAAACCGCCATGTTTATATTGGGATTTCTGCGAGGGAATGGAAACAAAGATTATATAACTATAGGCACTCTTTTTCCAACTCAAGACTTAAGCACCAAACGGCTTTCTCCAAAAAGTTTGGGAATTGAGGGAGATCCTTCAAATTGACTGGGAATTTATAGATTTTGCTCAAACTCCAAGAAGCTTTAAGGGTAAATGTAATTTATGTTTGGAGGAGAAAATTAGAATTATTAAATTTAATAATCAAAACATTTTACTAAACAAAAGGAATGAATTGGTTTCCAAGTGTCGTCATAGAAGTAATTTCAAACTGATATAATATTTTCTCAACTTCGCAGTTTCCTCATTTACCTATTTTCTATATGTGGAATCTTTTCGATAAGTGAAATTTTCTCTATATGTGAATTTTTTCTATATGGATTTTTTTTCTATATGTGTGTTTTCCTGATTACTCCTTTTATTTAACTCTCTTCCTATTGATTTCTTTATATATGATACTGTGGTTTATGTTAGGTACATGTAATGTTATTTTCCTCTATTTTTCCTTTGTTTTATTGCTGGCCATATCTCGTCAAATTTCTTATATATCTGTAGTTTTCTCAATTGAGACCTTTCCTTCTTTTCTGTTTATTCTAGTTTTATGATATATGATATGGTACTTGTTAATTTATTTAATAATATAGATTTTATATTATTTCCCCCACTTGATAAGGTTTATTTAAAAAGTTATTTTTCTATATTTCCCCTTTTTAGTTAATTACATTTTTGTAAAGATTTTTTTCTATATCTCATCCGCTTTTTATAGTTATTTTTCTATATTTCTTATCCTAAAAGAATTTTTAATTTTTTTTAATATCCTATAAGATATTTTAATTCCTATATTCCATATCCTATAAGAATTTTTTAAATTTTATTTTTATATTTTTCTCTCTCTATATATTTTTATTTTTTTTCTTCTTTCTCATTTTAAAATCTGATATGTTATGTGCTTCAAGTATATTGATGAGTTCATTTTATTTTTATTTACGTGTTTAATGGCTAGCTTTATCTTTTTTGGGGGTGGGGGAATTGTCCTTAATTATTTCTTATTGAAGTTTCCCTCAGTAAAAGGTCTCTTTATGCTTTTATCTATTTTAATTTATAAGTTAATCTATATTTAATTTTAATCTGTTTTATCTATTATGATTTAATCTATAATTATTTTTTAACATATATGATTCTATCAGATCCTTTATATTTTAATCTATAATTAATCTATATAATCTTTAAATTTAATCTTAAGTTTAATTTAGTTTTTACCTTTTATTAATTTATTTAATTTTTTCCCTTATAGGCTATTACTTATCTATTTTAATTTCTTCCTTTATCTTATTATTTTTAATATTCAGGTTTATTTTTATATATTAATAATCTCTAATTGTTTTTATTATAATATTAAATTTCTTTGTCTAATAGTAAAATTAAATAATAGTTTTAATATTAGATTCTATTTTTTCTTTTATTTACAATCTTTAAAGATTGTATTTTCTTATGTAATTTTTAATTTTTTCTCATTTAAACAAGAGTTAACATTTTAAGTATAGGCCATTGTTAATCTTCAACCGTTTTTAACTTCTCTACAAACTTGTGTATGTTCCGTCTTCCTGTCCCCCCTCTCTAATTGGATGTTTCTTTTTTCTTTTTTCTATCTCCCTCTTAAATGCCTTTTTCCTTATTTGTTGTTTGTTCCTCTGTTTTCCTCGCTCTTCTTTTTTCAATCCTTTTTTAATTTTAATTTTTTTTAAAAGAAAATGTTATAATTCATTTTTTTTATCAAACGTTTTAGTATTGACAAGCTCCAGGCAATTTATCCCAAGGAGCGAAATGGCTATAAAAATGGGGTACAATTGAGTTTCATTTTTATGTAATTCATTTCTATGCTCTATAATAAATAAATTGAGCTCTCTTTTGTGGATCAGTTTTAATATTTTATATTAATAGGATATATATATATATATATATATATATATATATATATATATATATATATGTATTTGTGTGTGTGTGTGTGTTGAATGTGGTAAATATACCACATATATATAGAGAGAGTAACGGAAGAGAATACACACACACACACACACACACACACACATATATATATATATGTGTGTGTGTGTGTGTATTCAAACAAATATTGTTAAATATAACAGACAAAGAATGATTATTGTGTTTTATCATGAGCCTTTCCAAGCGTTGTATTATGCCTTTAGTTTCAAGAGAAAAAAAAGACAAAAACTTCTCAACATTTGGATATTTCTATATTATATTGGTCGTCGATCTAATCTTTCGATTCACATGAGCCATCATCAGAGTGGTTATATGGACATTACAACAGAGAAATCCTATTTTGTTCACACAGAAGTTTGCTATGCGACGATAACGGTCGGGGAATAGCAGACGCAGGGCGTAACTTCGTAATACCTGTCACATTTCTTATCTTAGTTCCATTAAACAACATTTCTTAGGAAAACACATCTATGTTCATAACATTAGACAGATATTAGTTGATAACACAACAATACTCACACATGCACAGAGTAAAAAAAAAAACTTAAGATATTAGAGGTCATCTACATTAAAACAAAGCAACCTACATTTCGAACCAGTTACAACATATTACACTGCATTTAAACACGTGGTTCTGTTGATGACATTTCTTTCTCTCACGTGGTCATGTACGACGTCATAGAACCGCATTAAGAATTTGCGACCTGAGTCTGTTATTCCGCGACCGTTATCGTCCATAGATTTTGACCAAGCCATCGTGGTGGACACGTTTTCAAGACACATTTTGGTAGTGTTGCAGTGAGGGCAGGGACATGTCACTGCCTCGTAAGAAAACAATTTGTCGTTTAAGAGAAGGCAGACTTTCTGCAATATTCTCCTGTAGACATGTAATGCGGATCACCACTCCGAGCCATAGAAATGCTCCTTTAACTATTCTCCAAGTTTAACATTCATTCTTGTATTTCTCCAAAGACAACTCTCCAGACCATCAACACATAACTGCGATATTGATTTATCAATCCGCCCAACTCTTCTGAATCGTCAAAATTTCCATATTCTACCAAGAACTTCATTCTGCCGTTGATGTTTGTCTGAGAGAGCAGCGACTTTTTATTTTTGCAAATCTTCGAAAAACAACATCTGCCTTATATGACCTTCTGATGATTGTTTTCTGGGCTCCTGAATTCTGAAAGTTTAGGAGGAATCTTTCCTGACTTTGAGAAATCCACATTTCGACAGTTGTCATCGTTACATGTGGAGGCTTTAGGCTTTACAGTGCCTTTCTTTTGGCCAATATTACCTGTTGTTTCGAATTCTTCAGGATTGTAAATTTTAGAATAACTACTGTTGGCTTGACAGCATGATACGGTTTCTGACATGATGATATTTTCCTTTGCTGTGGAACCCACAACGACGCAGACAGCAGATCTATCCCTGCTCTATTAAACCTGGATCCATTTATGAGTTTTAAAGGTTTAATATTTTGCCATTTTTTTTATTTGGGTCATATTTTTGCTTCGTCCAAGAATAAATATTTCTTTTCACAAATATACAGTAGCGTCCAAAATAAGAGAACAAGTTTTTAAAAAAATCAATTCTACAGATTCAATCGTGATAAAAAATGTTAGTAAATATTCTTAACTGATTATTTTACACGATGGTAAATTTACATTAAAATGGCCGAGGATAAAGAAAATTATAGAACAGAATTGTTTATAACAAATGTTGCGACCAAAACCAAAGAACAAACAACATCAATTTTTGTCGGAATTTTTAGATAATGATACATTTTCAGAAAACCTGATATGTTTTAACCAACGCTCTCAAGAGGGAATTGGTTAACACATCTGGTTCTCTGACGGTTGTGAGTTCCATCCCGAGGTTTGGCAGTGCTGAAATACTAACTTATAGGAAATATCAATTTAGCATGGAAAGTGGAATCGGAATATTCCACCATTTGGAATTTCAAGTTTACCAAGTACAAAGACAAACAACTGAAGGAGACCAGAAAAGAAAACAGGCAACATTTGCTGAATATAAGAATCAAGATGAACATGCTGGTTTAAATAGCAAAGAACATAATATGAAACAACTTGATTTATATTGAGGGACCATTAAAAAGAAATAACGAAAGATGACTACATTGCAATGTAAACAAATGTTCTTTATTCGTCTGTAACATTGTTTTCAAAATTACAACGATAGCAGGCCGTTGCACAGCCGTTGAATCAATCGGGCTCCGGGTTGTAACACTAAAAAATCAAGGAATGAAGATTTTCTGCTATTGCGAAGAAGTTAATAGCTCTAAGAGTGTAACTTCTAGAATATTAAAGCTTTATGATAATATTAGTTCCTTCCAGTCACCAAAAACACCTGGGCGACTACACAAAATGACATAATCGGGCAATTAAAAAACTTTCCCTGTTGAACCGTTTTACCCAGCAACGTCAGGTAACCGAATAATTTGTCATTGTTCATATATATATATATATATATATATATATATATATATATATATATATATATATATATATGATAAGTATGTAAGTATGATAAGATAAAGAACACATAGGAGATGTTTGTCAATCTAAAATGTGTCACTTTTATGAACGGTTCATCAGAGTATGAGACATGGGGAAAAGAAAGAAATTCTGGTATTTTTATTTGTTTGTTGTTTGATTTTCATTGGTCAATCATATTTAAACCAACGTTAGTATAATGTGTGGCGTTCTGAATTCAAGGTGAGACGACGCATCCATCCAAAATTTCAAGAAGTTAACAGATTCCACGCCTACCTGAAAAACCGTAAATATTGCTTGCTATATGTAAGTTTATGAAAATGTTAGTTTGTCTACGTGGGAATCAGACGATACTGTAGATTCGTAATTGTGTCTGTGTCTAGTATGCATTATATTTGTTGGTTTTTTGTAAGCTGATTTGGGAACGTTTTTACGTACATACATTTTGTTTCAGATAAAAATACGTCAGATTCTTTTAGAATGGATTCTATAAAGGTTGGCTATGTAATACAATGTTTTTGCCGTGTATTTGTAGTTTGGTAATATTGTTGTTAGCAAACTTTCAAAGTACTTTCTCTGTAAAGAATTATGTTCATTTTTAATTAGGGATGCATTAGTAAAATCAAAATTATGCCGAGCTTTGTTCCTGTGCATTACAAGAGAGTTTGAATGGCTGTCAAAACATAAATCTCCTTTGTGTTCGCGTTAAAGAAGAAATACGAAAAGAAAATAGATTATCATTCTGTCGGATTCATATTTGATCTATATTTGATCGCAAATTATATATATATATATATATATATATATATATATATATATATATATATATATATATTATATATATTGTGGCGAACTTGTGACAAGTGAGGGAAGTGAGAGTGAAGTACTTAATTTTTTGTATAACTTTAAGATGGCGTCATCAAACTTGAAACACTGAGAGTGGTAATATAATTATTTTAGTGAAAAGTCTTCGAAATTATTTTATAAAACACTGGTAACTAGCGAAAGGAATCAAAGTAGACCAAACTTCGGCCATTTCAGAGCATGGTGCTGATATTTTACATTAAGGCTGTCTTTATATTACAATGAAATTACTCTCAATTTTTGTTTAAAATATTTGACTGTAAATTCTACGTACGTTCTGTAATTATATATATTTTTTATTTCAACATAAAGTTTCTTGCAGTTTCAGTTACCTGGTTATGAATGTTAAACTTGGAAAATTAAGTAAAATTTCTAAAAACTGTAGCCATATCATGAGAGCTGCGCCGGATTTACGGCAAATAAAGCCCCGTACTAGCAAAATGATGAGGTCCTGAATTAGGTAGGCCCGGAATGCCTGCATAGGCATGGAAGGAAGATGTAATTCAACCACCATAGACGTATATATACACCAATACATAGAAGCAAAAAAATAAAGTAAAATTAGAACGAAACTTTAGGCATTAGACACTCAAAAGATTTTAAGCGGATATCAATATCATAAAAATAGTAACGTATAATTTCTTCATAATATAAACGACATATTTAGTGGGTACACGTATTTGATTAGACAGCCTTCTTTTTTAATCGATGTTTACCGAAAGTTGTAAATAAAGACTACGATCTCTCGGCGGGTTGGCATTAATTTCACTGTCTACAAAAATAGGGGTGTCAACTTAGCCACATGTACCTACTAAATATAACGTACGTGTGTGTGTGTGTGTGTGTGTGTGTGTGTGTGTGTGTGTGTGTGTGTGTGTGTGTGTGTGTGTGTGTGTGTGTGTAAGTGAAGCAGTGTCAACATTCGGAACACCTGGAACTGTAAGTAATGTCATCATCATGATAAGATTCGAGCATTAATGAACCCCACCCACAAATGTTTTAGTATCAGCCTACTTGAATCGTATGCGGCATGGCAGCCAGTAATTATTTTGAGTGGATCTTTTCATTGGATCAAGGTTGTCTGATGCTTATATTCTACATAGTGTTGCGCAAACTGCGAATGGTTACAAACAATCGCGCGTGTACCGTCAGGCTTCCGGAGGTGAAAGGAGGTGGTCGTCAACGTTCTATGATATATATATATATATATATATATATATATATATATATATATATATGATTATAAAACAGTTATTGGTCAGAGTTAGATTAAACCAGGAAAAAGTTGTATTAAAAAGTGCTCAATACATATATATAGAAAATAAAAATTTAACGTGCAGAGCTTTTAAATTTAAAAATTAGGAGATCAGGCAATCACGCTACCATAGTTTCCACCTTTAGGTATCCTCAGGCGATCCTGGCTTATATCGCCTGAAAATACATAAAGCTTGATAGCGGTCGAGAACAAGAAATACGGACGAGAACAAGAAATCTGTCATTTTTATATATATATATATATATATATATATATATATATATATATATATATATATATATATATATATATATATGTGTGTGTGTGTGTGTGTGTGTGTGTGTGTGTGTGTGTGTGTGTGTGTGTGTGTGTGTGTATTTATAACTTCTAAAAATAACGGTTGAGAACAAGAAATCAGCTACGGCAGAGTAGACTAGGATTTTTAACCTTGATTGGTCACCAGTCTAGAAAAAGAACAGCTCTGAATTCAAAACTGAGGGGTACTGTCTGTAGACTTCTGCACCCGTTATAAGTATTTAAGCAGTAGAATAAAATTAAATCAAATAGGTAGTATGTTTATTTGTTTCAGTTCCAGCCGTAATCAGGTGGGAGTGTCCTGACACACACACGCGCATGCGCGCGCGCGCGCGCACACACACACACACACTCATATGTGTGTGTGTGTGTGTGTGTGTCTGTGTGTGTGTGAGACTATGTGTCAAAAGTGTTAAGGGTATATGTTGTGTGTTTTACAGTTAACATGTGTCCGTTGCCAAATTTAAAACCTGTAAGTCTTAACCAATACAAAGTGAATACGGTTCATTTACAGATGTCCATAACAAGTTTGCATCACAGATTTTGCAAGAATACAAAAGAGTACACACACACACACACACACACACACACACACACACACACACACACACACACACACACACACACACACACACACACAGGGGGGAGGGAAAGAGAGAGAAAGAGAGTTAATTGGAGGGGATATTCTCTGAGTCCAAAAACAACCGCCTCAAGCTTGGAACACGAAGCAGCTGGTTTAAAGAAGTGAAATTGTTTAAACAAATGAGCCACGCCCTTTTCCCTATTTCGAACCCCATTGCATTAGATTAGATCTTCTTTTTCGTAGTCAGGAAAGTGTCATCAAATATTTTTAATAGAAAGAGAATGTGAATTCGAAAAAGTAGAAACAAATCAAAAGCAAGGACCCTTCCACTCCACGGCCCCAAATACGACCAGCGTTTTCCCAAATACATTTATTATTGACATTCTATGAAAAGCTAATCATTTTCTGTTTTGAAGCTAACAAGAGGAAGATGGTAATAATAGTATTCACCGGAGAAAGGGAATTAAAAATGGCTCACGTCCTTCTCTCTCACTTCTTTTACACTTTCTATGAACATGTGTGTCGATGTGCGAGTGAACGAGGAAGAGAGAAAGAGAGAGAGAGAGAGAGAGAGAGAGATGCACGTGTGTCATGTTGAAGCGGACCCACGATTCAAAGAAACTGTAAATATCGAGTCAAGCAGATGTTTTAGTGTAGAAAGAAAACAATGGCAAGAAGAAGAAGAAGAAGAAGAAGAAGAAGAGAGAGAGAGAGAGAGAGAAAGGAAAAGAAAAGAATAAAGAAAGAAGGGCAAAGAAAAATGTAAAGCGAATAAATCGGTGAAAACAGATGAAAGAAAAAAAAGAAAGAAAGAAATGTATCCAGAAATAAAATAAAAAAATGAATGAAATAAGAAGAATAAAAGGAAAGTTAAAAAAGAGAAGAATACATAGAACAAGTAACTTTGAAAGAGAAAAAGAAAAGTAAAAAATCGCAAAAATGGAAGGAAGAAAAAGAAGGAAGCCGTAGAGTAAAGACAAAAAGGAAGACGGGCGACGTGGCTACGAGAAATTAAGAAAACTCGTGAAAATAATAAGAAAGAAAATAAGTTAAAAATGGTGTGAAGAATAATAACATTCATACCCCCAGCAGCAGCAACAACAACAACAACAACAATAGCAACAACATATCAAAAGTATCGCGTCGAAAAGAGACGGGAAATGAAGAAAGCAAAGACAGAATTAGAAAACTGATGAAAAATAAGTAAACAAAGACTAAGAGGGAAACGATGATAAATTAAATAAAAATGAAAAGATGAAAGTGAAAAGTTTTTTGAAGAAATAAAAAAGTAATTAGGTCGACAAAGAAGTAGAAACTCGGAAAAGTTGTCGAATGCAAAAAGTGCGAAAATTAACAAGATGAAAACGAGGTTGATAGAGAAACAAGGGCGTCAAAACATCGAAGAGGAGGAGGAGGAGGGGGAGGAGGAGGAGGAGAAGAAGCATATGAAGTTGAAGACAGGTTGGATTGTGATAGCAGGGTAATAGGACGGGGTTTTACGACTGTGACAGGCTCTGGTGACTGAAAATGGGAACACTTCCTAAGGCCAACCCAAGGGAGGAGTAGGAAAAAAAGTTCATCATAGCACTGAAAACTTCTTTCCTTTCGGCAGCTCAGTGTATTTTCCCTTCATATACTTCTGCTACTACTACATCTACTACCACCAACAACACAACCTCCCACCTCCGCGTTGCAGCTTACACACTATTGTTGTTTTAAACCATACCTTCATTTATGTCTGAATGTTGTACTTTTTTCTCGTATGGATAAATTATCGATGGATATTATTTCCTTTTTAAATTCAAATATGAAAAAAGATCGAAAAATGATTATTAATATTAATTCTAGACTATGCAGATGCAATTGATTTTTTAAAGAAAAATTATTATAAACGAAACTTGCATTTATGCAAATAGACAGCTGATTAGGAATGAAAATAATTGTTAAACACTACACGCATTTTAGGTTAAAACAAAAAACATTTCAATCACAGACACACATACCCACATACGCACACACACGCACACACACACACACACACATATATATATATATATGTATATATATATATATATATATATATATATATATATATATATATATATATATATATATATATATATATATAAACACAAAAGGAAAATTTATGTTTCGTCCTCTGATGGACATTATCAAGGCAAATGATAAGGTCCATCAGAGGACGAAACGCATCAGCTAAGATAAGTTTTTCTTTCGCCATTATTCATATTGTCCTTTTACAGATATATTTTTTTTAGCTATATATAAAATTTTACACAAACACTCACACACACAAACACGTAAGCGCGCGCACACACACACATATACACACACATGTGTTCTATAATTTACAAATAATAATTAAAATCATTCAGTGGATAATAAAAGTTTATAACGATCTCAATTTGCTTATATTTTACGGCTTACCACAAACCTTTGTAATTTTTTTAAAAGCAGAAACATATTTTGGATTCTAAGAATATATATATTTTTTTTTTTGTTGAGAATAGTGTTCGTAAGTGGTCCGATAGGGTTAGAAGTAGTAATTTTGTTCTGAAAGATCAAAAACATTCCGCCAAGCCTGCAGTCATTGGTGAAAAGCAAATTGAAACTCTGATTAAAAATAATCTAGGTCAAACGATACATAGTAAAGATACTCCACATATATCGTGTGATCGTTGTAAGGCATTTGAAACACAGATAAATGAAACGCTTAAGATGATTGGCTGCCTTATGATTTAACGAAAAAAAATATTCTTGGATTGCATTTAAATCTGCAAGTCTCTACTCAAATGTAAAAAAAAAAACATTTTTGAAAAGAACAAACTATGAAAAATGGATTGTTTACAACAACGTGGAGCGTAAGAGATCCGGGAGAAAATGAAATGAGCCACCGCTAACCATCCCAAAAGCCGTTCTGAATCCGAAGAAAGTGATGCTGTATATCTGGTGGGATTGGAAGAATATGGTGTAGTGTATTGCGAGCTCCTTCCGTAAAATAAGACGACTGGGATGTCCTACTACACCCGCCGTACACCCCTGACCTTGCACCTTCGCATTATCACTTATTTCGAGCTTTACAAAATTCGCTGAATAGGAAAAATGTCAATTCTGTGGAAGCCTGTAAAAACAGTTAGAACAGTTCATCACTCAGAAGTATGGACTCATGAAGCTGCTCCAAAGATTTCAAGATAATGGAACGAAATGGCATGATATTCCATTGAATAAATCTTTATATTGCTTTTGAAATTCACTTAAAAACTCTACAAATTTATTTTCCGACTCAGTATATATGCACCCCCCCATATATATATATATATATATATATATATATATTTATTTATTATAATTTTATCATATAGACAAAACCATTTTACTCACAACAAAGATGCAACTTGGTTTCAGTGCATTTTAACTGCACATCTACGGGTGAGGGTCGGAAATGGTTATGAACGATCCTGTTTGTAGGCAAGCTCGGATGTAAAACGTCACTTCCTTTTTCCATTTTTTGAGAAAAAAAAATGTACTTACAAAATATGCATAGAGTAAGTATCTAAGTGAAACAATAGTTGTTGTTGACAGCAGTTTGGTGTTGGGTGGACCGGGTAGTTAATGTTTAATGGAGTATGGACATTTTTTCGATGATAAACATACAAAGATTAAATAAAAAAACTAACCGCTGTACCTTGTCAGTCGTTTTTAGCAATATATATATATATATATATATATATATATAGTTTTTCCAGTGTTCTTACATTTTCTGTTTGGTGAAAGTGAGGGAGTACAAAAACTGTCCACATTGTTCATTATCCCAAGCGCTTTCGACCACTTCTTTAGCCATTTTGAAAGAGGGTTTTGTTTTAGTGTTGTTATTTTTTTTTTAATGTTTTGAATGTATCAGATGTATTATTTGTGTGGTTTTTGAATTCTAGTAGGAACGTTTATTCCAAGCCATCTCGTGTTGGACATGGACTCTCTATTTTAAGACTTTCAGCACGCCACTCCCATTGTTAAACAAGGTGAGCTAGAGATGTTTGATATAGAGGGTTCCTCTTAAGGGTTCTTGTAGATGGTGGGTTGATAGGTGTTTTTTTTATATCGCCTTGCTCTGATAAGTGGCATGTGAGGGCTCTACTCAAAGAGGTGGTTGTATGCCCGATAGAGTTAACTGATTTATGACAAGAAACACAATCTTGTACTGGCCAGTGAAATTGATACATTGTATTGGTCATCGCTAGTTTAGATTTGATGGGATTATTTTAATTAGTGACAACAACGTTTGCGGTTTTCCATTTTCTGTAATATGTTTTACATGTTTTTTTTCGGGAATTACAGCAGAAATATGGGGTTTAATGATTTTTCGTATAGCGAATTCATTTTGCTTATAATTATTGTGCCTCTGGTTACCTTAAAATATTTTGATATTTTGTTGTGTGGTATTATTATTACTGGTGTTGTGTATTTTTTGTAAGAATAATTTTATTTGGTCATCAATGATGTAGTTGGGGAAATTATTGTTGACTAATGTTTGTTTTATGGCTGTTTAGTTCACTCAGAAATATTTTTAGGAAGTGGAATTTAGGTATGCTCTGTTTAGGAATTTTTTTTTACAGGTAGGTGGTAAATACTTTGCAATTTAGTTCTATATCAACGCCGAGAAATGGGATTTAGTTGTTACGTATGAGTTCGTATATAAATTTTAATGTTGAATTTTTTTCAAAGTTAATTTAAGATTTATAATTTCGTCCGAAAAAATGTCGTCAACGTACCTTGTGTAGATTTGTGGTTTGTCAGTTGTTTCAAACAATTTGTTTTCAATATAAGACATGTAAACGTTAGAGAAACAGGACCTAACGGGCTTCTCACGCTGACACCATTAGTTTGGATATAGGTGTCGCCATTATGATCATTATTTAAAATTTTGTCTGTCTTGTAATTTTTCCTGACAGAATATTTTTCTTTTCTAAAGAAATATGGAATACATAATTCAAAGAAACCTGAGTCTTTCTAAAAATAGAGTCAGTTAAATCTCTCAGATTATTTTTCTTTCTCATGCATGAAGTTGTTGATGATGAATAATTTTTATGATATTTAAAAAGTTTTAGTTCGCTGAGTTTCCTCTCTTCTTCGTTTAGGTATATAATTATTTTGCATAGATTAAAACTCAGGTCCTCATTTTAAAGGCAGAACACATTTTTCTTGGACCGATACCAAATTACCTTCAATTTCGATATTCATTCTTCGTTACATAAAGAAAATGCATATTGGAATATGTATTTATACGAATTCAACGTTGAATTAACATTCAAATTTAATTTCTGAATTAATTAACATTGCAAAACAATTACCATTTATTGTGTTTATGCCATCGGCAGCAATTGATTGGTCATTGATTTTTATTAATATTCATTGATTCCGAATTTGAATTGCATTTCTGATTTGATTAAAATTTATCTACCATTTTTATTGCGTATAACTTAATTAGAACCCGATTGCACTGCGATTTTTACTTACAATCAAGTTAAGAATTTTGAGGTGTGATACGCTTTGATATAGATTTTCATTTTAAAAATGGCAGCAGTCTGTTTCGATTTAGCCTAAAATCTTGATAAGATCCAGAGACGGATATGCAATGTAATTGGCCCTGATCTGTCTGCAGTCGCTCTCTCACAGACGCGCCGTTGCCTCGCTCTGTCTTTTTTTACAAATACTTTCACGGTAATTGCTCCGATGAGCTGCTTTCGCTGGTCCCCAGGCCTCATGAATTTAAGCGTCCCACGCGGCTGGCATCCCGTTCCCACCCCTTCACCGTTGAAACTGTTAGATGTAGACGTCTCTTCTACTCCAATAGCTTCATGTATCGCACATCTCGCCTGTGGAACTCCCTTCCTTATTCCCGTTTCCCTGACAAATACAATCTCCAACTATTTAAGTGTAACGTCAATCGACATCTCCAGTTGCCTTGATCTGTCCACTTCCCTTCTCCACATCCTTTCCCCTTTCATTCCTATCTGCTCTCGCTCCAAATCTTCTGTAACCCCCTTGCCTTGATCGATCCACTATCTCTCTCCACATTTTCTCCTTTACCACTCCTATCTGCTCTTCCTCCAAACCTTCTGTAGCCCCTTGCGTGCTAGTGGCTTCCAGCCTTGCTTGGGGTGAAAAGCTTAAAAAAAAAAAATCAAACAACCATTGCTTCAACAAATATATTTTCCATTTCTTCTCCATAATATTTGAATTCACTTAGAATTTTGATTTTTAATCCCGTTAAACATACAACAGATATTTGCTTGTTCGATTTCATAGATAAAATCAAATCAATAAAGATCGAATTTTATTTATTATGAAATTTAATTTCTATTTCCGTTTATGGTAGTGGGTACCCGTGTTGCTATTCCTGTTTTCAATTCTTTTGAACAGTGGAATAATTAACAACTGGCTCAGATCGTGAAGTCCTACTAAAGAAAAATCGTTCCTCCCGATAGGAATTGAACCTGTATCTCTTTCTCCATCTCGGAAATCGCACCTATAGACGAAACGTGTTGCTAGCAATATGTTTACGAGAGACAATCTCAATAAAGCAAGGGTTGAATTGTCTATTTAAGGAACGTATATCTCTCGTTGGGACTTCTACGAATCTATATCTGCTAGCTTCAATTGAGTATGTAAAATGTAAACAACAGTATTTTCGAAAGGCTGGTTCGCTACATGGAAGGTTAGAACTGATGGAACTAAGGAATGTAGTTCGCCTGAATACTTCCCATGAACATTGCGATAGAGAACTGAAAGAAAGGGACTATAAGGTGGAAATAATTTGTCACACACAGAGACGTGGAGACGCTTTTGAACACTATCAAGACTGGAAAGTGAAAACTGGGTAACTCCTGCCCATATATGGCATCACTATTCCATTTACCTGGCTCTTGTAAAAGTAAAGAATAGCAGAAACCAAGTACTTACTGGAGCGATGCAGGGAAACAACCATTTTTCTAGCATCTTTTACGTATGTATGAGTTCCACTGTGGGTTGATTTTAAGTCCTAATAGGCAGTCAAGGCTGAAGGCCTCTCAGAGAGAACACCCGTTCATCATAACCAGTGAAAATTCAGGGTCTGCTCGGTGATGATGGAACATCATGTTTGCTTTTCAAGGCAGTGAATGTGACCAACCAGTTTTTCCACTAACTGAGCTGTTAGAACTAGGACAGAGGAGAGATCGGCTGCAGAAGTGCACCTACACACCGTTGTATCATCAGCATAGATATTTACAAATGATCAAAAGAAGTTGGTCCGCGAAGTGACCCCTAGGCGACGCCTGCGTTGATTGCTAGGACCTCGTTAGGGACCTACTCGTTAGGAAGGACTATGGTTGAAAAGACTTCTAGAGAGCATGTGCAGTAATCCTTTATGCCACACCTTGTCAAAGACTCTTTGAAATACTTAATGCAATAATCCTTGTATTTGTTGTCTCACTGATTCTGTGAGTAACAGCAGTTAGGACATCAGCAGTAGATCAGGCCGATGGAAACCCGTACTGCTTGTCGCTCAAGAGGTTGTCCCTATTTAGGTAATCAACGACATTCATGTTGACTGTAACCTCAAAAAGTTTGCTAATAACACCCAGGAGACTGATGGGCCTATACTGAGTGCGTGGGAGTGAACGCTCACCCACGTTCTTGAAAACCGGGCATACACTTGACACCTTCCGCAGACTTGGGAACAATTTCTCCTTCAATCAGAAGTTAAATAATTTCGCTAATATTGATATTGGGATATTGATATTATTAAGGACGAACAATGGGATTTCACTGTTTAAGAAAATCTCAAAACATGGACGGCAACTCAAACACTGTTACTCAATATAAATAAAAAATTAACGTTTATTCCAACAAGAAATAATGTTGGAGTAAAAATTCATTTAATATATATATATATATATATATATATATATATATATATATATTAAGGGTCTAACTCTCCGTATCTTTTTCGCAAAACCTACGAGAGTTTTTTAATCATTTAACTGCAAAGCAAGGTAATAAAGTCACTAAGACGCAAGGGTTAACTGAGTGCGAGAGAATATGAGGAAAAGAAAACATTGTTAAAGGAGATGGAACAATAAAGAACAGGAATTAAGAATACAGAAGATAACGATTGTCACTGACTTTTAATAGACCCTTAATATATATATGAATGTATATATATGTGTGTGTGAGAGTGTGTGTATATTTGTGTGTGTGAGTGCATGTGTGTGTATTCAATGGATTTCACAAAAATTATAAGAGCTAGAGTCTTAATATATATACATACACATTAACTCTTATAGTTTTTGCGAACTCACTGAAACACACAGACATCTTTCTCACACGCACACTCAAAACCATACATATATATATATATATATATATATATATATATATATATATATATATATATATATATATATGTATGTATGTATGTATGTGTTGTGGTAGGATCCACCTAATCTGCATAGGTGACTACCGACTATATAAATAATGGTTGGTACCGGAAGACAGGGAGGGAATACAGAGATCCAGCTAGAGACTCTGCCCGACTGCGACTTAGTCAACACATTCTCCAGGAACGGTCTTCCCAGAAATATACAGAAATACTATATGTAAATATTGTGTACCCTTTCTTGTTATAATACATTCTTGTTCTAAGTACATTTTGTGTTGCATTATTATTCCATGCATTAGTCGAGATTCAACAATGAGTCAAGACTCAACAGTATGCATGTGTAAAGAGTTAGCAATAAGCAGATATAAACTTACTGAGACAGACATACATCTATAGATTTAGTTCGGCAGATTGATAGATCCGTGTGGGTTAAGATGATGAGAACTCATTTCTTGTTAATATTTACATTATAAATTCAATACCTTTCTTTCAGTTTGCTGTTAGTAAATGAAGTCGCTTCCCAGGACACCAATAAAAACGCACATAACTAAAAAAAATTAAATTCACAGAAACTGACGCATTCACCAGTGCCAGAATTTGAATCTATCTCGTTAGAAATAGATGCACAGATTGAGAAAGAAAACAATCGTTCGTACAGAGTAATTGCTAATTACTACCGAAATCTTAATCTTAAAATATTAATCAACTAAGATTTAACTTGAAACACAGAATATGGCGAAGATAACGATTAATACCGAGGCTAATAAAGGACATATGTTTGCTTTTATTACTTAAAAAGATAAATCTTTTTCGCGTTTTTATGTTATTTTTTTATAATTTTCATGTTCCATTAACTTACACTGATACACATATTTCTATTAACCTTAAAAGCCAAATAAAAATTTCCTTGCCTACTGAAGTGTCGTTTTAGTATCAATTATAAAAAGAAAGGAAGGAAGGAAGAAAGAAAGAAAGAAAGATAGAAAGGAAAGAAGGAAGGAAGAAAGACGTGGCTATAACAATAGTAACAACAGATTTGCCACAAGAAAGCTACCAAGCCAACAAATATTGAGAATAAAATCAAGAAAGAAGCAGACGAGCAAAGAAGCAGGAAACAGAAATAAAATGTGATATAGGGAAAGATCATTGGAAAGGTTTCGTCTAATCTTCCGACCTTGTCGGATCTTTAATATCGAAGGAGATCCGTTGATTAGTGAACGCCATTAGAAGACATAAATCGACGTGGACTAAAAGAAGAAGAAGAAGAAGAAGAAGAAGAAGAAGAAGAAGAAGAAGAAGAAGAAGAAGAAGAAGAAGAAGAAGAAGAAGAAGAAGAAGAAGAAGAAGAAGAATTGTAGATAAAGAAAAAGAGAACGAATGAATGAAATAAGATGAAAAATAATATCTGTTGAAAAAAAGGACAGAAACTGAAAGAAAGCTGCAATTAATTTTGAAAAAATATAATAATAATAATAATAATAATAATAATAATAATAGAAGATGGAAAAAAGTGCAAGTAAGGCGATCAGAGAGCGAGAGAGAAAGAGAGGGTTAGAGGAGGTGAAAATATTTGAGAAAAAAGGAAAAGAGAAGTTATTTTTATCTACCATAAAACAAAAACGAATTTTAGTATAAAAAGTGAAATTAAAAAAGAAAAGAAGTAATCAGATCCTGATAAACTATTTATAGAGGAAATAAAATAAAGACTCAACAGGATAATAGATAATTTGATGATAAATGAGAAAGTGAAAAAAGAATGACGTGAAGGAGGGGAAGGAGAAAGAAGAAGTAAAAAAAAAAAGAAAAAGATGAAAAAAAATCATGAATCAATCGGAGTAAAAGGAGAAAATTATACAAAGAAAAAGAAAATGGAAAGGAAAAAAGAGACAGGACGATGAACGAAGGGAAATTAAGAAGAGAATGTTTAGCAGTAATCATAATGAAAAAAGCTTTGTAGAAGACAGAGAAAATGAAAAATAGGAAAATTATATAAAAAAAAAGAACGAGAGAAGAAAAATAAAACGAACAAAATAGAAGAGGCTGAAAAAAGAGGATAAAAAAGAGCATCATGATAGAAGAGAAAGAAGACGAAGAAGAAGATTATGAGAAAACCATGGTGAGAGAAGAAATATAGAAAAGAAAAGAAGAATAAGAACTTTAGGAAGAACTAAAGAAAGGGGAGAATAAAATAACGAGAATAAGATAAAATGGAAACACAGAAGGAGGAGGAAAATAATGGGAAAGGCGATTGTCCTGATAGACGACCGACGAGATGCAAAAGTAATAGATAAACGAGAACAGGGTATCATGGTTCCCGTTGTGAAACCTTATTTGCAAAATTGGTAACACAAGAGGAACTCGGAAGCCAAGTGAATGAGACTCACCTTACTGATTTATGGAAGTGGCACCGGATGACGGGGTTTTTACGAGGGTGGCATGTCGGAAAGGATTCGTTTTGATGTGGTTACTGGTGAGGCAGCGACTGGAAGGAGAAAAAAACTGAAAAATGTTCACATTAAAGTGACTGAGTGTTTAGAGGGAGCTGACATGATGAAAATTCTGTCAGATCGATTTACAGGTAGCTAGGTAGGAAGGTAAATTTGTAAGTAAATTGGTAGGTTGAAAGGTAAATTGGTACAAAAGAACTAGTCATAAATGGGGTATATGTCAATCAAATGGTTATAACATATATAATACCAATGCATACATTACAATATCGATATTTATAAGTACATTATGCATAAGTACTTATACGTTGGGAACCTCGACGTGGTGGAATGGTTAGAAAACAATTAGGAATGAGTAGTGAGTTCGATCCTGAATAGCTGCCTCATACTTTCGCATAGAAAATCACCATAGGTATTTTATAATTTATTCTATATAAGTACTTACATGATTAAAATCTATATATCAGTAACAGATGTTCGTAATAATGTGAAAAATAGGCACACTCATGTTCCAATGAGAGTGGGAATATATAATTTATCAATATATATATATAATAATCTATTATATATGTAATCTTGTACATAAAAATACTAAATATAATCTCTGTAGGTACATAGTTTCCATCTCTCTCTCTCTCTCTCTCTATATATATATATATATATATATATATATATTATGTCATTCACAGACAGTACTGTTTCGCTGTATCACAGCTCCTCACTGCGACTAGACTTCCGAATGCCTCAAGCCAGAATTGAAACACAACTAATTTGGTGTCAGTCAGAGCTATCTTCACTCGGTAGAGTTACACAACTAAATCTAGCGTATTGTTTTTACAAATGTAAACAAATGCAACATCAGCCAAAGTGCTCCATTCATTTTACTGAAGAGCTTTGCATTAGTGCAGGTGGGTGTTGTTTATAGAATTAGCTTATCACTCAACAGTGCTCAATTGAAATGTATTTTCAAGAGCTACATTATGTCATTCACAGACAGTACTGTTTCGCTGTATCACAGCTCCTCAGTGCGACTAGACTTCCGAATGCCTCAAGCCAGGATTGAAACACAACTAATTTGGTGTCAGTCAGAGCTATCTTCACTTGGTAAAGTTACACAACTAAATCTAGCGTATTGTTTTTACAAATGTAAACAAATGCCCATCAGCCAAAGTACTCCATTCATTTTACTGAAGAGCTTTGCATAATCATAATTAATTCATCGAGTCTAGAATATATATATATATATATATATATATATATATATATATATATATATATATATATATATATATATATTCTAGACTCGATGAATTAGTTATGATTATTTCAAATCCTCCTAATTATTTCTATCTGTATATCCTTGCTTGAACCGGCTTCTAATACTCTGAACTGAGCGGTTTGGGGATAGTAGCCGTAGCTCGTGGAGGCACAGTCCTATGGGTAAAGAGAAACTTGCATGAGTTCCACCACGGAATATGTGATCGAGCGGCGCTATATCGAGTCTAATTCGTTACCTCTTCGTCACCGAGACCCATTGGTACACTTGGTACCAATCGTAACTGTTCGGGTTTCAATTCTCGGTAGTGGATGCGCACTGCTGATGAGTCCCAAATATAGGACGAAACGGCCGTCCAGTGCTTTCTGCATTCTGTTGAGGTTTCTTCTAGACTCGATGAATTACTTAATTATGATTATTTCAAGTCCTCCTATATATATATATATATATATATATATATATATATATATATATATATATATTATGGGCTGAATATTGCGTTCAAGTATGAAACAATCTATCGCCACACTCGGTTGGCATTAGTGTCCAAGTTTATATATACAGACTCGCTCCATCCCTGATATTGAGCGTTTTTACCCATAAATATAGCATACTGTAAAAGTACATTTTATCTTATACTAGTCAAGTGTCCCGGCGTTGTCCGGGTGAACATGGCTGCAATTGTATAACCGCATCCCCGTATAGCCGCACCCCCTGTTTAGAAATGTCTGCCTGCGTCCCCTCTTGCATGCATCATCCTTTAGTATACTAAGCTACTCCCCCTTATCTTACGTATGTACTTCGCAAGTGTTTGATTGTTCTTAACCCTTTGAGCCCTGCGTTCCTGAATAATTTTAACCCTTCTACCTGAGCTCCTGAGTCACAATTCGAAAATAATTGGTATGTAACATTTCACAATAGATATAAAAATAGTTACAAGTGTTTATCCACCGTTAAACCGGTGGCTGGGGATTAAATCATTTTTCTCTACTCCTGTTCAAACGGTGGCTGGGCATTACGTCATTTTTCTCTGTCACCGGTAAAGTAGTGGTCAGGGCTCAAAGGGTTAATGAAGGAATTCTATCGATACAACCTTCCTGCGTGGTCGTTGCTCGGCATTAAATTGTTTCAATGTTTTAGATATTCAGTAAATTTCCTATGGCCAATTTTGGATGAAATCATATGAAGAAACAATTGGTAAAAGCCGATTTTGAACCTAGTTTGTCGCAGATTTCGCCAACTTAACTAAAATAATCTAAACCAAACATTCACACAAGACAATTTGTGTGTCATATGTAATTTACATGGTAAATTTGTAAAGTATTAGATGAAAAACCAGGGAATTATGGCCGAAAAATGGGCTTTTTGAACAGTTTTTCGTGGTTTTTCGTTATACGCGGGGAAACGAGCAGGACTAAAACCACATTATCTTATTTCTTGCAGGATGGTCATTTTTACAGCCTGTTTGAAGAAAAACAGATAAAAAATGAGAAAGGTATTCAAGTTTTTATTTTAAGTAGTACGAAAATCCCGATTTTTTCACAGCTTTTTTGCATTTTTTTGTGTGAAGCCAATGCTGCAGGAAAACTATCAAGCACTCTACACAAACCTCGTCACATGAGCTGTTTTGTATTAAGTGCAAAGAACATCAGCTCATCCAGTAAAAATTTTGTTCGCGTTTAACTTTGCCTTGTTTTTTGCGAAAAGTCGTACCCACCTTCAGTTTTATCGACTTTTCTGTCAAACCTGTGGGGCCTGGATATTGAAATGTTAATAAGTTTGCAACATGTGTGTGCAATTTCATCGAATTCGACCGAGAAATGTGGAATAAATAACATACACACAGACACATTTACAGGCACACACACACACACACACACACAAACAGCTTCTGTTATATATATATATATATATATATATATATATATATATATATATATATATATATATGTGTGTGTGTGTGTGTGTGTGTGTGTGTGTGTGTATTGCAGAGTACACTGAAATATCTAACACAGCAGTGAGGGTTTATCCTCATTGTTTCAAGAAATTATTTTTATTTTCTTGTCAACAATATGCATATACATGTGTATTCGCATGCCAAGAGACAAGAGATAGATAGATAGATAGATAGCGAGAGAGAGAGAGAGCGAGAGAGAGAGAGAGAGAGAGATCTGTTAATATCTTAGGCAGTTGCGTATTTTTTCAGATTACCTAAAATCAATGTTCAAATCTAGATTTTCAAGGCAGGCAGGATCTTTACGGTTGATGATTGGCGCAACATAATCTTTTTTCGTTCATATACGTGAAACTAAGCCAAGCTTAATAGATAAGAGAGAGAGAGGGGGAGGGGGAGAGAGAGTGTAATAGATAACCTCTCGGAATTGGAAATCAGAGAGCCGAGTTCCAATTCTACTCGGGTTCGTTATATTCACTTGCACGCAAATACCCCGGGGGGGATATGGATCCACTTCTTTCTTGCTAGCTATGGGTTAATTAGTAGGATTTGTATCAGTAATTATTATATCCAAACAATTCTTACAATCTAAAGGTAATTTTTGGCTTTAAGCAACATTTCTAAGTTTGATAATGCACACAGGCACACACACGGATCTAAATATGTATGTATGTGTGTGTGTATGTATGTGTGTATGTGTGTATGTATGTGTGTGTGTATGTATGTATGTATGTGTGTATGTATGTATGTGTGTATGTATGTATGTATGTATGTGTGTATGTATGTATGTATGTATGTATGTATATGTATGTATGTATGTGTGTAGGTATGTATGTATGTATGTATATGTATGTATGTATGTATGTATGTATATGTATGTATGTATGTATGTATGTATGTGTGTATGTATGTATGTATGTATGTATGTATGTATGTATATGTATGTATGTGTGTATGTATGTATGTATGTATGTATGTATATGTATGTGTGTGTATGTACCCAGATGATACGGAAAAGTCCTCTGTCCGGCCTACGTCCTAAAAACAGAACAAATTTGTAAACATCAAATATTTTGGGGGAGGGATTTTTAGAGCCTTTCGTACATATATATATATACATATACTGATGTTTTTGAGATTAGAAAGATTGTTCTTAACATTTGGAATTTGTCCGTAAGTTGGACTCAAACATAATCGTTTTGTTCAGTTAGCAAGAGATTGATCGAGATCGGCTGTCTGTTCAGAATTCATTGAACAGATTTCCATGACAGAGATTTCGTAATAATTTTGTATTTTTAAAAATGTTTTATTCTTGAACTTAAGTTTTTTGAGAATTCTTTTTGAATACCTCGTCTTTTTCCTCTCTACCATTGGAAGATCACTGAGACTGAACCACGATCAAGATGACCAACAAAACACGAAGAAGATAGAATATCGGTTCCACTCATGAGTGCATGTGTTATTATCAGCGTTAATGCTTGAATGGCCGATGGCCACAGTTTTGGGTTGAATATAAATGTTATAAGAACGGAAAGGAATCCGCTGAATAGTGCATCACCTTTTGTCATTTTTCATATCAGTGCTATCTACATCATTATCGTATCAATGTTGGATAGTTTTTGAGCGAATAAATAAATAAAACAATCGAAACAAGCAAGAGAAACAACGCTGACGGACATCTGTTCTTCTGACTTGTTTAGTTATCGTTCTCATCTCAATGGAAAGATCACAGTAATAAAATGTCATGAGAATAAAGGAAAAAAAAACAACGAATTCGGAACAGATGTGTTGAAAACAAGGAAATCTCATCATTAGGGTTTGATCTTGTTTTCATCATGGTTTTTCGTCCTAGACCTCTCCGCCTTCTTGTCCATCTTATCTTGTTATATTCCCTTTTCTTACCCGACTCTATTTGAAATTTAACTTTGGTTTTCCTCTCTCTATTTTTTTCTCTATGGTTTCAATTAATTGACTTCAGTACCGCTGTTGATTAAAGCACGTCCTTTTTGGGATCTTGTAAATATATTGACGCACTCAGATATACTGGTCTGAAGTAATTAAGTAGGCAGAATATAGAAGTAATAATAATAATAATAATAATAATAATAATAATAATAATAATAATAATAATAATAATACTTGAAGTGATCCCTGGTAGCCCAAGCTTTAACGAAATACAAAAAAAGTACTCGAAAGTACGCGGCTCACACTTTATGAAGGGCTTTATCTATGTAAAATGAGTGTGATCTTAGTTTTTTGTTGTTTTAAAAAAAATGTTCAGAAGAAGATGTAATGATGATATTATCTGACCTTTGGACTCTGGATGGGACTCGGAAAAAATGAGTATACACCAAAAATCAAAGTAAATAATAATAATAATAATAATAATAATAATAATAATAATAATAATAATAATAATAATTCCAGTTGTAGTTGAAACCATCGGATTGATTGGAAAAGGTATCGATAAACCCACTGAATGGATTCCTGGTTGCCCATTCTTTAAAGAATTACAAAAAATTGTACTCACAAGTACAGCACACGCATTACAGTATGCTTTATATATGTAAAATGTGTGTGATGTTAGGGTTTGTTTTTTGTTTTTTTTACATAAATGATCAGAGGAAAATGTCATGAACCCATTTCTGACCTTATGTCTCTGGTTAGGACCCGAAGGAAATGTTTATGCAACAGAAACCAAAGGAAATAATAATAATAATAATAATAATAATCTCTTCATTTAAATGACAATAAACTATCTGGAAAGAGACTATGCTAAATGATAAGGGGAAATGTATAAAAAACACAGCCTAAAATGGATAAAGAAGAAACAGAAGATTTACCGATTGCAGGAAAACCCTAAGTGATGAGTAAACCGAAGAGAAATTCAGAAACACGAGGCATAAAAAATCTGATGAGGATATAAACTCATATAGTCCAATATTAGTGCCGACAGAATATCTACGATAGCACCAGTCAATTTATGGAGTAATAGGTCATCAAGAAGCTAAGCAATGTTTTGAATATGTGTTAGGTGTGGCCAGTTATGTGAGATATGACTATCAGTATAGACGGGATATTTGCGATCAACTAACCAGACATAGGAGTTCATCATGAGATCACAAAGATATGCCTTCTCATTGAAACTGCATTCTCAAAATACGAACCTTTTCTTAAAAGAGATGCAATAAATATATTGAACTATCAGTTCCCGGAGAGTGAAATTCAGTGAATATAGAACGCCGTCATGAGAAGAAAATGAGTTGCCACAAAAGCACTTGACGCTATCAACATCGGATATGAATAATAATATCTCAAGAAAATCAAAATTAAGAAACCTGGAAAAACACCTTAGAACACTTATTGACCTCGTCCTGAAGAAATTATTAGCTTAATATGGTAGCTACATCCTTGTTGTTTTGAAAAATCAGAGGCAAAAGCCATCAAATACAGAAAAAATAAGCGAAACTGAATCGCTGATAATGACATCCTAAAACAAAACACTATTATGACAAATGATATCAGTATTAAATGTCGTCTCTGTGTGGAGCCAGATACAAAATGATGACATTGGTGAAAACATCAAACTAATCCTAAAACAGTAGAAAATCAGAAATGAGTCAGCGGGAAGAATGATCTATTAGGAATTAAACAAATATTTTGTATTTCATCATACACGTGATTAGAAAAACGAAATGACCGAATCAGTCCCTGGGACCAGGAAACGCTAGATTCTTTGTAATTTTGGGATTATTGGTACATCAAGGCAAGAAGTGAAAAAATGAAAATATCATCAAATAGTGGATGTGGCCATTCTAACGGAGTTAAACTTGTGAGATAATTTATAAAAGTCTAAGAAAAAAAAAAAAGAACAAAAAAAGAGGAACATGAAGGTAGTTATAATCACTTGTAAATTCCTACGAAACAGCTGCAAAAATCAAAGATTCGACAAATAATTGATATTTTTGAGGTCTGCGCGCATATTTGAAGAGAATGCAGGAAAGCGTGAACTTAATCACCAGCAATAGGTAACAAATTCTTGAAAGTATTTAGATATTTGTATTTTTATTTCTTTATTAAATAAATGGTTCGTTTTTAAAGGATTTGCACTATAAATCTTTGTTGCTTTCACTAGGATAGTTTTATTTTTCATTTTTCAAAAACTATTGTTTTGGGTGGGGCGGACCTACGACGATAACACTTTCTCAATCACAAAAGGTGACTGTGTGGTTAGTAGAGTTTCTTTATTGGCCTCAACTCACTTGAGGCCAATAAACCTAAGGAAGGAATTGTTAGCTTTTCCTGTTTTACTATCCAATACAATATCTACTTGTAGTATCTTGAGAGTTTTTCCCATGTACCATCACATTTTTTCACTTCTGTTCATCAACTGTGTTCCCCAAACCAAACACAGACCCAACAAGGAGAGATATCAATGGCGGAAATCCATTCATCTTGATATAACAGGATTGTTACACAGTTGATATACAAAAGAGGAATCTGAACATCAGTAATCCATAAGTTGTAATACTTAAGTCACTAGTCATTTGGTTCTCTGTATGTTTGGCCCAACAACCATTGCCGTCTAATTCAAATTTTGGAAAATACAGTTGTGTTTTATGTTCGACTATGACTGTAAGAGATATAGTGGTGAGGGAAAGGTTTTTTAATGAAAAATTTGAATTAGGGTTTAGGTGACCAGCCGATTGAGCGGATTTCTCCGACCACCAGTTTAACGCAAATAGATTAAAAGTGGAGATCGAATGACCTCTCATGCTCTCGAGTCCAAGTAACCAGATTTCCATTCTCTTGTTTCACTAGTCGCTACCCACAAGTGGTCACTTTGGAGAGGGGGTCTTATTCATCTGCATGTTGTTGTTCTCAGGTTCACTCTAACTCGGGGTGGTAGCATCTGTTAGGGTCCTAGCTGTGGGCAAATAGTTAACTCCCAAACCGTAGTTAAAAAACTATGAAAGTGTAAAAATAGATTAAATAGTAAAATTACCAGAAGAAGAAAAAATATTACCAGCAACAAATTTAAAAAAAAAAAAAGAAAATAACAGCAATACATTTGACTCTCGACAAAAACACTCTTTTCAAAAATACACCAATGAAACCCGATCTACAAACTGATTTCTTATAAAGAATACATATTCTATTAATATGAACCTATCTTAAAAATCTTGACGGTATTAAATAACGCATTGTGGTTGATATACCGTAAAATAAACCAAACCAAACCAAGGCAAAAAAAGGTAAAAATGGCGAAGAATAATTATTTTTTGATTTTTTGATGAAGCCTTCAGCTAAGTACGAACTGTAGAACCGCAAATTAAGACATATTTTAATATTAGAAGCAATATATTTTGAAAGAATGTAGGTATCTCTTAATTATAAGCAGGTATGTACTTAGGGATATTTAGTTCTGTTTGCCCCAATATCATTTTTTTAAAATAGTTTGAGTTGTAATGATAAAACCGATAATGATTTTAATGACACACAAGATGCTTCGAAAAATTTTTTGAAAGTCATTCCGAAAGTAATGTCTCCTATTTTCTCATTTTTGCCCAAAACGCCAGAGACGGAGGTTGATAGCATGAAAGTAGAATTTGAACCTTCCCACCAATTTATTATTGATAGCAACAAAAGGTCAGTTTGTCAAAATAACTTCTGTCATGAAACTGCTGAATGTTTTTGGCTTATTGCTGAATTACAACTTATGGACAAAAGATGGTGAAGTTGAAGGAAAAGAGAAAAAAGGAGGTAGAGGAGGTAATGATGAAGTGGACGGAGGAGGAAGAGGGAGAAGATGAAGTGGACAAAGAGAAAGAGGGAAAAAATACTGCAACTCATGGAGAGAGTATACGAATCAAAATAAAGAGAAGAAAATAAAAAAGAGAGAAATATCTTTAAAAGAATTCTGCACGGGGGCTGAGACAGTTGTGCTTTTATCGTTAGCACTAGTGATCGGTGTAAAAGGCCAAGGAAAATAAGAATTTCGAAGGATTATTTTCAAGATTTACTCACGAAGAAGATTGGCGCAACAAAATCTTTCTCTATCTACTTTCCACTTGGCCTTATGTTGTACTAAGTTAAACTAAAAATAATAATCAAAAGAAGTAATATTTTAAAATTGTGTTTATGTCCATATGCGTTGATGAATGTGTGTGTGTGTGTGTGTGTATGTGAGGGAGCTTCTGTGTTCTTTCATTGTACCAGCGTGTGCGTGCGCGTGTGTGTGTGTGTGTGTGTGTGTGTATCGCAACTTTATGTGTGGTAGTGTGCTATATATGTGTGTATGTGCACGTATCGCTGGGTACTTACGAATTTCAGCTTGTGTATGCCTCTGTGTGAAAGTGTGCCTGGTGTCCTTGTTTGTGCATCAGTGTGAGTCTCTTTGTGGGATAATGACTAGGTTGGTTAAGCCAGCAAATCTCAAATCGATGTGCGTCCTTTGCATTTGTCTCTCTGTCCTTGAAAAACGCGTCTCTTGATGTACCAAATTATTTACGGTTTCACACGCTACTTACTTGTGTCATTAATTCTTTGGAGTTGATCCACTCACTGGCCCAGAGGTGACCCATTCCCGCCTTTTTCGCTCACAGTTTTTCATAAATAGACGAAAATACGCGCGAGACGTCGCACACATGTAGCATGCATAAATTGATGTCTGCACATATAATCAGATCGGATAAAAAAGCCACTCATCTGAATGTTAGGACGAACTTCCGAGGGCAAATCGGCTGCTTTCTTGCCTTCTGTGCCAATATTAACAAAAGGCAGATTCTAATGTCGAATTTTGCAATAAATTCACATCTTAGATAATTATGCAAATTCTTTCTTTCTTTCTTTCTTTCTATTTATATTGTCAATTTCGAAAATTACCGCTAAAACATGGCTTAATGGCAAACTTGTTTAAATGAAATGAAAAAGCAAAATGAATCGTAGGTTTACATAATTAATTTAACAAGGCACCAAGAAGACTTAGTTTCTGTCCAGGATGCTTCGATGATACACAGTACGTTATCATCGTGGATGACAAAGGCCAAGATTCTAAATAAGACTTAGCCATTCTCACGCTTAGCCATTAACATCTTTTGTGTAACTACCGACGCAAGGAATAATAAAATTTCTATGGGACATTACTTTCTGCATTGCCTATGGCGTTCGGAAAAGCTATTTGCTAATTTCTTTCTCTATTCTTCAAATAAATATCACAAAGCATCTAAAATAATTAATAAAATTATAAATAAATATATTAATTTAATAAAATTCCGTCTTGGTATTCTCAAAGAATTTATGAAGAATTTAGCACATTGTATCAAGATAAAAATGGTGTCTAAGTTTCTCGATTTTTGTTTAATGAATATGTTCTAAAAACCAAAATTTGATCTATCTATCTATCTATCTATCTATCTATCTATCTGAAGTTCAGTTAAAATATCCTTAGGTGTGACCACGGATATGTTAATTAAAATTAAAAAATCGATTGCAATAATTTAAATATATTCTTTGAAGTCTCAATTTTAGTTTTAATTGCCATAAAATAGTGTAAATTCAGTCGTTAAAAATTTCGCATACGTAAAATAATTTTTATAATATTTTTAATTCATTATTTTTTTAAAATTCCAAACTAACTCGCCATATTTTAACTGCCAAACATCAGAATACTGATTTTAGGAAATGGGTCGGAGCGAAAACTTTTCATCACCCTTCGTATATGTGTGTATATATATATATATATATATATATATATATATATATATATATATATATATATATATATGTGTGTGTGTGTGTGTGTGTGTGTGTGTATGTGTGTGTGTGTGTATGTGTGTGTGTGTGTTTGTGCGTAAGATAAAATTCTCTAAAAGCTAAATTGTTAAAAATGTTTATAAATACTTTCTAAGAGGGAAAGTGTGAAAGGGATTCGCTGGGTATGAAATAATTATTTATATGACGCGATGTGGAACAAGATGAAAGATTAACAAGCAATAAAGAATTTCCAAGAAAATAAATCGGAAGAGACAAAGAGGATATGAAAAGCGAGTTTAACATTACATTCACAGACACCATATATTTTAAAAGGGGGTGGAAATTATTATTTCAAACCGTTTTGCAATGGCGTTGTAGGGTAATAGTTATAAAAAGGAAATGAGAGTGAAGCAATTATGCCTTGGCTTCTGTATTGAACAAAATGGCAGCCATTCTAGAAAGAAAGGAGACTGATCAAAAAGTAAGGTTATTAATGAAACAGGAAAAACGAAGAATGCAAACAAAAGTGTCATTTTAATTTTCGGGAAGCATCCCTTTTCAGAATTGAAGAAATATAAATATAGAGATGAACAAACTATCGAAAAAAGAGCAAGAATAATTGAGAGTTTTTCTTTACGATGATCTACACGTTATTTGATATTCTTATCGCCTGGCATGTCTATGTAGGTGTTAACAATTCTTAATATCCCAGAATTATGTTATTTTTAAAAATTATTTTCTTTCTTTTTCATCTGTGGTGAGAGTTCATTTTATGTTTTATTTTGTTATTACGATGATAAGATACAGAACACAAAGCGAGTGCTTCCCAAATTTTCACCATGAAATATTTTTCATAATTATTAGTATATAATATTTAGAATATTTTAATTTATTTTGACGAAAGAATAATTTGTAAACAACTGCAAACAAAACTGCTAGAAAAAGCACCTATGGAATTCACACCCTTCCATCAGAGAACTCTATCAATTCCTTAGAGTTTTTGTGATATTTTATCAAAAGGGACAACATTGACTTCACCGGTGTCCACATCTCACATTTTCTTCGTATTTTTATTTGAGATTATTTTAAGCGATATTTTCGTCTCTAAAATAAAACAATATTATTATTATTAATTTTTCTTGAATACCCAGGCCAGTACACGAAAAAGAATACCGTTTGAAATAAATAGAACGTCTACTCAAATACAGGTATCCACTAAAATATATATATATTGATATTATTAGTGGTCAATATATATATATAAATTTCCAAGAGGATAGAATCTCGATAGAGCTCAATGTCCAGGATGTGCGTTCGCTCGCGTGCGCCCATCTGCGCAGATCTGCGTACGTGTACGGATTTGTGATCACTTTGCCCTTTTTCTTCGATTTTTTTCACTTTACACTCGGTCACTTAGCCTTCATTATTTTTTTCCTTTTTCTCTTTTTTCGACTGATTTTTTCTCGGTTTGTTCAGAGACTAGACATATGACTGATTTTTATTAATGCGCATTATTGTTTTGTTTTTTATTTGTTAGGGAAGTTTGATTTCGTTTTTCACATAAATAACTGATATTAATGCTTAAATGATATATATATATATATATATATATATATATATATATATATTAGCAATTTGTGACTGGTAGGGATAATTTCAAGGTGGATATTAAACCAGGCAGAGCTCAATGTAGACTACAATAATAATAATAATAATAATAATAATAATAATAATAATAATCATAATAATAAAGAAGAAAACCTTAAAGAGTCATTTCGGCTATAATAAGAGATTTCGGTCTGAAGAGATGAATATAAAAATATTCACGAAATAATTATAACCGAAATGTATCTTTATGGTTTTCTTCTTGATTATATATATATATATATATATATATATATATATATATATATATATATATATATATATATATATATATATATACATTCACACGCACATAAACACATATACATACATACACACATACATATATATTTATATATCTTCACTGGGCTATTATTCCTTTTATAAATTTGGTTTGGTGCTATCATAAGTATTAATTTTAGGACATTTATAATTAAATTTATTTATTATTGTTAGAATTTATGTGCATATGTCTGTATTTATGCTTTTATGTATACGCACATGTACACATCTATTCACGCACGTATATAGGTGTACGTATGCGTACATATGTACACATAAACGTACGTACATGGATACATGTACATTTATATCCCAGCTTTGTTATTCATAAACCAGTGCATACATGGTGAAGTTATTCAGTTTTTTAATATTATTTTTTTACAGACATATATAAATTTATACTTATATCATATGTTATCGTTTATTTAATGCTTCATTTATATTTTTATTTAATGTTTAGTTTATTTTCGTTTGCTTTGGTGTTGTATATTGAGGTATTAATTATGAAGGGTGAGGTTTATTCATTTTTGGTGTGTGTGTGTATCCATATGGACATGGACACACACGCGTATAGGTGTGTATGTTTAATTTTTATTCATTTGTTTGTTTATTAATAAATTAAGTTTATATTGTATTAGTTTCTTTTAATTATTTATTTAAAGTTTGTATTATATTTTTTATTTCATTTACTAATTTATTTAAAGTTCATATTATATCTATTTCATGTATATTTATTTGTTTATTTTTAGTTAGTTCTTATATAGCAAAGTAAATATTTATTTATATGCCCACATTTTCCCATTATTTCATTTTTCTTCTTTAAGAATTTATTTTGGTTTTTAAAACTAATTATTGCTAATTTCTCCTTTAAGCATAATTTACAATTTTTGCTGTTAATACTGTATGAAGCTGCTCATTTTATAATTTCCTATTTGATTTTGGCAAGGATATTGCTTTCTTTTTGGTTCCATATGTATTTCGATAAGACTATATTGTTTTTGTATTTTTCCTTTCGAATGACATTTTGTGGTTATAGTAACATTCTTTAAAAGTTTTTTTTCTGTGGCACCTACGTATTCTTTTTCCGTTTGTGCTAATATTATTATTTACGACAGCTTTGTATATTATGTTATTGATTAAACATTTATTGTTGAGTGGGAAATTTTCTCCAGTTAAATTTAATGATGTTAAAATAAAACCATTAAATATTATTGTTATTGTCGTTGTAACTGTTATTGGTTTCGTTGAGTGTTTTTTTTATTGTGCTTAGTTATTACTTTCTTCATGTCATCCATGCAGCTGTAACTAATTTGGATTGTATTTTTGGTGATAATTTTCTGTTTTAAGGGAAGTGTTTGTTAATTATTTTAAGAATATTTTCCCTATTTTTGAATATCCGCTGATTTACTTGTTTTTTTTAAATTTTTAGGCTACTAGAATTTGTTGAAATTCTTTTATTTATAGATATGTGTATTTGTTTAATTTTTGTTAATGTATATTGGGTTGTTTCTTGGTTTATATATACATACATAACTATATATATATATATATATATATATATATATATATATATATATATATATATTTAATACGTAACCTTTCGTATATTTTATTCAAATAATTTTTTAATAAAACCTTAGCACCTTAGCGATGTTAAAATAAATGTATTTAAAAGAATACATACGACCCAGTCACTGTCAACACAAATTTTAGCAGTAGTATGATACGGCTTTCTATATCTGCTGACTTTCTATATCTTTCAATATCTGCTGGCATGCTGCTACTAGAAAATTACACGCATTCATGAAACAACATAAGTACGCTACACTCTCATTGTGATGTAGACACATTCTGTTTCTCCAATACAATTGATTCTGTTGTATTGTAAAGAATACAAGCAAAAATATTTTTGGTGAAGTTGTTTTGCAAGGAATCTCTGTAATCTATTAATTTCAATCTGAAAAATAACAACAAATACATAATAATAAATAGCCGTGTTGAAGAGTGATTATTTCATTTGTTTAAACACTCCTAAACCACTACAAAAATATATATACATAATTATATAACACACACACACACACACACACACACACACACACACACACACACACACACACACATATATATATATATATATATATATATATATATATATATATATATATATATATATATATAAATATACATACATATATATCATAAATAGAATTAATTACATTTACCGGTCTGAATGTCCGAGAAATTTCGTAGAAAATATGTGTCGAAGGACATATTTTCTACGAAATTTCAGGCCGATAAATGCAATTAATACTGTTTATTAAAAATAATTGTATCTATAAAAATAAAGTATAAACAGAAAATATATTAAAATAATTGTCGGTTCATTTCATAATATATATATATATATATATATATATATATATATATATATATAGAGAGAGAGAGAGAGAGAGAGAGAGAGAGAGAGTGTGAGAGAGAGAGACATACACACACGTTTCGTTTATATATATATATATAATCCATACTTTCTATCATAAACCTAGCTAATCTGATTCACGACCCATTCATTCATTGCAATTTGCTCATTCTCCACGAATACCCATGCCTCACCATTCGATAGTACAATACCACAAATTCACAGGGAACCTAAAAACCCATGACATAAACCCTAACCCTAAATCCTAACGCTCTTTACTTTATATATATATATTTATATTTTGGTATTACAAAAGAACTTTCGCTGGTTTTTAATAGTTTGCATGAGCTTCTCCGATCACTACAATGGTAACCTGTTCAAGTCTAATGCTAACCGTTATCTTCCCTACCTATCCGCATCAACCCTCTATCTCGAGTTGCTCTTGTGCCTTGTACAGAGTGATCATCATTGTAAAAAATGTATATTTTTATAGTTAAAATATGTTAATATCAATTGCTGCCTCGTGACTTACGAATTTCTACAAACTGCTCGTAACGTTCTAATGTTGTTATTTATATTACATAGTGATATGATTTTATGTTTTAACGTCAATGGAATATTTTTAAATTTCAAGACTTAGATTTGATCAAATATTTTCATCATTTTACACTATCTCTTTCTCTTCTTGACCATTTGGTCCTGAAGTACAAATTAACCACAATCCAATTTCAAAGAATCGTATACCCCAGGATGCATCCTCCCTATTGCACTAAAAAGGTTAGGCTCAGGATAAACCCCTAATGCCTGAAGCATCCCTCAAAGGGGAAATGGACAATTTCTGGTGCTGCTCGCATCTAAGCGTGTGGCAACCCACATTAAATTGAATCTGCGCCATAGTCTGCCTTCATGTGGAGGTTGGTAAATAGTTTCTCTCATGAAGGATCGCTTTCACACATGAAATCATAAAATATTAACAATCTTCCATGTGAACAGCGGAGGAAAATCAACAATACATAAGAAAGATGAAAGAAACAGAAATGTAAAGTAGCTAAACAGTGTCTAAGAGAAACAAAGCAATAGAAACTGACGAAATGATATGATCGAAATATATGACAGCGGTGAAATGCCGGAGAACATCAGTAGATCAATTTTCATAGTGCTATCACAGAAAGCAGATCTGAATAAAGACGAATTCCATAGGACAATCAGTTTGAAGAGCCGCCTAAAAACAATAACGAGGATTTTATTGAATGTAGCTCGTAGCAGAATTAGACTGGGTATAGAGAAAAACTATGCGGGTATGTGCAAAATTGTGTGACATGAAATGCAGTTTTCATTATAAGAATGCTACCAGAGCGACTAAAACAAGTGCATAAGTTGATGACACCAAGACATTTGATTGAGTGCAAGACAAAGTGATACTTGAAATATGAGAAAATCTTCACTTACAATTGAAAGATATTCGAGTAGTACGTAATTTGTCCTGGGAATAAACAGCTGCATTCAAATAGAGAATGAGTTAGATGAAGACGCAAAAATAGAAAGAGGAGTACAATAATTTTTTTTTCTCGCCGGATTTATTTAACCTGTGATTCTAAGCGGACTAGAAGGCCTACCAGGATGTACTATTGGTAGACATAAATGACATACACAAATCAGTTAACACTGTGCAAACCAGAAGATAAACTGAAGAAACTATTAGACTAAATTGATTGGTTGCTACGTCATGCCTAATCTTCTATATAGTAGTAATTGCTGGAGAGTTTCCTCACAGATGAAGAAACATAGATATAGTTCTACCGACGAGTGTTGAAAATAGACTGGACAGATTATGAAATGAAATAGGAACATTTTTAGAAAATAGGAACTTCGAAAAACTGTGGCTAACAAGCAGAGTGGGATTAGAAATCGTTAGAAGAAGAAGAACAACAACAACAACAACAACAACAATAGTAATAATAATAATTATATATATATATATATATATATATATATATATATATATATAAGGAGCAGAAATTGTTGAAACAATAATATACATAATGAGGAAAAGAGGATTGGAAATTTTAACACTCACAGACCAAAGTGAAGGCACGAGAAATAAGCGAAAATAGCGAGTAACCTGACAAGTAAATGAATACTGGAACAAACCCTATAAAGACAAAGAGAGATCGGAAACAACAAAAACTACAGGTATAGCACACACACAAGTATATATATATATATATATATATATATATATATATATATATATATATATATATATATATATATATATGGAGAGAGAGAGAGAGAGAAGAGAATAGAGAGAAAGAAACAGAAACAGAAAAGGAATCAGTTGATTTGATTGTTATCAACTTCTTTGATGTCCATCTCTGTTGATAGCAAAACTGCTTAACCCGACTTTGGAGCATCGTTTCGCGGGAAATGGCCAGCGTTGATATATGATTGTTTAATTTCGTTTCCCGTTCCGTCTTTCCATCTCTCGTTTTCTTTTTCTTGTTTCTCTGTCTTTCAAGTAACCTTCATTTTTACCAACTTTTTCTACTCTTCCCCTCCACCTTCTTAATCATAATTCAATAAAGTAATTAAAAAAAAAGCTTTTATTTGGGTGTAGACTTAATTTCATCGAAATCCTTTTAAAAGAAAAAAGTTAAATTCTCCATATGGAATCCGTCACCCTAACCCTTTAATCGGTGTTTGAAAAAGTACCAGCGTTTTGATATGCCACGCGACCAATGACTCCATCTTTGGAAAGCATATAATTTTACCCCCAACGATCACGGATCCTGCTAAGAGCGTCAAGCCCCCAAATCTCGAATATGTGGATGACCCTTATGTCGAACTCCACTCCGGATCAACTGTTCCGTAGCTAATCTTGTCTTAACTTCCCTCTCCCCACTTGGCGGCTACACACACGGCTACACGGCTACACACACACACACACACACACACACACACACACACACACACACACACACACACACACACACACACACACACACACACACACACACACACACACACACACACACACACACACACACAGGCAATAACAAGAGCGACATTTGAGTCGAAGAGCCCAAAGCACTAATCTCTGTTGGACAGAAGACTGGTTTATTTATTTGTGTAATCCCGTGCACCGTCCTTAACATCTGTTTATATGAAATCCTTTTTCATTTCCAGCCACGCGTTTTACCTTTATCCATAAATCTGTTGAGAGCGAGGAAACTTGATGTGGGGCAAAGATGAAAAGGAAATGGAAAGATGACAAAAGGTAAAAAAAGAAACCGCGAAAAAGAAGAGAAGATTTGAAGAGGAAAAAAAAGAGAAAAAATTATAAATTCATGACGAGAATGGGAATGAATTGAAATAAAATAGAAAGAAAAAATGAAAATAAAAAAGAAAGGGGGAAAGAAGTAATGTAAGAAAACAAAAATAGGAAGGGGTTAAGTCAAGAAGAAAAATTAAAGAAACTTTGGAGATGTAAAGGTCGAAAAAGGAAGGGAACTAATTAAGCAAAGGAAAAAAGGTGCTGAAAGATAAAAATATTTGACTCGTACTCAAATTAAAAAAGAAAGCAAAAAGAAAACAATGTACAAGGATAAGGAATCGTAAAGAATGTTAGTAATAGTGAGAAAAAGAATGCCTATTAAGTATAAATGAAGTAAAACGAAAGACTATAAAATATAAAAGAGAAAGAAAGACAACGAAAGATAGAAAACGAAAAAGAAAGAAAAGATTACAAAAAAATTGAAGTAAGAAAAAAGACCACAAAAATAAAAAAAAGGAAAGAAAAGAAAAGTGAAAAAAATATAAAAGAGAAGAAAGAACACAAAAGATAAAGGAGGAAAAGAAAGAAAAATTAAAACAAATAAATAAGAATAAAACTACAAAATATAATGAAGAATATAAAGAAGAAAGAAAGAAAAAGAAACATTATAAAACAAAAAAGAAAGAAGGAAGGGAAGGAAAGAATAAAGGAAAACGCTGCAAAAGGCAAAGAAAAAAAAAGAAAAACATTAAAATATAAATGTTAGAAGAAAGCAAGATATAAAGATAGAAGAAAGATGGAAAACGAAGGCGAAAAAAGAAAGAAAGCCTGCATAAGAGTAAGATGGGAAAAACAAAGAAAGAAGAATAACAACAGAGAGAGGAGAGAAAAAAGAAAGAAAACAAATGCTAAAAACGGATAATAAACCAAAATAGAGACTAAGAATTAAAATAAAGAAAGGAAACAAACAAGTAAGAAAGAAATGATGGATGCACATTTGCATTCTGTGTTTGTCGGTGTCATGTTCAACCAACTTTACGTCTCGTTTTGAGTCTTCGCACCGACGGAAGTTATGCCAGATACTTCCGGCTCGACAGGCCACCCAAAACACTTTTATTAAGCCTGCCAAGAAAACGTGGTTTGGGGTTTTCCTCCGAATAACAAGATTAATTTCTGTTAGCTTTGCAAACACCAATTAAGGACGAAATTCAAATGAGGCAAACGCTTCCTTTCCTTGTCTCACACATGAATTTTTATCTTTATTTTTTCGATTGTATCTGTTTGTCTTGGATTATTTTATTTATTTGCTTATTTTCCTTCGAGAGACTGCCAAAGAAAGACATGCCTCTGTTTTGTTCTCAGCCACATTAGAAACGACAAAAGAGACGTTTTGTTTGCTATGGAATCATTGTTTGTTGCTTCTAAAATAAGGCTCATTATTTTGAATTCATTTACTTTAAAGTTTATTGCTTCGTTAAGACTTTCGAAAGAATTAAAAAAAAAAGTAACCATGATACTTAGGTTTAGTAAGGTAGAAAACTATGAGGTTTTGACGATCCAATATTCTGCTGACTTTGAAAATTAGCACTCAAAGTACTTCAGCCACAAAATAAACCTTTTATATATTTTGTAGGAAGTGATAAATATATAGTTCGCTATAAAATCAATATTTATAATTTTTATTTAAGATTCTGAAACAAATATTGTTATACGACTATTTCTTTTTACTAATATCTTCATGATAGTTTTATCCAACAGTTTTGGCCCTTATACTCTAGATCTTTCTTCATTATTTGTTATCTTTACAGAAGTTGGCTAATCTTTGATTATTGCTAAATTTCAAATTGTATAGGTGATACATAGTAACAAGCTGACGATTGGCGCTATTCAATCTTACTCAAACCTATTACTATGTGCAACTGGGCCAAATACATTTCTACGTGTTCTCAATAAGGCTTAATTTCCTCTTATGTTTTATTATCTCTATTGATGCGATTAATTACTTTTAATTCACATAATTAATTCAAATTTTGTATCTTTATTGAATTTTATTTATTAATTGTACTTCTTACGTGGAATTTGTTTTTTTATTATTTTGATCGCATTAATCTTTTGAAAAATAGTCTCGATGAAACTGATGTCATTTCTATTCATAAGTAGTTTTAAAGGAGAAGATGCACCATTGTTCCATTTCGAAATTGATAAAGAAATTTTCTTGCACTCGATTCATCAGAATACAATTTAAAAAAAAAAAGAAATGTTAGAAATGAAAATACACAAAGACTGGAACAAAAAGTATGAAGAATTCTATTGGTATATTCTTGTAAGTGTTGCCTCTTCAGTCTTATCATGAAATCAGGATAAGCGTTAAAATCGCAAAACGTTTAGAAAATTAATTTTAATAAAAATAGAAGAATAAAAGAAATAGGTAAACTTTGCAATATATAACAATACCTTCTTTGACTTCTGCGCCATGTCTTGTCAGAAACTCTTAAATGTCACTGGAGGTGAACCAACAACTTCCTTAACTTTATATATAAAAATGTGAACAAATTATTAAAGTTCAAAATTTTAATCAATTGAATTTTCTCTAATTTCTCGATATTTTTTAATTAAAAAAAGTTTTAATTTTATTCAAGTAAAGCGAAAGATTTTGACGTAAATTACTGTTTATTTAATTTTAATTTTTACTTCTTGCCTGTTAGTAATAATGGACGTCATAAAGTTCTTCCGATTATTTGGATAAAACATTCTCAGTTTTATTGATTTTTGAATAGTGTTTTTCCATCTTAATTTTATTTCTTGATTACATTTAATTTATTACGATTTAATAGACATACGTTATTTGAATTCCTTACATGTTATATCATTATTTATTTTTACAAGTTTTTCTTGATACTAAGATAGTAAAAGATAACAAAATTATTATTTTTGTCGAAATGACGAGGTCGTTTTTATATTCTACTATTTTATTACTTTATTAAGTAAACGACATGGAACAGAAGTAAAGAAGTAGCCTCCAATGAGATTCGAACTCGTATCTCGTAACATTTGAAGCCTGTCTGATATTAAAGACACTTTACTGATGAACAAGATGAAAGAAAAAGGCTTGAAAAAATTAGTGACAATGTTTCATCTAAGAAATTCGGACAACTAAAGATTAATTCCTTGTCTTTTTTTACAGCAACAACAAAAATAATCATTCCGTGAAATTTAATTTGAAAAGATTCGATAATTTTTCGTAATTCTGAGAATATATGTTAATTAAATTAATTAGATTAAGGCGACAAATTAAATTAAAAGTAAAAAGAAAAAAAATGTGTCGGGGAAAATCTTCCAAGAGACTATATTATAGATTCCCTGGGGCGTTGAGCACGATTGCCACGATCACTCATCAAACGAATGCAAAAGAAAAGAAATTTTAAAAGATAAATTAAAAAGAACAAAAAACCTTCTTTCACTTTTACGTGCAGAATGACAGACAGATACACGCACAGGCATGTACAAGTCCAGACTGTAAAGCTAGCGATACAATTTTAACGTAACTTCAATGAACTATATATATATATATATATATATATATATATATATATATATATATATATATATATATATATCGTGGATCATAGAATGATAGAATAAATTTTAAAAAACTCCTACGTAACGCGTTTATTCTTTAGAAGGAACGAATTCTGCATAACAATGATTTTATCGATGAATACATGGAGTAAGGAAGAAATACAAGAAACACCGTTTACAATTTTACAGCTTACGGGCACATCACGATGCAACACCAATTCCTGTACGGCCACTGAAGTTAAGCAACGCCGAGCCTGGTCAGTACCTAAATTAGTAACCGCTTGGGAATACCAGATGCTGCAAGTATGACTTTGCGATTGGTGTAAAGTTTAACAGCTCCGAATTGAAAATCAGAGAGCCGAGTTCCAGTTCTCGTTCAGTCCGTTATCTTCACTTTCGTGCAAATGCCCTTGGGAAAGGTATGAATCCAACTCCTTGTTATTGCTTAATTAGTAAGACTTGTATCACTAAATAATTATTACCTCCCCCAAATTTTTACAATCTAAAAATATTTCCTGGCTTTAAATAACCTACAAAGGGTTGATAAGACGTAGAAAACAATTCACGGTCAATCAACCATTTTACATAAAAAATACTAAAAATACAAGGACGTTTAGCTTTAAATTTAAATCTTAACAATTTGGGCTTTCGGTTTTATTCAGATGCATAATTTAGCCGACCGTATTCAGCTTTCTATCACTTGTCGTTATGTGTTGAGTCCCTTCAGGCCGTTGGCGATTATAGCTCTGTACAATTTCCAGACCTTTGTAGCTGTTAATAAAGTTTGTCTTTTTCTTATCTCTCCTAAATCTTGTTCTGCCATCCATTTATTCAAGTTTTCTAGCTAGGTTATGCGTTGTTTTTACCTGTCCCTCTTTCTTTAAATCTATCCTGTGAGCATCAGATTTTCCAAGCCCTCTTTCAGCATTATGTACCCTAGAAATTTCAACTGTCCCTTTCTGGTGTTAAGTATAAATGTCCTTTTTGTTTCCATTTTCTCTAAAACTTCGTCGTTGTTCACATGTTCGTATTTATTTCTCTTTCAATCAGAACCGAATTTTTCAGACGAAATTATGTTGAGACTTATTACAATGGAAGACTAATTCACCGTGTGCATTGTTTTGTAAAAGATCTCCTTTGTGTTCATATAATGTTTTGTCTAATTTCCTAGATGTTTTACATGCGCATTTCTCAGCATATTTTTACATTCCGTTTTGTAAATTCTTTTTATATTGCTATTATTTCGTTTTTTGTTAATTAAATCACTTATTCTTTTTAAGTAATTGTAACAATTTTTATATTAATTTTGGATAATTTCTTTTCAATTGTAGTCTTTCTTGATAGGTAATATTATGTACCTGGTTTTACTAAGATTATGTTATTTTCTTTTTTATTTCGGTAGATTTTTATAAGCTTTCTTCTTTACGTTATGTATGAAATAATTTGGATATTGGAAGAGTTTAAAAGTATATTAGTGAATTTTTTTTCACCATGCAAATATATTGGATTTTAATTTGTTATTGTAGTGTGAATAGAAGTTAATGGGATCACTTTTGTTTGTGGATTTTGGATAGACATTTAGGTTTAAATCATTTTCAGCCAGATTAAACATGATATCAAGGAAAGGATATTTAAAAACAATAACTTTAATAATAAAACTGAGAACAAAAACGATAGAAAGCTGAACAAGATCGGGTAGGTTATATATCTAGATACACATGACGTCAAAAATTAAGAATATATAGACCAAGGACAAAACTTGCCCAGTCTCTGCAACCACTGTCACGTTGGCATCAATATTCGGTTCTGATTGAAAGAGAAATAAATGCGAACATGTGAACAGCGACGACGTAGAGAAAATTGAAATAAAAAGGACATTTATACATAACGTCAGAAGGAGACAGTTGAAATTTCTAGCGCGCATGATGAGGAAAGAGAGTTTAGAAAAAATCAACCCAGATTTAAGCAATAGTATTAATGCAGCTTTCGCCTGCTATCCGCTAGCTGCTGTTACTAGGAAATTACACGTATACATAAAACTATGTAAATACCTGACACGCTCATTCTCATATGTAGACGCATTCTGTTTCTTCTATACTAACGCAGTTGATTTGATTGTATTGTAAAGAAGACAAACAAAAAGATTTTTAGTATGAAGTTGTTTCGCAAAGAATCTTTGGAATTCTTTTTTTTTCAATTTGAAAGAAAACTAATACTCAATAATAAAAAATTATTTAAATTTGTAGAATCGTGTTGAAGATCATTTATTTCTTCGGTTTATCTTTCCTCTATATATAATAGGTGCGTTTTGTGAATAAAACTTAACACCTGACCACGAACAATCACTTTTGTCTGATGTTCAATACATTTTTATCGTAAAATCCTTAGTAGTACATATGCATATATATATATATATATATATATATATATATATATATATATATATATATATATGATACCTATGCCCTGTGAATAACTCTTGCATGAAAAATAGTTTCGAATTCCCTAAGTTAATACAATGGCACACATATTCTCCCGATATTAATCCAATAGATACTGCTGAAACTCATTTAATTGATTGTTCATATAAATATGGATATATTTAGAAAATTTATATGGATATTTGATGGTTAATACTAATTTCGTGAAACCATTGATTTGCATAATAAATTCTGACATAGTTTCAAGAAAATGAAAGTTTTCATGCATGCGTTGAATAAATTTTACTTTTGATATGATGGCTTCTGTAAACAATTAATTTACTATAATATATAATATCAAAATATATAGAGATATTAATATATTTATAGTATATGAAAGTCCGAAAATTAATGTTGAAAAATACATTTACTTTATGCAACCAATATTATTATAATCGGGGTTGACAAATATTTCGTTTCGTAAGATTTTTGTGTTTCTTATCTCAACATCGATAAATATTTTTGGCAATGTAGTATACTTTAATAAATATGCGAAATTGTGAGTAATTAAAGGAATCTACTCTGCACAGAATTTTCAATAGAATTTTCAACTACTGCAGCATGTCTAATTTCTGCAGCCTGTTAAAAAAAATAACAAGATTCTATATGGAGAATCAAAACAGAAAGAAACATTTGTAATTGTAGGAGGTTCGATTAATACCCTCCTCAAAGTATTTGACTGACAATCTGATGTATAAGGAAACTTTGAGATTTGAAGGGTTCTGGGACCAATATTATATTGGCTCAGTCGAGCAAAGATATTATAATAACAAGATGTTAATAGAAACGTATGAATATAAAAATAGTACCACTCTGTCGAAGTAAGTATGGGACACAAAGGATAAAGTTAAAAAAGAAAACAACGAAGACATATCCTCTGAAATTAAATGGAACGTTTTGGAAAAAATACAGTTATAAAGCTGGACGATGCCACGAAGCAAAATTAGCAATAATATTGTTTAAAGAACAAAAAATTATTAAATAAAAAAAGGTTCAATAATATCGGCATGCACGAACGTATTTATTATCGCGTTTCGAAACTGGTTATAAAAACAATAAACAAATAGATGATGCCATAAATGTTTATTATGGAATTTGTGGGAAGCACAGTGTAAATAGTTGATATCTACTTTGAGAGATTTACAATTTTTACACAAGCAGCTCTGAAGAGTAGACAGGATGTATTCATCATTTAAAGCTTCATTTAAATATGGTTTTAAACTTTTGACCAGCTAATATTTAGCCTAATATTCTAGTATTCAAATTTACCATATTAAATGCGAAAAATGTTTTAATTTTAATTTTTCCTTTTCTTATTTTAATTTTTTCAAGCTCTACTCAAATAAGTGGTTGAGTCTAACAAAGCAAAAGGTGCACTTTTTTCTTTATTTTCATTGGCCTTAAAAGTAAGGCCAGCAGTATATATATAATACTAGGTGTATGGTTTTTTTCATTTCGGAGAGTTTATAGGGAGCTTTTCAAGAGTTCCTATAAATTTTTGAAGCATATGTAGTGCACTGTATATGGTATTTCGAAGGTTTTCAAGTCCTGGTGGTCAGGTTATCTTCTATCTTGTGTTTTAAATCTTCATAATAGATATTTCATGATTGTGGCATCTCTTTCAAGGACTACACTTGAAATGTTTAAAGCAGTTTTAGGAAATTTGATCAGATCGGCTGTTATAATATCTGAAACAAAGTTATAACTGAATAGTACTGATAACCACACACACACACACACGTGTGTGTGTGTGTGTGTGTGTGTGTGTGTGTGTGTGTGTGTGTGTGTGTGTGTGTGTGTGTGTGTCGCCACGAACAAGTTATGAAAATCATAACGGGCATGACCTGTAGAAAGATGAGCCAAAGCAAACGCCTTACCGATAGAAGAAAACTATGGCTTTCGTGAGGGCTGGCGAAAAGCTAATATCAGCTGCAAAGCCACTTCCCTGTTCTCTCTAGCAATGGTGCAGGACGAGTAGTTGAATATTGATTACAGAAAGGAAATGAAGTTTCCAGAAATCGTTACCATAATAATAACTCAGTGGCGAGACATGTTGCTGATCTCGTAAGTCTCCTAGCAGATCATTCTTTGAGCTCAAAAGAGACCAATAAGAGGAAGAGAGCAGATTAGGCTGAACTCGTGGGGGAATTGTGTGCAGCCTGGCTGTGGGGTGCAGCGGCTTCGTAAAGCGGTCCCCTTTGTTGTGCCAACAACATGTTGGATATCACTGGGGAAAATAGACGAAGGGCCATCAAATTAGCCAGCAAAGCATCAGAATTTACTTTAAGGTGAGTGTGGATCAGAAGTGGAAAACTGTGGAATGTCTGTTCAAGTCTATCACAAGGTGGAGCATACGAAAAGTATTCTTAATGTAAATAGTATAGGCAATGAGCTTTGGAGTAAGGATCTATAAAATCGAGAAGACCTTTGAATCATTCTAATTGATATATTGATACAACCGAGTCGGGTTTCGATCCTAGCTAGAGGCAACCGGACGTCTAGCCACACTGATGAGCTGTGAAACAGCGAAACAGTCTGTCTGTGAATGACAAAAATATTGGCTCCTGAAAAATTAATTTCGGTTGAGCTCTCTGGTTTGAGGTGTGAATTTGTAAACAGTGACTATTTAAGCTAATATTGCACGACTCTTCGGCAGAATTGAGTCACTGTCAGTCACTGTGTGTTTACCTAAATCTAAAAATAAACACGCTAAAATCCACCTTCATCCCTGACCGTGCGCTGACGGCTTAGTGGGAGAAGTTCCGACTGACGCAAATTCAGTCGGGTTTAGATCCTAGCTAGAGGCAACCGGACGTCTAGCCACACTGATGAGCTGTGACACAGCGAAACAGTCTGTCTGTGGATGACAAATATATATATATATATATATTAAGAATTAATTAATATAGATAAAGAATTAATGGATTTATTTTTAATACGACATTTTTATTAGTTCAAACTTTATTTTTAGTGGATATAAAAATAGAAATAGACGCCCTGTTTTTATTTTAACAGTGTGTATTATGTCTATTGGCCTTCGCATTTGAGAAATCTTATACAAAATTATCGTTCCGGCACAGTGTTTGAAATAAAAAGTGCATGTTTATTTAAAACACGAGTATCCAATAAAGTAACGTTTGAAGTAATACAAATCACGGATTATATATAAATCCATTGGTTCTTTAGAATTTACTTTGTTTAAGATATGGGCTTTCGAGAAGAATTTGAACGAGGGAGTGTGCATGCCTTCAATGGGAAACTATAACTTTTCTGGACTGTGATGGTCCCTGTGGCTTAGCGGTCTAAAGCAAGCCGTATCAAACGATGTTTTCTTCTAAAAGGGAGACACAATTTTATAATTTTATTTGTTAAGTGTGCGCTGCCGACAAAAAAGTGCACATTTTTAAAAATAAAAATGAGATGTTATTTCAAACCACGAGTATCCATTAAAATAATGTTTGCAGTAATCTCTCTTTCACTGTCTGTCTCGCTCTTTCTCTCTCTCTCTCTCTCTCTCTCTCTCTCTCTCTCTCTCTCTCTCTCTATATATATATATATATATATATATATATATATATATATATATATATATATATATATATTGTAAATTGTGACAGTTTCATTCCCGAAATGTCCGAAGCATGTTACTTTATTAATGTTTCAACTTCTGCCGAGGAGTAACGGAAGTTGCACGTTTTCATGTTAAATTGTTAGTTGAAAAGTAATCTAGAGCAGCGGATTAATATGAAGTTTTGTGTGAAGATCGATAAAAGTGTTCGTCATCGTCAGCTTAAAATTCCTTATAGTAAACATGCAATGAAAAAAATGGTTATTTTTTTGTAGCTCGGGCAGTTTCAGAGCGGACAGGAAGATGTGCGCGATGGGACAATAATTTGGCAGTACAAACAAAGAACAGATGAAAATGTTTATTTGAAGTGCTGAAAGGTTTACGAAAATCTATTTGAAGGAAAAGACGTGAACACTGGCCTAAAAAGTAGATTATCCCCTATGACAATGGTCCTGCGTTTGATGCTTTAGGATTCCCCGGACTCTTGGCTAAGACATCCATTACAATGAAATGGGCCATCTAACTTATGCACCAGATTTAGTCTCCTGTGATTTTTGTTTATTACAAATACTGAAAAACGATCTGAAAGGACAAAAGATTTGCATACATTCCTTTACACCCACCAACACACAAGTATGTTACTGAAAGGTATTCCGGAAAATGAGCTCCAAGAATGTTTCCTGCAATAGTACTATCGTCTCACGAAGTGCCTAACTTAAGAAGTATGTACTTCGTGATTATTTGATTAAACTTTAAAGTAATTCCGAAGAACATAACCGTTGGTAATCAAAGCCTAATAAAAATAAATTGCCTAATATTTCCAAACGAACAGTATCAAACATCTCTTCCAATAGACATGCTATGTAATCCACATGAAAAACGCCAAATCATTTCCGATGAACTCAGCACTGGTCAAAGAGCCCGTGTCCCTACGGGGATCAGCTGAAACAGATTATGAAAAAGAGCAATATCAACCAGAAAAACTGAGACAAATCCAATAACAAATTGTCCACTCTGATATCACACTACTTTGAGTGTTCAGTTTTCTTCTTGAACAAGAACAACATAAGAACAATGAGGACGTACGCCAAAGACAGAAAACTCGCTAAATACAGCTCGGTGTGGACGAATGTTCCCTGCAAGTATCGTTCTTGCAAGCCAACAAAATCATAGATACGGCAATTGAGAAAGATAAGCCTATGACAGGAATAAGAAACTTGGAAACGAGGAATAGCTAACGACTTCCAGGTTAATCCACATCATTTTTTAGAGTAATATAAATGAAAGCCACCCTTATTTCATTACAAAAATGTTAAAAATTGAAAAAATCAATAAAACAATTCGAAGTGAAACCAAGTAAAATTAACATTAATGAAGATTTTTTTAAAATTGTGTATTATTGAATTATTCAATTCCATTTGTCTTTTTAAATTAAAAGTCAACGTACAATTCAAAAAGCTTTTTTTTATTTTTTATCTCATATAACATAAGAACTTTGAACAAAAATGGACACCATTTTATTTCCTTTACTAAGGTAGAAATACAAACACATTTTACTTGAAATATTACTTAATTTTCCGTCTTAGTGGCTTTATTGCTTTGCTTGGATGAAATGATTAAAAAAGTCACTTCTACCCAAGTCATTAAGCATTTTCGATTTCTTCTTTAGCCTTTACAGAAATTTAAATTCAACAAATATTACATACTTTGTACCTCGAATTTTACCTGGTGTCAGTCATCACCTTTTTGCACTAAATGAATATCACAAATTGGCGTCATAAAATCTAGCTTATTTTTCAAAGGAAAATTAATCTGAAGATGATATCAATATTGAATTAATACATTATCGTTTCTTGGATTAATGACAAAAAGGATGAAACAATGGTAAAGCATTCAATAATAATATTTCTAAACGGCAAAATATTATCAGTGGAAGGGCCCAAGTCTTCACGTGAAAATCTATTAATATTGCCAATGACGTAAACGTTAATTAGTTACAGTGTTAGTAATAACCTCAGCATTGAGTACTCATTCCTCTTTACACCAAGAGAAGCAGGAATAGGTATTATCTAACGATTGTAGTTATTGGAGGCAAATAGATCTTTTCCTTTTTAGGTGAATTTGTAGAGTTGTACCCGTTTAGAATAAGCTTAGTAAACACCCCGTAAACAAGGAGAAACGAACAAATTAACCAACCCAATATGAATTATACCAAAAAGAACGTGCTGAACAATGGCGCAAGTTACAATAATAATGAAGTCATATCTGTGTTAAGCTGCTTGGCCTGATTGTCTCCCTTGGCTATTTAAAAGAATAAAATACTGAGTCACATGAGAAATGATTCATAATGGTTACAAATGGGCAGGCTTAAGTGTGTGTCAGAACACAAACTTGCGGATGTGTGTGTGTGTGTGTGTGTGTGTGTGTGTGTGTGTGTGTGTGTGTGTGTGTGTGTGTGTGTGTGTGTGTGTGTGTGTGTGTATAGGAAGGAAATTGTGTAATTATAAACTCATTTTTTATAATTCTATCTTTCTTTCTTTCTTTATCTATCTATCTATCTATCTATCTATCTATCTATCTGTGTGTTCCTTATTTTATAATTTAATTATTTCAAAACTTAATTTTCATACTTAATTATATAAAAATCCTTTTGAACTAATGCATTCAATTCGAAATTCGAATCATTAAAGAAATTAAATCACAATAAATCAAAAATGACTTTCAGACCACTCGATGCACGTATACACACGAACACGCGCATACACACGCACGCACATACGCACACATGTACACACACATTATTGGGCACCTTTTCATATACATATTAGCATATATTTGTATTTTTTTTTTTACTATTATCTGTATTACATTTTGAATCAGATTGTTGGTGTCGTTTTTTGATAATGCCCCTGATCTTATTATCTTTCACACTAGCAATCATATCTACAGAGTTTTGTCACCGGCTCAGAATATGATGATGGGTAGTGTAATATTAAAAGCAAACCTTACCCAAACGAAACCTCAAGAAGAAATGGCGTTAGGTACAAACATGAAAGGTGACGCAATGGCGAAAATCAGCTGATATTTGTTATTATGAAATGTACATCTCCCGTCAGGATTTTTCGGTGTTTATATCAGTGAACTTTTAGGTTCTTATTGGAATTAAATTAAGCAATTTATGCAATTAATAGATTTAAAAAAAATTCAAAACGTATTTCTTATTACTATAAACGTTATTTTAGTGAACGCACATGTTCATTTGCAAACAGTGAAATTAATGTCTATCGGCCTAGACCATCAAACGTTTTATTAAATCTTCTTTGATCTGTGTCAACATTAGCATACCACACACACATACACGCACACACGCACACACACACACACACACACACACACACACACACACACACACACATATATATTTTTATATATATATATTTAATGACAATTGTTCTGATGAACTTTCCTCTTCGGTACCTAGACTTTATGAATTTAAGCGCAGTACTACATTGGTGACAAGGTCTAAATGGCTAGATATAACCGTAAGTTCTATGCTAATAGTTTATCTATCGCACCTCTCGCTTGTGGAACTCTCTTCCGGCTTCTTGTTTTCTAGTCAACCATAATCTTCAAAGATTTAAATACAATGTTAACCGTCATCTTATGTTTTTTTAATTCATGTTCTTTCAATGTTATCTCTCCTTAATAGTGTTTTTTCCTCATATTCTCTAACAATCGTCTTAGTGGCTTTATTAACTTGCTTGTAGTGAAATGATTAATATATATATATATATATATATATATATATATATATATATATATATTACGTTTTGAATCTAATTAGCCGATCGTTGGCGTTGTTTCTGGATATGTTTGAATCCTGTTATCGTTCTCACAGACAATCAGTCATCTCTACAGATTCTTGCTTTGCGATTAGACCTTTTTAGATATATGATTGTGTACGAGACCGATCGTTTTCTTCTGGAAAGATTATTAATTGTTATTGATTTGGGTATATGAGTAGGTCTCAGCTTAGTCTTACGCAAGGACTCATTAGTGAGGTTCGCTAGTGACTATCCGACATGATTACCTCGTTAGCCAGAACAGAAATTATTTGTTGAACATTGAAAAATTTAGCGCATGGCCAACGCATGGCCAATGCATCCACCGAGGACGGAACTGTCTAGCAACTGCGTACTCGACTTAGATGTGAAATTGCTCTACAATAGGTGACCGGCCATTATTTATTGGGCAAATTTAGGCACAAAATGAAATTATCCGGGTTCCCAATGAGGATCAAAATCACTGATAAGAGCTTTCGAAACAACGCAAGTATCCGTTGCGCTGGCCTCGGTGCGAGCACCGATCCCTCTCTCTGGTGCAATGAGAGGGCGCGTGGCCTCGGGCAGCTGTTCCCCAGGCCTGGGTACCTGTCAGCATAATTTTCCTCAGTTGCGACTCTGTCTTTTGACGGAGCAGCCCCTGAGTGCACTCTGCGTAAAGACAGATACGCAACTGAGAGATGATAAATAATGCGTTAAAAACCACTCAAGACTTTCGAAACTATCAAATCATCACATTGCATGTGATCCTCTGTCGATATTTCGTAAGATTTGATTACGTCAGAGCGTCACAAAGACTGAGTAACCATTGAAGATCAAATACACAAGTAAGGCTCGTGTGAGATTTGCGTGTTAACCATTCTACAAGTAGTGCTCTGTGGATAGTTAACAAGGTAACTTAGTTTGGCATAAGGCTAGAAAAGTTGGGCACACATTCACTATTGAACTTACTACACCGGCAAATGACGCTCTATAACAAATACCCTGTAAACGACTGTGTGGAGATTTGTATAGCTTAACGTTTCTATTCGGATGCTTCTACCTATGAACGTATATGTGTAATATGATAGTTGACTTACTTACATATGAATTAAATTGACATGGAAATGGTGTTTTTAATTTTTAATTGATGACAAGAAGGAATGTCTTTGGAAGAAAAATTAAATGAAATTCTTAAAATGAAAATATTTCCTGTCAAAATATCTTTGTTATACAAATTTAAGAAAATGTTGCCCGTTGCAGTATAATGTTTATCAAGATTGTCTTGTAAATCTATTCGCTATTTGAATGAGTACAGCATTTAGTGGACACCCATATATTATGACCTTGAGTCGGGCAAAATCATGCTTACGCTGTTTTATAGTTTATATTGGAGAACCGAGTTTTTGCTATCAGACATATTTCTAATAATTTTGGGAAATGCATTTTGTTCTATCAAGATTTTCCATAAATCCAAATATCCATTTTTCAACGTTTCCGGTATTGTCACCATTTCTAGATAGATTTGGCTTCTTCAAATGTAGACCCATGTATAGGACTTGACATTTTTTTTTAAAAGCTTATCACCCCAAGCAAGGCTGAAGGCCACTAGCACGCAAGGGGTTATAGAAGGTTTGGAGGAAGAGCAGATAGGAGTGGTAAAGGAGAGGATGTGGAGAAAGATAGTGGATCGATCAAGGCAAGGGGGTTACAGAAGATTTGGAGCGAGAGCAGATAGGAATGAAAGGTGAAAGGATTTGGAGAAAGGAAGTGGATAGATCAAGGCAACTGGAGATGTCGATTGACGTTACACTTAAATAGTTGGAGATTGTATTTGTCAGGGAAACAGGAATAAGGAAAGGAGTTCCACAGGCGAGATGTGCGAGACATGAAGCTATTGGAGTAGAAGAGACGTCTACATCTAACAGTTTCAACGGTGAAGGGGTGGGAACGGGATGCCAGCCTCGTAGGACGTTTAAATTCATGAGGCCTAGGAACCAGCGAAAGCAGCTCATCGGAGCAATTACCGTGAAAGTAACTCTGAAAACATAGTTTTTCAATGTCATTTAAAATAAATGCACCTAAAAATGTGAAAACAAGTCATGAGTTAAATATTTTCAGTAAATATAAACATCAAACAAGAGCAAGTTTAACTATTTTAAATCTGACCAGTTTTAAATGTCATTATTATGATCTGTCATCATTAGATGTTAATAAACAAGACATTTTTTGTGGTCCCTGATATCATAGATGACTCGTATTTGTGACTTCGGCTGTATTTATCAGCAGATATGTCCACCGTGTGATTGCTAAAGCATGACTATCAGGTGTGACATGTTTTGTTGAACCTTTAACTATTTCTTATGGAAATTATGTTGTAATTGTGAGGTCACATGGGTCAAGGTCACCTTTTGGCAATCATTTTCAAAAACTGTAGAAAGAACTTCATGGTATGTCTGCTCTTTATGGAACTTTGTCATGACAAATCTGCATTGACTCATTTTATAACCGTTGACAATGCTGAGAATTCTTTTCCCAGGTGACAACTGACTTGAATATATATATCTTGTATTGTCGCTGTGACTGTAAAAACAACCGAAGAAAGGCAGGAATGCCACAAGTACGCAGAAGGTTACAGGGAGTGAAAGTGAGAGAAAAGATGTTCACTAGGAGAGGGGGATCGAGGAAAGGATAAAAGATGAACGGGTTTCAAGAAAATAGAAGATACCGATTGACATTACATTTAAATTTTTGAAGATTGTAATTATTAGGGAAGCAAATAAACGGAAAAGTTTTCCACAGGCGGGGAGTGCGAGAAAATAAACTGTGGGAGTAGAAGTGGCAGTTGCATTTAACTATTTCAACAGTAAAAGAGTGGGATCTATATGTCAATCTAGTAGCATGCATAAATTCACATATTCTGGGCACAAGGAAAAAAGTTCGTCAAAGCAATTGCCATGAAAATATCTGTAGAAAAGACAGAGGGAAGCTACATCACGTCTGTGAGAAAGTGACTGAAGTCGAGGTGCCAAGTCAGGATTGATTACATTGCAGATTCTGTTTTGGGTTTTGTCAAGAACCCCGAGATGAACAGCAGGAGCACCAGACCAGATATGACAACAGTTCACAGTTCTACAATTCACGGACAAATGATAGACTTGTAAATGTAAAAGATGGATTCTGACGAGAAAAAAAACTTTCTGGCACGACACAGTGACCCAACTTTCCTTGCAACAGATGTCGCTATTGATTCGATGAAATCGTTCCACTTCAAGTCAGCTGAAAAAGTGAGGCCAAGATACCTGGCTTCAGTGTCACATCCTTTATCCAAATATGGAATCGGGCTATTTCCTTGTGCCATACTCGGTTGATTTGCCACCATCAGAGTCGCCAATTTGTCACCAACCTGTCCTTTGTTGATGATAGCGATGATGAGAATGGAATGAAGTAAAAGGTAACCTGGAAGACGAGCACTGTAAGGGACGGGAATATCTGCCAATTTCTCAGACAGAGTTTCATAATTTAACCCATGATATATATTTATCAAAGGAAGTCACCCACCTGCTTCGGTCACGTTTAAAACAAAAGAACCTGCTTGCACCGGTAACTAAGTTCGCGTTTTATCGGTATCGAGAGAATGATTTGCCTCCATTCTTCAGCATGTATGGGGATTTCGTTTATTGCAATAATGTTAAAGGCCTCATAGTTGCTATAAAGTGTGACTACAATCCAGAAAATGAATCTTTTCATAGAGACTTCAAAAACTAGTGTGTCCTGCTGCATAATGGCAATGTGTTTGCTTCTATACCGATTGGACGTTCTGTAACGCAAATGGAAAACTACGACAATATGAAAATAACACTTGAAAAGATGCGGTATGAGGAGCACAACTGGATTATATGTGGGAACTTTAATGTCGTTAATTTGTTTCTCGGTCTGCAAAGTGGTTAAACCAAGTATTCTTGCTTTTTGTGTCTTTGGGATAGTCGAGCAAAAAAGTGACCAAAGACATTGCCAGACCGAGTTCAAAACTGGAGAGAATTTAATCCCATGAAGCTTTTGATTCCCCCATTGCATATCAGGATTCGGCTGATGAAGCAGTTTGTGAAAGCCTTGGACCAGGACGATGACTGTTTCAAATACTTAAGTAGAATTTTTTTAGTTTTATCTTGTGAAAAAATTATGGCTGGTGTGTTTGACGGGCCACAGATTAGGCGGCCATTGCTGGACGAGCAGTTTTTAGAGACCGGCGTTGAAAAAGAAGCGTGGAATGGCTTTGTCGCGGTTGTGTCTCATTTTATGGGGAATAGGAAGTTGTCAAATTATGAACTTGTGCAGACCTTGTTAACCAGTGTTTTGAGCATTGGGCTGCAACATGAGTGTAAAAATGGCTGACAACTGCTGTTGTATCCAAAGAGGCTATTTATTCGCGCAAAGCGGAAAATAGAAAGTTTATCTCTTGAGTAATTGAAACTTCAGTTATTTTTTATATATATCTTTCTTAAGATATGCAATTAAACAATATTTTTCTTAAGATATGCAATTAAACAATTTCTGTAATATACTTGTTAAACAATAAAAAATGTCTTTGACTTGTTTGTTTGGTTTGTTTTATTTTATGACATATCAGTCACAATGGGTTAATTAATGCCGACAATTTTTTATTGCTGATAATATTTTTCTTCATAACTGTATTGCCGGTAATTTTTCCCCTTCAAAAATGTATTGTTGGTAATATTTTTTTCCTCAAAAAATGTATAGCTGGTAATTTCTTTCTTTTTTTTTCAAAAATGTATAGTATAGTTTGGTTTGTTCTGCCCCACGGCACATCAACCTCAATGCCGACAATTGCTGGTAATATTTATTTTTCAAAAATGTATTGCTGGTAATAATGTATTGCTGGTAATAATTGTCATACAAAGTATTGCTGGTATTAAAATCTATTTTTACACTAGCATATTGTTTTGACCCTAATTTGGAGGTTAACTAATTACCCATAGATGAGACTCTAACAGGTGCTACCACCTCAGTCAGGGTAGACCTGGGAACACCAGCAATTAAGAGGTGGTTCCTCAAAATCGCCTGATCAGAGGTCTTGTTTCAGACGTAGTTTATGGTCTCACCCAGGACGCTCTTTGATTCATGTTTATTTCATATTTCAGTATTGCATTCAATGGCGAATTTGACATTTTCTGGTAAAAAAATGAATTTTTGTTTAACAAAATAAAAAAAAAAGAAATAGAAATTTTCGAGAGGATTTCTGAACTCAGCACCATCAAATTAAGTAGGAACAATTGTGAAAAGCAAAACAACTAAAATTATTTTCGAAAATGTTCCCCAGTGGTATTTATTTCTGGATTTGAAAGTGCTTTGTGACGTAACGGTTATCGGTAATGAAAACGTAATAGAAGTAAATTCGATATATGGCTGAATTTTTCGCATCAGTGCACCAGAGAAAGACATGACTATATTGTCAGATGCTTTAAGATGTCTCATCGCTAGCACGCACCGATGGTTAATGGGCAGAGAGCGGGCAGGACAATGCCTTTGATTTTAGTTGGATTTATGTAATTCAGATTTTTCGCACGTTGCACACATTTTAAAATTTAGAATTATTATAGTATACACACACACACACACACACACAGAGAGAGAGAGAGAGAGAGAGAGAGGGACGGACAGACAGACAGACAAACAGACACATAGATAGATACATAAATAGATAGATAGATAGATAAAATGTGAGAGATAAATAGACAGAAAGAATAGGAAAGTCACTCTCACTCTCTCTCTCTCTCCCACACACACATAAATATAAATATACAGATAGAAAGAAAGAGAGAGAAAATGAGAAAAAAGGAATGGAAATCGATTGCGATGTAAAGGAGAAAGAAAATACTGAAAAGGGAGATAGAGTGAGTGAGAGAGAGGACAAAATAAAAAGAGAAAAAACATAAACGAAGTCACACTTAGAAAGAGAGAGAGAGAGAGAATGAAAATGTGAGTGATAATGGCAGAGATGCAAAAGTGTGAGAGGGAAGAGAGAGAAAGGCAACTGGTGAAAGAGAGGGAGAGAGTGAGAGAAAGAAAGCGAGAGAGAGAGCGAGAGAAACCTTTCAGCGGCAAAATAAAAAGATGTAAAGCGAGCCTAACGTTATGCATGGGATGAAAGTACTTCAAATGTTAGTACATATATTCTCCGACAGAGGACGCCATTATGCCAAGAAATGGAAAGAAGAGTGACGCCGTGGAAGTACAAAAGAAATGAATAATACAAAGACATGAACATTGGGGGTGGAAGAGGCTTAGTTTTTGGCAGGGTTTTTTTTATCCTCTTATGAAAATGATGGCCGTCAGTTGCAACGTCAAATGTACAAGTCAGCAAACAGTTTCAGTTTTGACCTATCTTCTGATTCAGCATCATGTCAAATATTTTTTAGTGATTAAGGGACTGGAGGACGTGGAAAGAAATATTCAATTATTGTTTTTTTTTCATATTAAAGTGCATGAGACTTTGAATAAAGCAGCATAAAAGACAAAATTATTAAAAAAAATTATGAAAGAAAAATGTAAATGAATAATAATAATACGAATGATGTATTGCACTTTTGTAATGAAGAGAAAGGCCTGTCACTATTTTAGTTATATCAGCAGTTTCTGAGTTACCTGACAAAAATCTGAGTTTTGATTTGTGGAGCCAGGTTTTCATACATTTTAACAAACTTCGCATACCTCTTTTTGTTAATACCTCTTTTTGTTAATACCTCATTTTTTGCCGATAGAAAGTTACGTTAAGGATTTAGATAAATGAAACGTTCTTGCCAATAGTAACTTGAAAAACACCGTATTTTAATTCAAGTAAATTTTAGTAGTCAATTCGTAGCAGACATACAGAATCTGATGTTTTATAGTATTTTCCTAGTGACCTGAATATCATTTCTCTTTTTGAAAAGTTTCAAAATTTAATAAAATAAGTTTCATCTTAGAAATTCGGAAAACTAGAGGCAATTATATCTTTTTATTCTGATTTTTAGAGTCACAGAAAAAGAAACAAAAATGAAAACTGCAGACTATTATGTAGAGTCAAATTTATGTTTGAATATTTCGATATATTTATGATTAGTAGCGTGGCTAACGGTTAAGAGGATTATTATTCATAGAAAATAGACCGATTTTAAGTCGGTCATTAACTGTAAGAATCATTTAACACTAATGCAGAAAGTTCTGATCACACAACAAAACGGTTTAATTGTAGCTTTTAACCTTTTATTACCACTGAGACATGCGAATGAAAGAATAATCGAGGCAAGATAAAAGCGTGCAAGTGATGTTAGTGGTGTCAGGCCACGTATGTAGCCGGCAAGAAAGTGGTCATAGGGAAAGAAAGTTTATTCAGTTTTTCCTCTCTCTCTCTCACTCACACACACACACAAACACACACAGTGACAATCGCAAAGTCGTTTTCTACACCTTGACAAAGCCAAATTCGGGTGACCAGCTTATAGGAGCTTCCTTCTGTCCTAATAAACATAGTTGCAAAACGACCTGAACGCCTCTACAAATAGCAAAAAAAAAAAGGAAAGACCAACGAGCTAGACGTTAATATAAATATGTCATATTCAAATTACAACTGAAGGAATCGTCTTTCCTCGTTAACCTCTTATTTACGTTTTAGTCAAAATTCTAAATAAAGCGAGAATTTAACAACTAAAAATAAAAATGTTTGAGTCCGTGGTTCTGTGGTTCGAACTCTAGTCGACGAAAAAATATTAAAATGAAGTTTATTAAATTCGTATTTTAACGCGTAAAAATAGAAATGATGAAGAGAAAAATTGTTTATGAATCAATATTTTTTAATAGATATTCTATTGGTGCCTTTGTTAAACTAGTAATTACATGGATTAGTGTTTCGTTAACTTAAGATTACAATAAATTCAAGGAATGCATCAACTACTGTTGTTTTGGCTTTTCGGTCTCTTCATAGAAGAATAGGCTCTTTTCATTGACGCCTTCCAAGTCAACTAATATAAAATAAATAGTGGCAATTTTTCATCTAAGAAATCCGGACACTTTCAGATTATCTATCTTATATCTCTGAGATGAAGTATTATTATTTACGCTGTGAATATTGCAATGAAGATGAGGATAACAGTACGAGTAATGTAAATAATGCAAATTTCAGGTTACTTGATCTATTTTATTAGAGAAGAGGCAGTTCAATTTTTGATAACATAATTGATGATGATAAAATTCATCTAAAATGTCAGGTATATTTTCCAAGAGATTTTTAAAGTGGTCTTAATATTTATTCAGTCTTTCAGTCTGACTATTGACCGTTAACTTCGATTTGTTTGTTAATTTTCTGAAACTGATCTCATTGATAGTTTTCCAAGCAAGAGCAGAATGTTTGTCGGTAGCAGCTGAGTTGATGAGTTGAATTTGTTCTTGGATGTATTTAGCTTGTTGATCTTTATAAAAGTTCTTGAATTTAGTAAGCGTTTCATTGAAGACTTGGATGAATTTAAGGGATGGATTCGAATTTCTTCAGGCGGTTTTTTCTTTCACTTTAGCCCCTTGTGATATAAGTCTATTTGATTTCCAAGGAATGTGTGGGCCGATGTTTAGGTTTTAAGAGTATGACATCTGCTGCGGCCTTTTCATGAGAAGTGATAAAATTATTGTAGGTAGTATTGGGAGATACTCGGCATCTGCTTGTAGTGTTTCAAACTTATCTCTGACTGCAATGGTGTACTGGTATTTGAGGTGACTGTTTGTTCTTAGAAGAGACCAGTTTGTGGAAAGGTAGACTTATTTTTCCTTATAGGAAATTTCAAAAATGGAAAGCAAAAAATAACAGAAAATGAAGAGGCCGAGATACAACTGAGTATTAAACAGCGAAATATGATGCGGTTTACACTTGGATCAAAACCTCGGTTGGCACAAGTTTTGTTTAGTCGCAAGATTAACGTCAACATTTCAGAAACAGATATTAAAAACGAAACAAATGCCAATGACAAAATCCCGATTGACGTTCTCACCAAAACATGTTAAAGAATTACTGGCTTTGTATTTCCATAAATAGAACACGTTTTAGTAGATGTTCGTGTCATCCTTTTTGCATGCATGGTTTCAATTCTTATAGGCATACCTAAAATGGAACTTGAATGAAACTGGAACAGCTACCTCGCCGAACCGCAGTTGGGAATAACTATTTATGTACGTGACTATAGATTTTCTAATGGGTGGGTTGGGGCTGTACCTATTTTTTGAAAACAAAATTAATCTTGACTTTCTTTCACGTTTTTGCCAAAAGAAAGAACGAAAGAAAGAAAGAACAGCGTGCTTTATACATGTCCTCTTCAGAAAATGATGTAATTTTTAAAATATTCATTTTTTTCATTAAAAGGAATAAAATTCTCATGGAATTTTGCACAACTGAAATAAAAACAATGCAAGCTGAGGTACGATGACGTTCTCAGTTACAATTTCTGATCTAATCAAGCGTTTTTAATGCAATCAAAGACAATGTCAAACAAACTGAGTCAGTAAAAACAGGTTGTATACTCCCTATGGACTTGTTACACTTGCTTTTAATATATATATATATGTGTGTGTGTATGTATGTTTGTGTGTGTGTGTGTGTGTGTGTGTGTGTCTGCACGTATTTAGTTTTGTGACATTTAATAAGGATGAAACTCACGAATGAGTGGTCTGTGAAATTATCTCGTTAACTATTAATCAGATTTATCTATCTAAAATAAATTCTCTTTGGTGATTTGATCAGATTTTGGTAAGTGTGATAAATGTTTTAGCATCCAGTCGTATATATTTATCGACTAAGTTAGCGAACTCTGTCTAATCAAAGCTGTGTAAATGTTTATATTTTTTAATTGAGTTTATATATATATATATATATATATATATATATATATATATATATATATATATATATATATATATATATAAGAAATAGTTACTACTGTTTTTAATTCATGTACAGATTGCGCAATTAATATTAATTCGCAAATATATTATTTCAACATATGAAATAAAAAATCAATATTGATAGCTGTATGATTTTTGCACAATTGTACGTATTGCTCAGAATGTAGTAAGATTATGTAACGCCAATGTTTCAATGGGAGTTGAAACCTTTGCACGAAATGTCATTATATGTCCGAATAAAACATCAAATGATGAAAATAAACTGTGTTCAGGAGAGAGAGAGAGAGAGAGAGAGTGTGTGTGTGTGTGTGTTTGAGAGAGAGAGGCGAGAAAGAGAGAGGGAAGATAGAATGAGAAAGAGGTAGACAGAGAGTTACAAAGAAAGTACGATATGTTTCTTTCTCTTTCCTTTTGATTTTCATCAGTAATCTCCATGATCAGGACATAAAAAAGGAACCCCCCCCCAAAAAAAACTAAAAAACATCGTTTATATAGGGGAAGAGATCGCTGAAATGATCAAAGTCTCGCGAGAGTACTGTTCTGTCAGTCAAGATCTCGTGGCGCCGAGATTTCGCGTGCAAAGACAACCCTGATACCCTGTGCTTCTACGGGTTGTTGAAGTAGAGGATCACGACAATGAAGATGACGATGTGGGCAATGATGATGTTGTTCATTTTGTTGAGTTGATAAGAGATAATGGTGGTTGGTTGATACAGTTAGTTTCAAAACCAATGCAAGTCAAGGATAAAAGGTTTTTCATTCCGACTGCCCCTAAATCCATCCACGCCCTCCCCTCCTCAGACGAGTCGCGGGACTGACTTTACCATCATACCCCGTGCCCAACTTAAATCCCTCTCCTTCTGTCGGATCTTCAAGGTTCACTCATTCAAAATCTGATTTGGAGCGACAATGTTTTAGACGACCTGGTTTAGGTGGCAGTGGGGAGTTGGGGGGCTGCGCAGTAGTTTAGAGATTCGTCGGGAGTAAATGTTATCCTCTTATTGTAAAATTTCGAGTCACATATCTTCCGTCCGATCATCTGCCAACATCAAGGTAATGACAAAAAAGACAAAAAGAGAGAGGAGATAAAAGAGCAGAAAAAAAAACAAGGAAATATTCTTATCTCATATGAATTAAACAATAGAAAATATATCTTTATTTGATCTTCGTAGTACACTGCCTTCTTTGCTCATCGAGTTTCTTGCTTCTTTGCTATTGATTTAGCCGCCTTTTTTATATCTGTTCATCTGATGTAATATATGTTTAGCTGCTGATCAAAATCTCACTCACCATGAGACAATAGTGAAAATGATTGGATTTTCTACTTTATAGACTTGCATTGGTGAAAAGACAGCAAGTATGAGACGTGATTCTTGCTCCCTGAAGAGAGTCCACCCAGTAAAAAGTCCCGCTTTGTCGTTTGCATCATTAAAACGCACTAACGCTGCAATGTAGAATTCAAATTTAAAAAGTTAGAAAACGAAGGAAAAAATCTTAGCATCCATAGATAATGACTCCTGTCATTAAATTTTAAGATTTGTAACCTTGACGGGAATATGACCAAAAGATTTTGGTCCAAGACGCTTGGACAATTCTTACATACACTGAAACCGGAGTCTATGTTTTTTAAATCGGCATCTAAGAAAAAATATCATAATCAAACACTCTATGGCCTTCACCAAAATATCGGTTAAAACGCAATATTTGGTGTAATACTATTCCCTGAACGCATTTATACTACCTTGATCCGAGGTACATCGCACAGATATTTTTATCTAAGGTCGAAGTAACAATCATTATTTAGATAATTCAGCCATTTTTGTAGACACGCGCTTGCGCTTGTGCGCGCGCACACACACATGCATATATATATATATATATATATATATATATATATATATATATATATATATATATATATATATATATGCATTGCTAGTACATATATATCTTTATTCAACCTTCCTTGTCGGCCATATTCAATGAAAGATGTTTGCTACGAAAATATACATTATGTAAATGATACACACACATACACACATATATAGGTGGATTGAAGGTGTTGTCTTCAATGTCCACTTTTATCTTTAAATACGCTTTATTACTGACATTGAGTACTTTAACCCATAAATATAGCATACCTTAAAACTAAAGCTGAATGCTTTGGCCGTAAATTCTACCCAAAGTCTACTCTTGATTCATCTGGAGAATCCCTGTCTAACTTAGCACTTAGAACTGATTCTCTGCTGAGTGATATGCATATAACTCCTTTCATGGTCTCGGCTATCATATCTAACCTTGATCCCAACAAAGCATGTAGACCCGATGCTATCCCTATAATAGTTAGTACTCCCGAACTAACTCCTGTTTTCTCTAAACTCTATAATAAATTCCTCGCTGCCTCCTGCTTGTCTGCCTGCTGGAAGTCATCGCCTGTTGTTCCAGTTTTTAAAACCTCGAGAGAACCGTCCGACCCATCCAAATATTGGCCTATTAGACTTCTGTCTTGTTTTGGGGAAACTCATAGAGGTCCTAATCAATGCTGAATTGGTTCATCATCTTTCATCGCAGGACATTTTCTTGGACAAGTAATACGGCTTTCGTTTCTCCAGGCCAATCATTAATGTTAATTGCAGAAAGATTCTATCGTGCTCTAGATATAAACTGGACATCTCGAAAGCCTTTGACAGGGTCTGGCATTCAGCTCTTCTCCACAAAGTTACGGTATCTCTGGTCACATTCATGAGCTGATCCAGTCATTCCTATCGAATCGTGAAATTAAAGCTGTCTAGAACGGCCATTCGTCTACATCCTTTCGGACTAGCGCGGGTGTCCCCAGGGCTCCATACTTGGTCCTACGCTGTTTTTAATCTTCATTAACGACCTTCCCGATGACATTAGCTCTCAATTTGGCATCTACGCTGACGGCACTACCATTTACTACTGCCTCGATGGTAAGGTTGATCGGTCAAAATGGCAGCTGATGTACAAAATGACCTCGATCGTCGTTAAATGGGGCAAAAGATGGTTTGTCAAGTTTAACGCCGCCAAAACTAAACTTCTCTCTGTTAATCATCTGAGAGACCTCACTCTGCCTTCCACCAGCATGGCTGATGCTACACTCCAGCAAAGCTCTTTCTTGGGCTAACGCTCTCAACTGACATGACGTGGAAAGACTATATTAGGTCAGCTAAGACAGTCGGTTCATTGTGTCTGGTGACACCATTCTCCTCTAACTTGCATATCAATAAGTCTACCATTCGTCCATACTTGGAATATTGCTGTCATATATGGTCCGGTGCCCCTGCTATTTACCTGGATCTCCTTCATAAGATCCAAAGAAGAATCAGCAATATTATTGGTCTTGATCTGGCGGCTCAGCTTCAGTCATTTGCCCACCGCCGTAAGGTTGACTCTCTGTGCCTTCTTTCTATAAATACTTTCATGGTAATTGTTCAGGTGAGCTCTACGCTATGGTACCTAGACTGTATGAATTTAAGCGCGCAATACTAGACTGGCGGTGAGATCTCATCAATTTACAGTTCGGCTAGTTAAATGTAGCCGTAACTTCTATGCTGACAGTTTCTTTTCTCGAACTTAGATATGAGAAAAGTGGGATTTATGCGGTTGAGTTTCTGGCTTTGAATTGAATCCTAGACTAGTTGCCAACCAAAAATAGATAGACCAGTCCGCCTTGCTATTTAATCCATAGAGGGGAGAAAAGGTGGATTTATATCTTTTCCAATGGCACTTGTGCGAATAAACACAACGGTTTCGTTCGGAAGTTATACTCAAAATCAAAAGCATCTTGTGCAATAATCAAAATAATTTGGCACCGTGGTGGAGAGCAAAGAAGAACAGAATGACGCTATCTGACTTATTTGAAAGCCGACTACTTGTGAAGCCTTTGTAGCCTAATCGGTAAGATCCCGACATAAGAAATCTGATTTCAAATGTAGCCGAAGGGTTATTCTTTATGATTCATGCTTCTTATTTATGATATATAAAGCTACTGGAATAAGATAATCATTTGCAATATTTCATCTAAGAAATTAGAAAACTGTTACAATTCAAGTGTGTTCATTTTTGTTTGAGAAAAGGGAGAATCAGGGAGATGTCAATTTTTCTTTCTCACATTTGTGATCGAGTTTCCCTAAAATGAATCCAGTCATTTCTAGGAAAGAAGCATGGCATATATTTTCCGATAAATAACAGAATGTTAAAATCTACAGTCCGTCTGAAGTTATGCAAATTACATAAACGTCAATAACTAATTTGATGTGAACAATTTTTGTCAAATTTTAAACGATTAATTTAGACCGAGAGGAGATTGCCTAGGGGATTTCTTGATGGATCCCAATAAGCGAAGTATTCTACATATTTTGTCCTCCTTGACTCCCTCAATTCCAGCCTGTTCAAAAATCTGAGTACCGGTAAAAAATCGATGTTTCGCTATAACTCGAAGAGAAAAGTTCTTTCGCTCCTAGTTCTCAACTTATGTATTTCCTTCTATTTCCAATAGACCAGTTTATCGTTCGATGATCTCTGCGAAGCTCTTTTTATATCTCCATTGTGAACATTTCTTCAATCAGTAACTTACCTTTAGTTTATCAGCATTTGTTAAATGTATTCGATTGCCCATGTTTCAACCTATATTATGGAAAAATAGCATTTATTAGATTTCAGAGGCCTTAAACTTATATTAGTTTAATCTGCATAATAACTTCAGACTGCAGTTTTTATAATAAATAACTTTAATAAAACATGTCGTAGGTACCTAAAAGTTTAACCCAAGCATCTAAATTAATCGTTTAAAATTTGACAAAAATTGTTCAAAGCAAAGTTGAGTTATTAAGGTTTATGTGATTGGCATAATAACTTCGAACTGTACATTTTTTCATATAGGTTTGAACGTTAGCTTTTACTTATATAATCAGTAAAAATTAAATCGTGTAGTTCCAAATTAAAAGTAAAAACAAATATTTGTCCGACCCGAAGATACACAAATAAAAACACACATACATAGAATGGCCACACAAATACACACCATCGAAAATGATCAAGTTTCAGCACACGAAAGAACACATACACTACATTCACACACACACATATATATATATATATATATATATATATATATATGGAGGCATACTTCCATTGAGACAAGAAGTATACACTACTGCATCTATATCAGAAAGCGCGTACACTGACAAGAACGAAAACATTCACATATATACATACAAATACGCACAAGCAAAAAACGTGTATTTCTCTTCATGTATATACGCTTAAAAGCAGACATGTACATACAAAACTACACAGAAAGATCTTCACGTATAGATGCAGAAAGTCACACATATACATATGCATCACAGGACACACACTAAAAAGCATAGACATGAAGACATACATTCACATATATACGAATGGAAGACAAATATATGAATGGAAAACACTCAGATGTAGATGCACGAAGGCACACACACACATAAATATATATAATAAGATACATAAAAAAACATAGAAATATAAACGTACACTCACGTATACACAGATGGAGGCACACGCATATTCATGCAAGAGCACGCACATACACATAGACATAGTATAGATGTACGAAGGTACGTATACACATGTATAAGAGTAGACATACTAAAAATATATATAGGCATAAAGATACACACTCGCGTATAAATAGATGAAAACAGAAAGTCTACTAAACACGAAACACACGTAGATACATTGAAAGAGATTAATAAATATTAAGCCTTTCTGATTATATTGAACGAATGAATCATTTTCGGTTTTTATTGGTCGCTTAAATAAAGACCACTTAGAAGATAATCAACGGAAGTTTTTTTTTCTTTCTTTCTCATAAACATCAGTACTTCACCCAGTGTTTATTTTCTTCCGAATGGAAATTAACTCTTTACTCTCAGATATTTTTGTAAAGGTTCAGTGTTTTTATTTATATTTTGATTTTCATTTTTTGGTTGTTTCGAAATACTTCCCTCCACTTTTGGCTAATTTTTTTTTCGATATTTTTCCCACCATTTCATTTCTCACTGTTTCATTTTCCGCCATTATATTTCCCGCCATGTTACTTCTTACTTTTTCTTCTTACTCATTCGCCTCGCAGATCGAGTGCAATCAACAAAAAGACTCGCCAATTTCTCTTTTTTTTTCGTTTTCTTTTCTTTCTTTTTGTTAGTTTTTATTAAAGCTTAGCCTTTGCCTGCAGTGGTAAGAGCAGTAGCAATCATGGTCGAGATTGTATTGTGGGAACTCATCACTGTCCGGCTGACGTCACACCACGTGACTCGGCCTTGTAATAACACATCACGAAACACGAAGCTATCCTTCACTTTTCCTTTACGGCTTTTGGGTCTTTTTACATTGCTTCTTTTTGTTGTCTCCGTCATTCGTCATCCTTCCACCTTTGTCTCAAGTTCATCGTTAGCTTCTTTTTTTTTTCTGAACACGTTCCCTCAAAGTAGCTTCAATTCAAGTCTCTTGTTCCACACCATAACCTGACCACCCACTATCTTAGACATGACCTTAAAAAATAATAGAAAAAATAATGGTTTGTTCCCTTTGAATCTAATTCACTTCAACAGAGCGATTTTTCCTTGTAAGATGAAGACAGAAGTCATCAATCTACAAACCAATGTCTTCAACTTACGTGTACAACTGGTACATGAAGATTTTCAAAATTACTTCGGTTTCATATAGCGATTTGGGCAAAGATTTTTTATATTTAAAACATTTAAACTTCAACTATAATAGATTTATTCTACAACTAATGAGAATTAGTCAATTTCTTCAGTAAAGAAGAAGAAAACGATAATGATAACGAGAAGAAATGATGATGATGATGATGATGATGATGATGATGATGATGATGATGATGATGATGATGAAATATTATGAGGAGAGTAAGATTCAAACGAACCATCTTATCTAAACCATAAAATCATATTTGGGAGTTGCAAAGAGGAAATTGTTGAGTATAACCATTCCATCAATAAGCAACGGGATGATGAATAAAAGCTTGAAAGATGGAGAAATATAATTTTAAGAAACTGAAACCGAGAGAAATGCCCATAATAACCGGAGCACTTGTAAAATTATTGGAACTATTGGATATCTGGCAAAGAAGTGAAACAAATTGACAATAATACGAAAGAGTGTATTGGTGATTTTACAAGGATCAGTTGACACTTGGTCACTAGCGATAACGACCGGGTAGAAATAATAATAATAATAATAATAATAATAATAATAATAATAATAATAGATTTAATAATTAAAATGGAGAAAATGACCTTTAGAATAGTACATGTGGCTGTGTCAACGGGCTAAGAGTAAAATTGTGAATTATCCAATCCGGACTAGAGTAAAAGTGAAAGAAAGTATAAAATTTGGAAAATATCTGAACCTTGCAAGAGAACTGAAAAACCTGCAAAATGAAAGTGACGGTTTTGCCTACGATTATAGGAACACTTGAAACAAGATGGAAGAATCTTGTAAAGAGATTGAAAGAATTGTAAATATATAGACAAACTGGAATTATAAAGGAAACAACCTTACAAAAGAATACTGAGGAGAGGACAGGAATATTGAGGAGACTTGCTGTCACTTGATCTTAATTGGAAGCTACTTGATACTAGTGTTGCAAAAATAAAAATTTCGTCAAGAATATACAAGATTATTCGAAATGCGTTTTCTCTTTTGTATCTACCCGGATGATAAACACATGAACTTACACACTTGCACACTCTCTTCTGCTCTCTCTCACTCTCTTACTCTCTCGCTTTTTACACACAGACACACACATATATAAACACATACACTTGTGTAAACTATTTATCTCGACTTATACACTCACGTGTATGTGTACCTAAGCACGCGTATTTTTCTCGTTCATATTGTGGCAGCCGTTTCCGACGTGTACTTTTATTTATGCATCGATGAATCTAATTCAAATAACTCTTTAGAAATCCGCTCTTTTTACCCCTTCCCTTCAAACACTCCTCTAAACCCCTTCCCTTCGCTACAACATTCTTCTTTCTTTCTTTCCCTTTTACTTCCCGCCATTATCTTCCGCCATTTTGGACAAACTGACGAAGATGACATGAGTTGCTCGCCCGGATCTTCTTCCATTCGCTTTGGTTTTGTGTGTGAAAACGAACGCTGACGTCGGAATGATATTGTTTTAACCTTTGTCCAGTCGTTTGCACGCTCACTTAAGGCTTTGTCTTTTAGTTTTTAGTTTTTTTAAAAATATATTTGCTTTCAGTTTTGTTCTATTTTCGTTTCATTGCGTACTTTATTTTTAGTTTTAAAATTTCTTTCTTTCTACATTTTTCCTCTTTTTCTTTTTGTCAATTTCTTTCTTTTTCCGTACATTCTTTCTTTGTGTTTTAATTTATCTCTTTTTCTTTCTTTTGGGTGTTTTTCTTTTTATTCATTTATTAATATATTATCCTTTCCTTTCCTTCTTTCTTTCTTTCTTTCTTTCTTTCTTTCTTTCTTTCTTTCTTTCTTTCTTAATGATGATGATCAACATCATTTCATTATCGTTTTATCAGATTACACCAATGAATTTAGATAGAATAATATTCACATATTTTGCTTTGCTTATTTAACAATACGATGATTATAACAAAATAAGCTGTTATTCTCTCTTGTACTAAATTATTAGGTGGCTGAGGTAGTTTGTTACCAAGATAAAATACAACGAGAAGACAGGCGTATGGAATCTTTCCGCCACTATTTCCGCTTTGTACTATACTAAGCGAATTTGAAATATCTATGGCCTAATTATTTAATAGCTTTGTTTTTTTTTGTTTTTTTTAATGAAATAAGAACTTTTTTTATTCTTAGCGTTGCTATGTTACCATTATTATTAATGCAAAAGATCAGAAAACGCAAATATTTTTTCAAGAGCGGGGTATTGTATTTCAAATTTAGAACTTTATTTCGATTCGATCGTTAAACACTGGCGCAACTACTTCAGCCACTAAGTAATACCACTTCGCCTTCTTCTTCTTCTTCTTCTTCTTCTTCTTCTTCTTCTTAGTAGTAGTAGTAGTAGTAGTAGTAGTAGTAGTTATTTTTCGATTAGATTATTATTTTTGAAACTTCCAAATCGTTATAATCTCGATGGAAATTAAGTGACAAGAAGTCTCTGCAATTCTCCAATACTCTTCTCAGTATTCTTCAATGTCTAAATATTTTCCAGTTTGCCATTTTCCATCAGTTTTCTGTAGCCATTTGGAACAGTGTCATTCACAATCGGACATATTTTTTTAGTTAACCATGGCTAACCCTCGATTCCTAGCTTGGATTGGGTAATGTTTGACTTGCAAAATTTCCAAAGAAATTTAACGTTTCCTATACTTTATTATTATTATTGTTGTTGTTTTTTGTTATTATTATTATTATTATTATTATTGTTGTTGTTGTTATTGCTGCCTAAAGTAACTGGTGGCTTTCAGATAAAATGACAGCAAGTTTCCTCTACTTTTCTTAATATTTAAATGTTAAAATCTGCTTATTTTGTAATTCATTACTACTGTAATGTCTTTGATACTTACTAGGTGCCTCTGACTTTTTCAAGCAGGTTTTATAATTTGGCAATTCTTATTTTGCCCATTTGAAGAGAGCTTTTGATATTCAGCCATCTTTCTCCTTCCTTTACATAGAGTCGGTCGGTATCATTCATCCCTGGAACGGAGAGGTTTATGGCCATATCATATTGATACACCGGTTCTCGTATGATCACCAAAGTTAAGCAACGTTGAGCCTGATCAGTACTTAGATGGGTAATCACTTGCGAATACCAGGTGCCGTAAGCTTGGATGTGCTCGTGGTGTAATGGATAATGGCTCGGAGTTGGAATTCGGAGAGCCGAGTTCCAGTTCCAATCGAGTTCATATTCACTTACGTGCAAATAACCCTGGGAAAGGTATGAATCCACCTCTTCTCCCCCTAGCTATGAGTTAATATTTCGGTAAATCATCATTAGCTCAAAAAAATCTTACAATCTCAAAATATTTTCTGGCTTTAAATAACATACAAGAGGTTGATAAGCCGTAATAAACAAATCAATCAATCAATAGCGGAGAAACTTGGGCATTGTCATTAACTTCCATGCTGGAAGGAGTAGCATTCCTTTAGCTTACTTCATTACTAATTAATTTTTATCCTCAGAACTGTAATTAAGAAGGTCAGCAACTATCACAGGAAGGCTTTGACAAACAACAGAAAAATATCGTGTTAGTGAACCGACAAATTTAAATCCATTCTGATCAAAGTCGAAATAGTCTAAAATAAGGTTCTCTTCCGAGATATGCCAAAAAAGATATTTCTTCATTTCCCAAAATAGTCATAAAGCAATCTTATTGATTATACTGTCAATGACACGTATCTTAGCGCATTTAGCAAGGATCGAACTCACTCTTATGTTAACAGCTGCGGTCAGGGCGTCTCTATTTTGAATATTACTGGAATTGTTTTCTAATTTATCTTTACATCCACAGGCTGCAAACATTATTCGTCTAAATCGAAAATGCTATAAAATAATAAAAAAATTAATGGAAATGCTAATCCCATGAGATTATTAACGGCCGGCCGGGCGGCGGGGTGGGCGGGGTTGGGCGGGGGTGTGTAGACTATTTTGCTGATATTTTAATAGAACATAAATTAAAAGCACAGATAACAATCCCTGAATTCTTTGTTATTGTTGTTGCCGATATTACGTTTTACATAGTATAGCACCAGTCCTAAATAACATTAGGGATAGAAAAATTGTGTTATGTTGCCCCCCCCCCAACCGGTAAAGACCTAATTGCCCTAAAAATCAGCAGCTTGCCCACTGCCAACTAACGCCGGTGGGAAATACACCACTGCATAAATTTTCCATTATTTGGCAGTGTCACCCACTGAAATTCGAACTCACTATGTTAGTAATGGTGCAATAATAATAATAATAATAATAATAATAATAATAATAATAATATTGACATAGCAGTACCATCTGAGAGAAACACCTACATGAAAATTATCGTGAAATTGTCCAAATTCCTAGAGAACGAGATTAAATGGATGTGGGGAATGAAGTCTGAGACAGTACCAATAGTAATTGGAGATCTGAACCGCGTGAGAAAAGGAATGGAAAATTTTACTCACAGTGTCCCAGGTAACATCAACATACAAGTTGCCCAGAAGATCGCCCTAATAAAAAAATCCCATATACTAATAAAAGTGCCATCAATTAAATTAAAATTCTCCTATATAGCCTAAGGAACATGGTTTGGACTCGACTCTACAGGATACAGAGCAGGACAGCATAAATAATAATAATAATAATAATAATAATAATAATAATAATAATAATAATAATAATAATAATAATAATAATAATAATAATAATAATAATAATAATAATAATAATAATAATAATAATAATAATAATAATAATAATAATAATAATAATAATAATAATAATAATAATAATAATAATAATAATAATAATAATAATAATAATAATAATAATAATAATAATAATAATAATAATAATAATAATAATAATAATAATAATAATAATAATAATAATAATAATAATAATAATAATAATAATAATAATAATAATAATAATAATAATAATAATAATAATAATAATAATAATAATAATAATAATAATAATAATAATAATAATAATAATAATAATAATAATAATAATAATAATAATAATAATAATAATAATAATAATAATAATAATAATAATAATAATAATAATAATAATAATAATAATAATAATAATAATAATAATAATAATAATAATAATAATAATAATAATAATAATAATAATAATAATAATAATAATAATAATAATAATAATAATAATAATAATAATAATAATAATAATAATAATAATAATAATAATAATAATAATAATAATAATAATAATAATAACTGATGTTCCCATGTGCAACAAAAATGTGGCACATGGGAACATCAACAATCCCTGTTGTAGTTGGAGCCTTAGGATTGGTTGGAAAAGATTCCAGTAGACAAATTGAAGGGATTCCTGGAAGTCCATGCCTCAAAGAGATACAAAAAATTATTCTGACAAGTACAGCCCACACTTTACGAAGAGCTTTATCGATGTAATTTCTTTTTTTTTTTTTGCAGTGGCTTTCCACTGCAAAAAAAATACCATTTCTATCCTTAGGTCCCTGGGCGGGACCCGGAAAGAAATGTGTAAACGGCAGATATCAAAGGAAATAATAATAATAACAATAATAATAATAATAATAATAATAATAGGGTTTTAAAAGGTTTACACAGAAATTTGAATGAAGCTAAAAAAGACGGTGTGGAAGAACAAGAAATAATGCTCCTTGAAATATTGGCTGAAATAGAAATGGGTGCAGGAGGACAAATTCTGTGGGGGTCGGTATTTAAGCGTATAAGTAGCATGCCATTTTTTCTCTTATTCCATTTGTGCCATTTTTCATTTTACTAAATCCACTTTATGGTGACGTAATACTTTAGACATTTACTTTGAGGTTTACTCTATGAGTCACTTACTATTAAGGGAAGTTTTTCATGCTGTCTATATTTAATGTAATAACAATGTATCATACACTTTTTAATTAGTAAAATATACATTTTTTCCTAATTATTTTAAAATATATTTTCCATCTTATTTTATTATTCCATTTGTTGTTGGTAATCTTTCTTTCTTTCTTTATGTTTGCAGGCAAGAAAGAAAGAACAAAATAAATATCCGTAATTGTAATCTTGTCCAGTTTTGGAATGTAGTTTTAAGAGGCGCCAATTCTACAATCGCTGGTACAAACGTTCGATACGTAGATGTCTTGAAATTATTTGACTGATTGTCACCAAACAAGACGTTAAAAAAGAAGAATAAAAAAACGTCACTAAATTCTACGATTTCATCTTTATAAACGCCTTGCCTCTTACAGTTGACAAAAGTCATGTAAACCGTGACTGTACGTATTTGATTATAACACGTGACTGAATATGCGCGAATGGAACTTCGAGATTTGTACATTTTTGTTGGTACACTCCAAAAAGGGAAAATTTTAATAATTAAATTTACTTCAGGACTTATGTCGTTAAACGGATTGTACACTCCAGGAACGGAAGGTTTTAATAATTTACATCAGGACTTACGTTGTTAAACGGATAGAGATCTAATGTCGGCATTGTAATGGTTCCACCTCGTTTTCGTCGGAGTTATATACAGACACGGCACTCTATTCCATTAATTATTGTGTTACTACAAAAAGCTGTTTCTTATCACACGTGGTACAAATTCCCAAAACTGAGGCACCCACTAATGATCGAGCATAGTGCAGTACGTAATTCTTTGTGATTAGCATGCTCATCATTGCTCCAAGGTGAGGTATGTTATGTCTAGCGTGTAGCACCAAAAGATCAAACTCACTAACACTAGTCTCCGAGATCAGTTTGTTAATCATTGCCTAACAGCGAGTCCTTTACTAATTGATGTGTTCAAAGCATGGTATAGTAGAGTGAATAGGCATTAGTGTGGTGAAAACAGTGAGGATCGAACTCACTGCAGTAATAACGGTTTACGAAATTAACGTGCTAAAAGTCAAGTCATCCTATTCATCAATACATTTAGTAAGTTTGGTCCAAGGCCAAAAGTGCGTTTGTTCCTCAATGAGTGTTTATTACTTGTATCCTTGTGCCAGAGTATACTAATCATAAAAAATATCAATAGTATTGATAAATCCGATGAGCTTCACTGAGAAACACCATTAGTCTTAGCATATGTAAGAAAAAAGAATTCCTAAAATTCTGATGTTTGGTCAGATTTGGAGATTTGGTAGGATTTAGAACTTTTCGACACCTCGTATATTTGTGAAGCTGACGCAATCAATGACGCCATAGGAATCCAGTACCTCTGGGGTTATATTATTCACGAGTTTTCTGGCGAAAATACACACGTCTGATTTTGTCACGCTGCATCGGCGCGTAGAGATTGAAAAAAAAATGATTATATTGTTTTATTTTCTTCTCTAAAATTTGCTCGGCTATTGAATGTTGATTTCTGCAGGACGAAATATAAGTGGGAGTCAAAGATGGCGTGATGTTCCCAGTTGACGCCATTGTTGATAAAATGCTAAAGCCTTGAACTCCAGTCAGGAAATTTATTTAAATATCTTCGAATTCACTTGATCCAATTGGAAACGCCCATAAAATTAAAAAAAAAAATCCCGTCGAGATGGAAAAAAGATTTATTAGCCATAAATAAAGCTTCAAATTCAATTCATTTTTTTTTAATTAAATGAAAGTTAATGCATTTTTTTCCTCAATCACAGCGGAACCGATTTTTAGTTCTGATTCAATAAAATGAACGTTTTGGAAGGGAAAAAAGCGAAAGAATTTTTATTTTCTTAGATAAAAACAAAAACGTCACGCTTTCTTTTCTTTTTCAAGCACCATACCTAATTCACAAACGTAAAAGATTTTTGACAAAAAATTATTAAACGGTATTTTTAATATCTAAACCTTCAGGCAGATAAAACAGCTATGGAAGTGTGTTAGTAAAGGTTATTTGATGTTGTCCGGGTTAAAATAGCATCAGTTTTAAAGTATGTTAATTTTTTAAAGAAAGAAAGAAAAGAACAGATAAACAAGATAATTTTCTATCTAAATGTCTGCAATTAAGAGTTATTATTTACATTATTTACAGATGTTCTCATGTTTATGGCTATTATCACAACATTTCGGCCGTTATACTCTCCGGCCTTCTTCAGGTGTCTGTGGGTCCTGTTAACCTACAGGGAATTTCGAACTGGACCTTTTACTTAATCTATATGGGTAATATAAATTAAAGCTCCTCTTCCAAGAAATTCGGGGAGATCGAGAACAACCTCTCCCCATAGATTAAATAAAGGGTTCAATACACAATTCCCTGATCAGACACACCAAAAGAAGGTCGGAGGACACAACGACCGAAACGTTATGGTTATAACAACAGAGATGAGGATATTAATCCAACTGTAAATAAACGAGACAAATTTGAAAATTGATTCGTTTATAATCGGATTTATTTTTAGTCCTTGATTTTTGTGTCGGTCAGAACTTGGGAAATAACTTAGAAAACCGTGGAATCTCTTGTCTCACGACACATTTCTTTTTTTTTCCCAGTACATAATTTAAAACACGTAGCATGGAAATTAGTAATTCGCAACGCAGTCACTAGCTAAGCTTAAATACAATTTTGTCTTTGAGTTTGTGAGAGTATATGCCTTTTCGATAAGTCTGTATTCTTAATTAGTCACGTCAGATTGAGATTTTCATATAGTTGTCATGCATGGCACCAGAACCGTTCAGAAATATCTTAACTGTCAACTGTCAACAAGCGAGAGTTCATCGATCGATGGTTAAAAGTGGTTTCGAGCATTGCAGGTTTTAGCGACGACCATCCTTCTGTGGATTGGTGATTTTTTTACAGTGAGGTTCTCCTTGCACCGGGAGACACTCGAGGTAGAGGGTTACAGAGTAAGAGGCACAGTTTATGCAGATAGATGATGAAGAGAACAGTTAACCCTCGAAGTGAAAATAATGACATAAGCTGTTGACGTTCCACACTACTTCAAACAAAAGGTTAGGAAGGAAACCCACATCAATACAAGGAAACTTATTTTTCCTGAAAAATTGTTTTAACAGAAAGTTTTTACAAATTTCAACTGATAGCGGTATTGGTTGTTTGGTCAATGAATGCCTACCGTTTCCTTATAAGGAAACAACTAATATTACTATTACCATTAGATGTTTATAGAACAGATATTACTCTTTGATCCCAACCCAGTGATCAGTGAGTGAAGAAAAGCTTAACTCGTGTAGCACTGGCTGCTCAGTCAATGAATGTCAAATGTTTCCTTATAAGGAAACGACTAATTTTGCCATTATTATTATCATTATTAGAGCAGATTTGAACTTTTATAAACATTAAAATACCATCCAAAGTTAATCAATTTCCCATCGTTCACATATATTTGGTCGAGTAGAGAATTTTGAGCAGACGGTCAAAACGAGCAATGACTTAGAATACCTGTCTTCAAATCATCATGACGTTACAGTTGTTTCTAATTTTACAATATCCGTATAAAACTAAAAAAGTATACATTGTGAAAAGCTAAGAAATAATCTAAAACAATTTGAACTGTCTATTATATTTTCTGTGGGATACTGATTTATTTGAACTGGTGTCCTAATATCGGTTGGAAAATAAGAGAGTTAAAAGAATTAGCACACATGATATGATCCAATAGCATCCTCAATAGATCTAGCATAGAATTGAATACCTTATGGAAATCTTTGATCAGGAAAGAATAAACATTAGGTTTAAAGCGCTGGAGTTTCATCCACCTGATTATTTTCACGTGGATATGTGTTGGCTAAGTATTACTGATTAACCATTTGTTATAAATTCAGATGCTTCCTGTGGCAGTGAAATCTAATTCAGTGCAATGAGCAGAAGCAGCATCAGAAGGACGAATTAAGTAATAGCGGATGATCCTCTAGCATAGTCAGCAGTATAAAAACAGTTTATTCAGTCAATATGGACTGAATAAAGGTTTCGGTTTAAAATGCCAAAAATGTTGCCGAATACGACAAACACGTGAATAAGGCAGGAGAGTACAACAATCGAAGTGTTATGTCAAAAATTTACAAGATGAGTATAACAGTTGAATAAATCAACATCACATTTGTATAATAGCTCTTGTTTTAATTCCTGGCCACTGGGGAAAAATCCGATATTCCATGTATGGATGCAAATAGAGAGCCGAAATGTCTAAAAGATATGTCTAAAAGCTGTTTCACTATATAGAGTGCGTCTCACTTGAGATCCTGTCAGAATAGAATTTGCTCTCATTATCACACTAGACTAAAGGAGCTAGATTCAAGATTCACCTGAGGTGACCTCTCAGCTGCCTAGTGCAGAATCATGTGACCTCACAACCGCACCTGGGTTGCAAGCGTGAAAAACAATCAAATTACAAGGAGTTAAATAAACACCCACCCTAGAGAGGAGCCTCTCAGATATCGCAGACAAAAATGTAAGGAACACGTCTGGATCAGGGCTCCAGGGTTCCGCATAGACACATGGTCGAGAGTAATTGATGAAGAGTTAAATAAAATTTATTGTATAAAATTATCTTTATCGACGCAACGACTTCATTACAACTATATATGGAATCATTAGTGAACGAATATTGTATGTATTTACTTAATAAATCTTACCCGATATATTGCAGATTATAGAAACAATTAATGTATATATCTGTAGATATTCGTGAAGTTTTAAGTTTAGTGTATAGTAGCATAAAGTCAGAATTTCAGCTTCCTGAAATGTCTGGAGAGATATTTTCTTAATCATCATTTTATATCGCAGGCGTCTTTGACTCCAGAGAGCAAGCGAGGCCGCTGTCATCGTTAGCGAACAAGTTTCAATGCTATTGAGTTCGTTTAATACTGAAATCTAAAAAAGTATATTCACTGATCTACACAATGAATCTTTTGGATACTTGCCGTAGAGCGAATGTTTGGCATGAAAGCCTTGTAAAATGTTGCTTGTAAATTCGATCAAGGAATGCTTTACGAATCCACCCTTGTTTTAAGTAATAGAGGTTATTAGATTTTCTCAAATAAAGCATTGACAATTAGTATAAAGTCGGAGATTTATCCTTTATTTATGATCCAAGCTGTTTACTTATAGATCGTAGAATAACAACCTGAGAGTAGTGAGAAAATGCAAAAGAAATAAGGTGAAGGTAAAACTTGTGAAAAATGAATAATAATAAACACACTTTCATTTCGTAATTTGCTTTTTTTGTCACTTCCTATTTCTCTCTCTCCCTCCTCTCTCTCTTTCTCTTTCTCTACCAACTCCCCTCACACACGTGCACACACACACACACACACACACACACACACACACACACACACACACTTCAGACACATGCAGTATCACCGATACTAAGGACACCATTTTAATATGAATACTGCTCTCTTGCAAATTATTTGTGAGATATTGATGAATCAACCGAAACCCGCCAGCCGATATTTTAATAAAGTCATTACGCCGACCGACTGGCGGGGTGAAAAAGAGACGCCGTTAGAGGAGTGAACCAATAAGAACATTGCTTTGTGTAGGCACCCTGGCGACCTTATGCACCCGGGCAGTTATGAACGATTTGAGAATGGCTGTTCTGTTGGGTAGAAGAATTACAAGCGGAACAACATTATGGTGTAGGAATATCATTTCTTTTTTAGTTTTTATTTTCTTGGTTTGTGGAAAGTTTAATCTTTTTACCTTTCTCTGACATTAACTTCAACGATTAATATATATATATATATATATATATATATATATATATATATATATATATATATATAGAGTGTAAAGCTTAACCAAACCCCTTTTTTTTATTCTTCTGTGTGACACACCATTATTTCCTGTCCTTATTCCACATGCCTTCAACGTTTTTTCTGTCATTTTGAAAGGTCAACAGTGACCATAGTCGTTCTGCCTTTGATCTGAGGGAACGGCTTTTCTTGAAAGACTTGGTACCCCCAGGAATGAGTCGGCAGGGAGATGGTAGTATATGGAGACAGTAGTAAAGGGGGTTCAGGGTTGGGCACAAACTTGTCGCAATAACTGATGATTGGCGCGTTTGGATGAGGGCGTGAGTAGGTAGAAAGCAATGAGTGTTTCCTCACTCGCATTACTTTCTGCCTTCACAATACATACCCAATGCGCGGCCACAAATCAAAGGGGAGATAATAACGATAAGCATGTTGAAGAGAAGTCAGAAAGTAAGGATGAGATTAATGATGATTACGATTGTCACAAACCAATCATTAAGATAAGACTTTAAAAACAACAATCGTCCAAACAGGCATAATGTTAATAATAGTTCTACTGACATATTTGTGTGTCAATTCTAACTACATGGCGAGATTAACGGAGCATCTAGTCATGTTCGGACTCCCTTATAACGGCCTGTAAGATTTTTTGATTCTCAACATCGTTCCATGGTAACTGATATCAAATTTTATTGTGAAAAAGATTCTTTTGGAATTACGTAAAAGTTTGGGACCGTGTAAACACAAACCAAAATCTCTCTTGGAGAATTAAAAAAAAATATTACATTAATTAGAAATTCAAACATAGCCTGAGCACGAGGCTTATTTATTGCGAACAAATTTGACGAATTTGTTTGATCATGAATATCACTGTTCTAGCAAACTACAGAATAAAATTAAAATAATGCTAATATCAGAAAACATGAAGGTGACTGTTGATTTAATCAATGCTAGCGTTTGAAACAATCCGCAAGAGACATGCAAGAAAAATATAACAATTCAGTCCAATGAGGTGGATGTCAAGTTTATACGAAACAACATATAAGTAATTTAACTTTTCGGTTTGTATAAAATATTTAAAAATTTAAAATAAATGATATTGTTTTTTTTATCTTTAATGTAAAAATAAAGCGCCTACTAGGAAACCAAAATTAAAAAGTCAATTTTTAAAGAATAAGTGAAAAAACAGTTTTTTTTTTAAATATATATATATAGTGTAGCCTACCATAATTTCTTATCTGACCCAAATCAGTGCAGATGGCGAGTGAAGTAACGGCTTTCATTATTTAATGACTTAATTCAACTTGTTTCATTAATTTTATGATTAGTGAATTCATATTTGTAGAAAATGGGAAATTTGACTCCACTAAATGTCATTTATAATTATACTTATATTCTAAAATACACAGTAGATAAAAATCAGATGTCAGTGACTAAATAACGAGTCAGCAGAGAATAATCTAAAAGTATGTTGACGCAGTTATACAGTTTATGTGACGTGGCTTAAATAATCGAATGGACTGACTCGTGATCCAATCTATCAGGATTTAATGCACACACACACACGCATATATATATTGAGGTGGAGTGAATAGAACACACGGTGACTATATGAACTGGTCCATTACTATAAAGAACACTGCTTGGGTCGCGACAGACTTGTCGAACTCTCTGTTTTCGGGCAGAGAGGAACCCAGACGAGGCTATACCGAAGGGTAGAGTCTCGTCTGGGGAGGTAGACAAACCCGACCCCGTGTATACGGAATCTAAGGGGAAATTTTACCTGGGCTCGTAATCGTCCCTAGTAAAAGCCGGCCTTGTGACTTGTTTGAAAAATAGCAGCCGTTTCGAGTCAGGCACTTCGCTGACAGGCACACGACTGAATTGCCGAATTCTCTGTCCGAAGGCAGAGGAACCCAAACGAGGCTATGCCTAGGGACAGAGTCTTGTCTGGTGAGATAGACATGCATGCGAGGTCTACGGGGAATTTCTGCCCAAGTCTACGGGTTCGGTTTCGCTCCACATAAAAGTCGGCCTTTTGCTACATCCTGCCTTGTGGGGAAGTTTGGTAAATACCTAGCTGTTTCGAGTCTGGCAGTTCACTGTCTGACTTGCGACTGACAAGGCCTCTGTCTTCGGGCAGAGGGTGACTCAGTCGGGGCTCTGTCTATGGTCGGAGACTCGACTGAGAAAAACAGACAAGATTTTTACCCGATCACGCAAATACGGGGCTGGGCAAATTTTGACAAATGACCCGAGTGGAAACGATCGTGTTCCCCACAGAAAACTCGACATTGTGTCACATCTCATCTCAGCGGGGTGAGTGGGTAAATACCTGTTTCGAATAGAGATTCAGCTGAGAAAAAACAAAGTACCCGTTCACCGCAGGTGTGGGGAATGGGTGAATTTTGGACCTGTTGCCCGAGTGTTCGCGATCGGGTTGACTTGACCTTGTGTCGCATACCGTCTACGGGGGAGACATGGGTAAATACCGAGCCGTTTCGTGTCGGAATTGGGACTGACAAGACCTCTGTTTTCAGGCATAGGGCGACTTAGTTGAGGCCCTCTAAGGATAGAGACTAGGCTGAGAAAAACAGACACGCAAAGTACCCGTACCCAGCAATTGTGAGGAATGGGTAAATTTTGGTACCAGTTACCTGAGTGTTAAACCTGATCTTGTGCCGCATCCCATCTAAGTGGGGAAGCCTGGGTAAATGCCTAGTAGTTTCAAGCGAGTCAGTTCGCTGTCTGGCTTGCGACTGACAAGACCTAGCCTTTTAGAGTCAATCTTCAGACTAATACAGGTGTCACGGCAAGTAGCTGATATATTATGTATAGAGAATCCTTATAAGAAGTACGTTCTATAAGTTAGAGTGTGTTATAACAGTAGCCAATGAATAATGGCGTTAATATATACAGTGCTGTTCAATAAAAGTGACTCACCTGATTTTTTTTTACTAAATGTTCTCTTCTCCGATGAAACGAAAGTTGAGCTAAATTCAAAGGATAAGCGATCTAAAATCCGAAGAAGTTTTGAAAGCTCTTTGAATTTAGCAGTAAGTACTGTCGAGCATCCGTTCAGTATAATGTTCTGGGGATGCTTTTCTTTTCATGGAACTGGTTTCTTAAAACCTATTGAAAAGACCCTCAGGAGCGAGCAGTACAAGAGAATTTTAGAGTCTTGTGGAGCATTATAAAGTACAGGCTCTCGAGAAAGCAGTTGAGCAACAAAGAAGATTTGATTGTGAATTTCATATCCGAATGGAATTCAATGCTTGGAGATGAGATTTGCCAGGACCTAATCAAGTTAATGCCAAAAAGGGTTGAAAAGGTTATTCAAAATAAAGGAGGACCCATAGATTATTAAATGTTTCGAACTATATTACCTATTATAAATAAATTATACCTCTATTATTCTTTATTTAAAGCTGTTCGGTTATGTTTCTTTTGATTACTAGTTGCAGGAAATAAGTGAGTCACTTTTTTTGCACAGAGTTTTTCCCTAAATCTCATTTTTATCCAAAATTATAATTATCAATAGAATACCTTGGAGTGAGTAAACTTTTTTTTACTAGGTGGTTGGGAAGGGGTCTTTATATTAGTAAGATTAAAAATTAGTTTGACCCTAAAAACAATAGACGAAAAAATTTTTAAGTAAAAAAAAATCAGGTGAGTTACTTTTCTCGAACAGCACTGTATATATATATATATATATATATATATATATATATATATATATATATATATATATATATATATATATATATATATATATATTTAGTTTGAGTGTGCTGGCGATGTTAAATCCAGTGTATATGGCAGATTACACGCTCTCTACAGAAAAAAGGAACTAAGTTCCGCTCAGCATAGTTGAAATATAACAGGTAGGCTCTTTGGGTTTTGAACAAACACAAATGTGTCTGAGCACGTGTTTGAGACAGGGATTGCCTAGCCAAAAACGTGTTTATTCTGCCATTATATGTATATATATATATATATATATATATATATATATATATATATATATATATTATCACTTTAAATGTTATTTTTAGTGGATATTCATATTTGAGTAGACGCTCCGTGTATTTATTAAGCAATATATTTATTTTCGACTACTTGCCTGAATATCCGAGACATTTTAAAGAAAACTATGAACTCCTCAGCTGTATTCGAACTTTGCAGGAGAAACCTTCGTTAGATACGGAGAGCGTGGCCGAACAAGCAAATCCAAATAGGGCCTTATAAACGCAAATCCTTTCTAGATTTTAAGAATTTCATATTTGTCCAGTTTCGTATCCGAACGTAAACAAAGCAATTTCTAAAGAATTAATTGTCTCTTTATCTATTAATCCAACAGATTTTATCACTTAAAATTATTTTTAATGGATAAATATATTTAAGTAAATGTGCAGTTTGATTTTTAAACAGTATATTTATTTATTTTCGTTTATCGGATATACTGTTTAATAAATAAACGGAACGTCCACTCAAATATGGGTACACCGTGATGATAACTTTTAAAATTATAGAATTTGTTGGATTAATAAATAAAAATTCCATTACTATATATATATATATATATATATATATATATATATATATATATATATATATATATATATATATATATATATATATATATCTCGCACATATAGTGCTGGTGCTAGTAAAGTAATATAACTATAAAATTGCTATTAAGTATATATTAATAAATATACATATTGAAAATTGGTGACCAAACTCAAGGACAAGATCTGCCGGACAATTTTGGCAGGAGCTTAAAACCAATGATAAAGAAAGAGTCAAAGGGCAGTTTTTTAAAAAAAGCACTTTAAAGTGCATCGCATTTGTCGTGATGATGATGTTGATATGGGAGAAGAAAATTGATCGAAAAAAATTTCAAGAGAAAAGGGTCGATAGTTGTGTGGCTCTAAAAAGAACCACTATTCCCGGTAACGGGGAAGGATAAGTTCTTTAGTAAAAAGTTGTTTTTTTTTTAAGTGGGTGGGGAATAGTGGTAGTGGTAGTGGAGGTTAGGAACAGATTGCAATGACTGAGAAGAGATCACGTGTCTTTATTTTCAGGGCCTGCGTGGAGACTAAGAAGGATTTTTTTTACTGGATTTGAGGGGAAGAAAAATTTCGTGTACGCATGCGCTTTTAGGTCTGAGTGATATCAGATGATGGTATTTAATCTAACAAGCCCCTTCCATGCCTTCACATACGCGTACACATATACTTACGATTGTACACACATGCTTAAAAGAATGGACCGTTTTTATACACAGATGTCCAAAGATAATCGCTTTCTCGCTTTCTCTTAGACGCACCCACAAACATGCATCTTTGTCTACAACATCTAAAACGATATTTGTGTGTGTGTGTGCGTGTGCTTGTGTGTGTGTGCGTGCGTGCGTGTGTGTGTATGAGAGAGAGAGAGAGAGGTAGAGATAGAGAGAGAGAGAGATAGAGATAGAGAGAGAGTTTTGTAGTGGAAGATACTATGTGTATTTACCAATCTGTAAACTAAGTTTTCGTAATTCGAAAATTATTTTATCTCACTTTTTAATCATGTGTCATGTTATATATTTATAATTTTGTTTTGTTAGTAGAAAATCTTATTTGTAGAAAGCTGTACTAAGTTCAGACTTAAAGTATCATAATAGTAAACGACTGCGAGTCTTGAACCTAGCTTCAATCTACCCAGGTCACCTTTACTTCCAAGAGGCGACAGATCTCTATAGAATGCGTAGGTAAACCTTACCGTACTGGTCAGAGATTTGACGACTCACATTGAATGTCATTGGGTTAGAATGTTGACAATGTTAGAGTATCCATGTTTAAATTTAAATAAACGAATAAAAACCGAAAAGAGACTCCCAGTACAGTTGCAAGAATATAGGGGTGAAAACGCTTTATGTTTCCAGATTCCTTAGAGATAGGCCAATACGTGCTGATGGGCAGTTGGCCAACATTTTGCAGCTGATCTCTCCCTCACGTTTTCTCCGAGAAACGAAGTTACTCCTATTGAAATAAAGCAAGGAAAAGAAGAAAAAAAAAACCTTCTTTCCGTCGTTCATTTAGTCTGTGATGCAGCGTTGGGGCCTGAAGAATTGCCGATAGCTGACACTTTTTCACAACGCAGGAGATTGGTGTCTTGTTGGGTGAAGATAACTTTACCGAAAGCGTACAGCCTGGAGACTTTACATCTATTGTCCCACCCCAGTAGGCCGTGGTATGTAAATCCTTGATTTAAAGGATGCGTTCAGTCACACGCAGGCCGCGCTTCTACGTTAAATCCTTAAAATCAGTGCAGGATGCTCCTGCGATGGGCGTTAGATACGCTCTGTTCGCAGATCAAAGACATGATAACAGATAAGTACATAGTATAATGATGAAATAAAGAATTTATTGTAGGCAATAAATATTTATTTTTCAACATAATCTCCTTCCTTGTCGATGCACTTAATATTAATCACACAGATCGAACCTTATGCAGTGAAAATATCATCTGAAAGTTCCTCTTACGTCTCAGGCTTCGAACTTTCTGATCTACCCTCATTTTCAACACGCGACATTTTATTGCATTTGTATTGAGTGATGAAAGTGAACATCACACAGGTCAGTAATGAATAAATATATTAGAAAATATATTTATTATTAACAAAATAATATTATTAATAATAAAATTTTGTGATTTTGGTATATTCAAACAAGTGGTATGAGTTACCCATTGTTATGACCCAGATAAAAGCAAATTCTAAAATCTCTAACATCCTACGTAATCGCAATATTATCTAATATTTACTGATGGCCCTTGACTGATCATCTGAGAAATTGAGATGATGGTAACTGAACTTAACAGAAACGTCAGTTAAAAATGAATAATATTGATTTTCAATAGATCTTTTTGAAAACTTTTGAGGAAACAATTTTATTATAAGTAGTGGTTTTATTTCATATTGCTTTTTATCGACATACTCGGAACACTAGAATAACCAGTGTAAAAGTTAATTTTTAAAATTTAAGAAGTAGTTTTAAATGAGACTTGAACTAGGAAGCTCGTCTTTTATGAAAGTTTCCGTCACAATTTCATCAATGATAAAGCGAGAGTTTAAGAGGATTTGTAAAAGAACAACCATAATTTATTTTCTTTTTAATCGTCGATTTTTCCACTGCCTAACTGGTAACGTAAACAAAAGACAGTTTATCAAGATGTCGGATTCAGATTAAAATCTCGTCGACACCTAGTCTCATCTCACGATGTTTGCTCTTGCATCGACAGTGTATGTTTTACAAACATCAATATTGCCATCGTCAGCACCGTCTTAATTTTTCTCTAGATTTTTAATTTTGCCAATCTTTATATCCCAATGATTATGAAAACGTAGTTTATCCTTATTTTCTACATTCAAGAAATATCATTTATTCTTTTATTTATGTATTCGTTCTCTTTAACTTTATCCCGTGTTCCCTTTGGACATTTACATCCAGTATTCGATAGATTTTTAGGTCTTTGACAAGAATGAAAATCTGGTCAAATGGCGGGAATAGAATTAAAATTCCAATGATCCTATTATTTTCCAATGATTCCTATTATTAGGTTTGTATGCACGACCTTTTCAGTTTTCTGCTTAGGATCAAAGTGTAGGATCCGTTTTACCCCAGACATTTTCCAAGCCATTTTCGATCTTGCATGTAGAAGAGAAATTGGGAAAAGTGTGGCAGAGAAGAAGGACTAAACAAGAAATGTAAGAAATAAGAAAACAAAAAGAGAAACTAGTGGGATATATATATATATATATATATATATATATATATATATATATATATATATATATATATACATGAATAATTCATACATAAAGCAGATAGTGAAGTTAATGATATAAATGGCGAGAATACATCCTCGCAAACAAATTTATTAAGATAAATTAACCCACGAACCTCTATATGAATGTTATGATCCCTGTTTTTAATAAATTCCAGTTGCATAAGGTCTACAATTATTTTAATGTATTTTCTGTTTATATGCAATTTTTATAGATACAATTATTTAAGTAAATGGTCTGGTTATAATAAACAGTATTAACAATATTTACCGGTCTGAATGTCCGAGAAATTTCATTTAGTTATTATGCATCTATGTACAGTTAATTATATGAAAAGTATTTTTATTCATTAGTTGGAAATACAATAATTTAAAAATTTGTATCTGTACGAATATTTGTTTCCCTTCACTGTATATATATTGCGTATAATTTGGCAACACGTTTTCATTAAGACACGTCTCATTAAATAATTTAAACAATATATATATATATATATATATATATATATATATATATATATATATACACACACACACACACACACACATATATATATATATATATATACACACACACACACACACATATATATATATATATATATATAGAGAGAGAGAGAGAGAGTGAGTGAATAGATGGAGACGAAAGACACAGAGAGAGAGTATTTGCTGGCTGGATATCAAGAAACAATGTACGAAATATTGAAAAGGGGTTGATAGCGATGGGAACGTATAAAATGTAATAGATTAGATTTCTTTATATAGAGACAGAGAAATAGAAGAGAGGACGCAGTATAAATGCTTATGCAACCTTTATTGTTTTGTTGACATATGAAATCATCCATGTTTTTGTAACATTTCAATAAGAATATGGACAAGCAACTAAGTTTGGAAGGGATAGAGGCGATAATAAGAAGATATAGACAAAAGGTAAGAGAAGTGCAAAGACATGAAATAATGGATACATCGAGTTGACAACACCTTGTCCAATTAACCTTGTTGAGTTTCCACGCTAGTAGCGGCTGACTGCTTTCATGGGAGATCACGTGGCAACAAGTCTCTGCCGTCCTTCAATACTTCCCGAGTAAACCAGCTGATTTTAATAATTTTTTTCTGGAGGGTTTTATTTCTTTTTTAAAATGATTTTCAACATTTGCAACCTGTTTTTAATATTCTTCGAATCTTTTCCAAGTGTTCCAATAATAATGGGTACAACTATCACTTTTATTCATCACAATCTGTAACATTTATATCAGCAATCATAAACTTTTTAACATAAATATTAGAGTTTATTATTTTATTCCACCTGTTTAATGTTGCTTTTTATATTAAAACTTTGGTTTAATGCACTTTTCATTATTACCAGTATTTTATTACGCGATTTGTTTAATCTTATTGATTTTTTATTATATAATCGTGGGTTGATATCGTATTTTATAACACATATATGGTACTGAATGCTGGACAATTTCCTCACAGATAAAGAGGAGACTTGAGGTAACAGAGATATTTTGCATAAGGATGCTGAACGGAAAATGTTAGGAGCGAGGAAGTTTTAAGGAAAATGGCAAAGACAATTGATTTTATAACCAGAAAAGGATAATACTTGGACACATAATGAGGAAAGAGGGTTTTGAGAAATTGATACCCGCACGACATATTGAAAGAAAGAGGGACTGAGGAAAGCAGCAGCTAACCTACCCAACGTAAAGAGGTGGAGGAAAGGAGACTCCGATGAGCAGTTCGGGGGACAGATATTGCCTAGAAGTAGGAAGGATAGGGCATTGTGGAAAGTTAGGATTGTTTACTTCATGAAAAGACACATCACATAAAAGAAGAACAGGATTTTATCGATATTATTTTCGACTGCAAAATCGGAAAAACTTGAACTTGCATATCGAGGAACTGTCTTTATTCACGTCGCTGTAACCAGTTCGGTCACGGAAACATCGATGCTTAATCGTAACATAATCTGTAGCCATTCTTCTATGTTGACTTTCTATTATAACCGATTAGGAGCAGGTTTATTTACTTTCAAATTTTCACCGTTATTATTTTTTTAATAAAAAAAAAGAATAAAATGAAAGAAACTATAACATTTAGAAAAAACAGGTAATAAAATAATAAAGGTTCAAATACTGCATTTACAATTTCAGATTAATTATTAATTTTTTGCTGCCAATGCAGAGATGATGAAATAATGAAAACAGATGAAATAATGAAAACAGATGTGATGAATACACTCTCCTAATCGAAACAATTTTACAATCTAATTGCAAAAACATTCAAATATATAGTCGAAGTGGAGCAGGGTAGTTTTAATAAAGGTAATTAATAATAAAAATAAAGTGTAATATTAATGTAAAAGGCCCAAAAAATGTGAAGGAAAAGAGAGAAAAGAAAGGTTAGCATATTTACATGAAGAACAAAACATGTCGAGGGCAGATGTCAAAAGAACGTTGTGAAAAATGAAAACCTTTCTAAAAACAAAGGACACGCGCACCTCATATTAAGATATCAGAATATATATATATATATATATATATATGTGTGTGTGTGTGTGTGTGTGTATGTGTGTGTGTGTATGTATGTGTGTGTATGTATATATATATATATATATATATATATATATATATATATATGCACCTAATATTTTTAAAAAGGAAATTGGAAAAAAAAAAGACCACCCAATAAGTTCTGCATGAAAGAAATAAAGGCACACGTCAAAACAATGAATATAAAAACTTAAATTATTAGCATTCTTTCTTTCCTCCCCCGACCCGATAGCGAGTTCTATTTTTGCTCTGTGCAATCCGATAAAAATAGAAAAAAAGCTCGCTGTAGCAAACATTTTTTTCAATCCCTTCTTTAAAATATCTTAGAGCATAAATCGGTCTTTAAGTAAAATCAAAACGTACACTTGGAGTGGAACGTTTTCGTGAATGTAGGGGTGGTAGAACGAGATTTCAAGTCACGTGAAATTTTACCACTTCGCCCCCTGTTTTTTTTTTCATATATATATTTTTTCCTTTTCAAATATAATTATATACCTTAATTCATAGATGATATAAAACTGGGGAAAAAATAGCAGAGAAGATGTGTTTCGTGACGATAAGATTATTTCGTAATCTATACATGAAATGAACATATAAGCAAATATATAAGCAAATATATAAGTTCATATCCTCCAGTCGTCCCTCCATGTTTTCAGAGACAGGTCGTGTTAGATGTTTAGTTGGATTGTCAGACGTCATAGGTCATATGGTTAGATTATATAATAACAACATCTGGTCATTTATTATACACCTATAATACCGTTTTAAGTAATGTGGACCGATAGAAACACAAAGAGTAATTGAATAAACTGTCTACATTAAATTTTGATGGGATTAAGAGGTCGATGATTGGAGGTCGGATTAAAAAGTTGTTGACTGGAGGTCAGATTACGGATTGATAGAAATTTAAATAATAAATGTGAAAGATGTGGAGCAAAATCTGGTTGGATTAAAAGAGGGAAGATTGTAAATTGTTTCAAGCAACAACAAAAGGAACATTTAAGTTATTTAAGTCTATATTGATTTACCGGAAAGCCACATTCATTTTGTGTAGTACGTTTATTGATTATTGTAAATGTATCTGAAATTTCTAGCTTATCAAAATATTTTAACAGTCGATACACAGTGAAAAGGAATGTGCAACTGTCGTATGTAAAGAATTTATTGAATTCCATATTTTGAGCGGCTATTATCAAATACCGTACCGCAAAAAGTGTCAAGTTCATTGCTTATGGAAAGTTATTAGCCGTTTTGCATTCTGAAGTTATTACGGACGATGGTTTAATAAGTTATTAGTAAGATGAGAAAATAGGTTAATCAATAAAACAATCTATACAATCTGCCATCTGGGATAAATACCATTAAAGACATCTATATAAAATATTCAAAACACTTTCAAAACAATATATGTAAAATAACATAACCCTCCATATGCAAAATAACTTTAGAACATTCTATTCAAAATATGATTAAAACTTTCAGATCAAAGAATAAATGGAACTATCTATACGAAAAATCATTAAATCTATCAATAAAATATCATTAATCCATTCATACAAAATATCATTAAACACATCTATAAAAATATCATAAATCATTCATAAAAATATCCTTAAAACAACCTATGCAAAATATAAAATTCATCAAATATTATGAAGGCTATTCCTGCAAAATATCATAATAATCATGTATATAGATTTTCATGAAAAGCACCTCTAAAAATATCAATAAAGTCATCTATAGAAATACAACCATCGTTAAAACTATTCATGCAAAAGCAAAATATCCTTAAAAACATCGATGCAAAATATCATTAAAGGCAATCTAATCAAAACACCCTTAAAACTATTTATACAAATCATCATTAAATTCATTTAGATAGAATATTATTAAAACAATCATTATAAAAATACCATAAATAACATTAAAACTATCTATACAAAATACCATTAAAGGAATCGATGAAAAATATCATGAAACTATCCTTGTAAACGTTTATTAAAATCGTCTATAGGAATGTAATTAATACCGTTTATAAAAATATTAAATTCGTCTATACAAAATATCGTTAAAGTAGTGAATGCTAAATGCCAATAAAACCATCCATGTAAATTTACATTAAATCATTTATGAATAATAACATTAAAGTTTGTATACAGAATGAAATTAAAGTCCCTGAACAAATATCACTAAGTAAATGTATGCAGCATAACATTAAATCTATAAACATGTTAGAAGCATATATACAAAATATCACATATTGTCGATGCAAAATGTCATTAATAACATTCGTGCAAAAGAATCTAAATATCATTAAAACCATCCATGGAAAATCTCATGATAAACATTTATACAAAATATAACTAAAAACAAATATGGAAAATATCATTAAAGGAAATTTATGCAAAATATCATAAAACAATTTTGCAAAATATCATCAAAACACGATGTACAAAATGCCACTAAAATTATCGGCACGAAATAACATTAAAACCATCCATACAAAATATAATTAAAACAAAATATTTGACTTACCATTAAAGCAAAATATAAAGATAAACATTAAAACAATATATACAAAATGTGATTAAAATGATCTATGCACATGATAATTAAAACTATGTGAAAAACAGTAAAAATATTGAATCTATCTATACAAAATCTCGTTAAACACATCTATATAAATGTCATAAATTCTTCGTACAAAATATCATTAAAGGAATCTATGCCAACAGCATCAAAACCATCCACCCAAAATATCATTTATCTATGCAAAATATTATTAAAATAATCTAAATATCTTAAAAGCAATCGATGATAACTCTCATTAAAATCATCAATGTAAGATATTATTGAAACCAGCCATGCAAAATATTGTGAATTTATGTATTTGCCTTATATCTACAACTTTTATTAAAATGTTAAATTAATCTGTAGAAAATGTCATTACAGTCATCCATATAAAATATTAAAATCAGCAATACAAAATATTATTAAAACATTCATGCAAATTTTAAGACAATCTATGCAAATATCCTAAAACCAACTATAAAAATCATCATTACGTCTATCTAAACAAAACTACTCACACAAAATATTAAAACCATCTACACAAAATATCATTAAAGCAATCGATGTAAACTATTATTGCAACAATTTATGCGAAATATAATTTAAAAATATCTATCTCTATCTATAAAAGACAGGATGTGTGTGTGTGTAACGAATGCACGGCCGCAATTTTCGACGGATTTGGATAAAAATTTACATGCACATGCGCCAAGTTACCGACTTTGCATTTCCCAACTCCCATCGATAGTGGAAATAATCGATTTTTTCATGCTTCTACGGCAGTTTTCATGTAGTTTGCGGCCATTTTCTACCTGGCCAGAGTGAGAGACTATAGCTGGCTGTCACAAATAGGCAGGAAGATTCTATAGTGAGTGCCAACAGCTGAAAAAATCGTCACAAGTGGGAAAAATTTAAATTTGCATGGAACTTTACTCCAATTGGATCATTCGCATGCTTAAACTCAACGTTGATTCTGATTCCGCAGAACTGGGTTGGATGTGAAAAAAGTATTGTTGTTAACATTCGTTTTTCATTCGTTTTTTCCAGTTACGAGTCCTTTTTTAAAGCTGATCGTTTTGTGTTCATTTTGTTTAGTTCTTTTATCGTAACAGATTTAATGTTTAGTATAGAGCTTAGAAAAAATTCGCAGTGTGAGATAGACAATAAGTAAGGCATGTAGCAACATCAGCACGGCAAAGGGCACTCCTTTAAAGGCAAGGAAGGGCAAAAATATTTTAAATCAAGTGATAGCAATTGCTGTATGAGTCGTACGATTTTTAATCAAGCACGGGCAACGCAGGGCCATGCTGCTAGTACAAAATATAGTTAAAAGAATATATAGGAATATCATTCAAATCATCTATACAAAATATTGTTAATACCATCTGTACAAAATATAAAATCCATCAATACATAATATCCTTAAATTTATATATGCAAAATATCATTAATGCCATCTATACAAAAATTATGAAGCACTATTTTCTAACATGAAATACAACATTCCAAGAAATTATCAAAGATTTTAATCCAAAAAAAAAAAAAAAAAATCAAGAAGTGTCTTTTCTGAAATAATGTTTCAAGATGTTATCAAACATTATGTTCTAAGATTCTACCGAACACCACGTTTTGGAAGCTGTCAGAGACTGCCTGGAAGAAGTTATAAAATACGAGAAACTTTGAAGTTATCAGATGCCATATTTGAGAAAAGTAGATTATCTGCTTAAGAATTTAATTATTTCTCTGGCATTACGAAGAACAGGATTTGGCAAACAGTTTTGTTTGTGTGCAGTTTCGCAAAAGTAATTTGACAGATCTGTATAAAACTTGTCGGATAGGTTAATCATCAGAATTTGATAATATAATTACTTTTGGGGATATCTGGCCCTAAAACAAACAGAAAAACTGACGTGTGGTGTTCGCACTGGCGTTAATCATTTTATTTTATTTTTCGGAACGAACGGAGGTTTTGGGTTTCTCATTGTACGACTCACAAAAATGTAATAAATAAGTAAATAAATACGATTAAATAAATAAAATATTATTTTGCGTCCAGTCTTTCACGGATTTTTGCCTTAAAAAGAATCTTTGAATTTATTTTCTAGACGCGACACTTTATCATACGAAGCTCCCATTTGAATGCAAAAGGTGGTAATGACGGCCTGTTTAATTTAGAGTCACCTTGTCTAAATGACAGGTCGATTACAGTAATGGGAAAATAAAATGACATTTTTTCCTAACAAAGGAAACAAAACTTAAAAAATCAGGCACCATTTGGTTGAATTTCGTTTATTGTTGGGTGTTTTAGCTGATGGCCAGAAGCACAAACCATGCGCGACATTAAGGCCTGTTCAAAATTTGTTTTTATCCTTTTCTCAGTGAGAATGTCTCATAGAATAGAAACAATTCGCGTCAGCTCGATAAATTATTCAAGTGGGTCATCCAGTAAATATTTATTTAAAAAACAGAACTTGGAACTATCCTGAAAAGTTTTACAAGAAGATCAGAAACCGTAATTTCCGAAACAAAAAATCGAAATCCTCCATATGACAGTTTTAAAAGCAGTTTGAATAATGAGTGCCTAGAGTTGTGAAGAAATTTAATGTCGCGTGTTCACTGCCCTTTAGCTTTTGTAGCAACTAAATGTAACCTAAATTCAACATTTGTTTAACTTTTTAATCCGGTCCGTAAGAATGAAAAATAAGAATTTATATAGTCTACATAATATATTGAAACATACGATTTACAACGTATATGTTGGCATAGAAATGTAACAAGCTTGTGATTAAAATAAACTTACAACTGGAGAAACAAAATTCTAAACGAACATTCATTTCAGTATCTAGTGGAAATTTCTTTGTATCGACGTAAAATAAAAGTGAACATTAGTACAACGTGTAACTGTTAGACTGCATGTAAACGACGTGGGTGAGATGACCAAAACGGCCTGCTTTACATCTCACCCACGTCGTTTATCATTAGTCATCCTTAAAGTATATAGACGCTAGCAATAAACTGATGTAAAACGGCAAAATGGGATCAATGAAACCTAATCTTGTCATCCTTGTTGGTGGGGTGGCCAGTGTTCTTCAACCATGAATGTCAGCCTCAACAATCAATTCAAGTTACTTTCTCGTGGCAAGTGGAACCCGTAGCTGACCTATGTTCCTCACTTCGTCAGGGCGCATTTGTCGACCAGAGTTTTCAGTTACATTTTCAAGTACATAGACACTAGAAGACTGCCAGAGTATTTATGAAACTATCGTAGGAACGTCATTCGAAAAATTGCTGCATCACGAACGCATTGAATGGCAGTAAAGATGCCATCCTAATTGAGGATAAGACTGTGGACGACGACGGCATTGAATACACTAATAACATAGATGAAACAGTCATGGCATTTATCTTAGCAATTGACAGAAGGGAAGCAGAAGAAAATGAGCTTCATATCTATGTGAATATATATATATATATATATATATATATATATATATATATATATATATATATATATATATATATATATATATACACATTCTTTGTTGACATTAGTTAATTCGATCCACAGATAAAACTTACTTTCAGTTATACTGTCTCGAATATGGCGACATACGTGGCCGGAATGAAAGTTAATATTTAGTTATTGTGGATAATACGCGCCCTTCATTTTTAATCTTAAAAATCTAGAAAAAAAAGCGTATTAAGAATCGACCGTATTGAATCAATATGAACGACCCTTTCCTTAGATGCATTAGCAGGGCTAATCCTTTTTTAAAAACCAGGATCTTTCCAAAGATTCCCTGACAGTTATTAAACACAAAATACTTTCAAAATGATACTTTCATAGCTGATAAAATTCCATGCCACACAGCAAAACAAATTCAGGGCATCAAGTTAAAACAGGTATATTAAGAAAGACTTATGACCATGTCAGTTTTCGATTGAATATGTCTGGGCCAATTGGAATGGAGTAATAAGGAAAAAAAGGTCCCCCAAAAGATTTGTTTCTTGATCTGACGACAATCTGGTTGTAAATTCTAAAATAGAAAATATCAGATCTCATGAATTTGAAACATAAAATCTGCTGATGGTAAATACACGAAAATTGAATTTGTAACATGAAATATTTTGTTTTCCAAGATTTAATAAAAAAATTGTAAAAGAGAGTTTTCTTTCTTGATTGTCTGACTGGACACAGTGAACCAACTTTCATAACAGTAGCCTTAGCAATTCATTCAATATAATCACTCTATTTAATGTCAATGGAAAACATGAGACCAAGAAGGAGCAATGATTTGATCTCCTGGGGGTTAGCATCAACCATGCTGATAGACGGCAAAAATGGTTTTCTATGATGATTAATGGATAGTAGTTTCGTTTTGAAGGCGTTAAAATTTACAAGCCATTTCTTGCCCCACTTAACAACTGATTGGAGGTCCTTTTCGACAGCAACTGATATCATCGGACTTAACTATTAAGACATGAGTTGTGTCATCAGTATAAATACGGGAATTGATGATATCGGGAAGGTCGTGAATGAAGATAAGAAACAACGTAGGTGCAAGGATAGAGCTCTGGGTGGGGCATTAATCAGTTGTGCTGGAAGCGTGCCTATTCAACACGGCCTTCATTATACGATTTGTTAAGAACGGCTGGATTAAGTCAAATATTCGGTCGCTACAGACAATGAACTTGGTCAGCATGCCAAACCATGTCAAACACCTTCTTCTATGTGCCGTCTCTCTAGAATCTGGATGATCATGGCTCTCCATAACATCTTGGCCTTTGTAATCTTAGTAAATTTTGTCTTTTTTGCTATATTTCTTAATCTTTGTTCTGCCAACGATTTACGCAAGCTCGTTAGACAGGGGTTATGCGTGGCTTCCCTCTGCTCCTCTTGCCTTCAATGTGTCAAATTTTCCAAGCCCTCTTTCCTCATTATACACCCTAGAAATTTCAACTATCTCTTTCCGATGCTACGTATTTGTTTTTATTTTCTCTAAAACTTTTTCCAGTCCATGGTATTCTCAACATCCTTCTGTAGAACCATATTTCTGTTACCTTAACGAAGATCAAACAGGATAATATATAAAATAGACATACTCTACACTAGATTTATTTAGTATTATTAATTTATATATTAAGTATTTCGGTAGGTCTAGCAAAGTGTCTATATGGATTTATAAGCGTTTGTTTTATGGTGGCATTTGTTTCCTAATCGAAGCGGTTGGCCATCAACTGGCTGGTGATAGGCGGTTAGTTATCTTGCATCTGACCGTCTTCTCTTTCATTATGGAAGGGAGAAATTATTAAAGGAAAAAATAATTCAGAAAACAAAAACAAACGAAGAAATGTAGTGACAGATTGCGACATAAGGCTCAGGCAAGCGAGGAAAGCGTGTAACACCTTCAGTCGCCCAGCAGGCAAAAGAAGAAAAAAAATCGGTAAATTGAACGTTGCCGGCAACTAACGCTTCCAGTTTGTTCTCCCTCCTGATTTGATGACACATTCTCTTTGTATAGACACAAGTGTTGGTTAGAGTCGGCCCACCCCCAATTTTTTTCTGTCTCCCTTCAGCAATCTTCTCTTTGCTGTCGTGCGCCTGCCTTCCAGTCTCCCGTGCTTAAATATCTTTTCACAAGACACTGCACTCATTCGTGCTATTAACGGGCATCCCAGGATGAGAGACACCTGATATGGGACATTCTTATTGTTATTATTTCTATTTTTATATTTCTAAGTAGGTTTGAAGAGTTTCTCCCTTTTTGTACGATTTTTGAAGCCTTTTTTCAGTCATCATTGTTTATATTTTTATTCAATGTATGGCTTCTTTTCTTCCCGACTCCCGCAACAAATTCTGATTCTTAATCTCGAAGATCAACATCTAGACCATTTTTTAAAGCCGTCTATTGCTTAATCTCTCTTGCTATGGCTCTCTCTCTCTCTCTGCCTTTCCTTATCTTTCATCTATATGTATACAGGCGTACCCCCCTCTATCTCTCTCTCTCTCTCTCTCTCTCTCTCTCTGTGCGTGTATGCGCGTGTGTGCGTATGTCTGGGCTAGGACTTATATAACTCTACGTAGGCTACGTTCATAATGTTGAAACCTTACAGTAACAATTATAGCTTTGCGTTTCGGATTTTTATTTTATTTTGTATTCTCATATCCAGATGCAAACACATCTGTTGGTTTAAGTGTATTCATCAGTGGTTGTTTATTTTCCTCTTCTTCCTCCTCTGCTTTTCCGTTTTCCATACTCATTCTCATTTCTTCTTCTTCTTCTTCTTCTTCTTCTTCTTCTTCTTCTTCTTCTTCTTCTTCTTCTTCTTCTTCTTCCATTCTGTTGCCCATCTTCCATCGTTATTCTTATTCGACATGATTTATTCTTCTCTTATTCGTATTTCTTCTTCTACACTTATTCTCATTTCATTCACTATATTTATTCTACTTCGTTTATACTCATTCGGATTTTCATTTGACATCGTTATTCCCATTGGTTTTATTTCTATACTTATTTTTATTTATTCTTTTACACTAATTACCACTTTTTAAAAAATCGTTGCCTTTTCTTTTAAATTAATTAATTTCTTCTAATTATTCTCATTCCTTCAATTTCTTTTTTATTGTTCTTGTTTTCCATTGTCATTCTCATTAACTTTCTATTTTTCTTTATCTTTCTTGTCTTAGGAACTCTTTCTTTTGTCGTTTGTTTTAACAGCAGTCAAAATAATCATTTTCTTTTTCTTCCTCTGATTCCTCTTCATTTTGACGCTTTTCTTTCTCTTTTTCTTCTTCTTTCTCTTACAATTCTTTTTTTTTCCCCCTGTTACGTCTTTCCCTACGATCTCATCAGGTTATGTCCTTTTTCTTGGGGGTGGAATTGCTTATATTTCTTCTATTTTTTAAATTACTTTTTCTTCGAACTCTTCAACATCTTCCTCTTCTTTCATATCCGACAATCAACCATTTTTACGCTAGGTTTTTTCTCGCAACAATAGGTTTTAACTTTATTTTAGTTGCTTTACTTATGTAATTTTCTCCAACCCTGAACCTGATTCACAAGCTTCGTCAAGAATTCGTTAAAAATGTTCTAAATTGTTGCTGATTTTTTCTACTTTTCATTTTACTTACTTTAGTCAATTAATTATGTTACTTGTAAGCCTACGTCACGTTTCTAACACATTCACTGGACTTCATCAGGTGATGTTTCCTACTCTGTCTCTCTCTCACACACACACACACACACACACACACACACACACACACACACACACACACACATATATATATATATAAATATATATATAAGGTAAATAGGTGAATCAAAGAAAAAGCATCAAGAGATAATGAGTCGTAGAACTATAATACAATAAAAAAATTATACTACCACAAAAAAAAATTCTAGCATAAAAAATAGTAATAAACGGGACCCATTATCACTTGCAGCTTAGAATAAATGCACCATAAAAAGATATATAAACAAGATAGACAAACCTTGTAAAACAGCAATGGCCGCTTTGTAGTGAAAAACATTGATTACGATAAAGGCCATCACAAGTGAATGCGGCAATATAAAAGCGATCATGACAGTGTAGTGACAGTCATATAAGAACAATGGAAATGATTAGGATTCAACAATGCAAAGTAAAGGCATCTACACAAACTAGGGAATGTGACAGAAAGCAACAAGAATAAGTTACTTTGGGACTTTGCGGAAAGTCACCATTAAACTCCGACCTTGTAGTACCACATTCTGTTGCGACGTGGGCGCGCGAATAAATACCTACTTTGGGACTTTGAAAATCAGATTGATCACTCCATCCAGGGAAGAAGTCATAATCTGATAACTGTAAACAGCGAAAGCAGGACCTACTCGATTTGACCGTGTGCCAGCGGACCACACGGTGCAACTGAAAGAATGTGAAAAACTGTAAAAATACCAGGTTTTATCTCGAGATCTGAGAAAAATGGTTGAACCGAAGGTTAGAATTTCGTCTTTAATAGTTGTCATTTTGTGAACAGTGCCGAATATACTATAGGCAATTTTGGATGGATAATTTGAAGAACAAACTACGGTATGGCTGATATCTGAGGGGATAGCGAAAAAGGTGTTGAAAATTTGAGGAGAATTCCTATCACTCTCTCTCAAAAAATAACCACAAGACATAGAATTAGGTATCGTCAAACTTGGACATTCGTGTCCACAAAAAAAATGGTGTTTATTATTTTTGTTCTAAATTCTCAAGAACAGAGAAAATGTATAAATTCACTTTTATCATATGATTAGGTTTTATTACAATTCTAATCATCGTTTTTAAAACAAAATACATTGCTGAGGTAGTTAAAATAAAAATGGTTTCAAGTGAAAACCGTTCTTTTGACACACCGTTTGTTTTGTTTTGTAAGCACGAAGGTCCAACGGAACATACTGAAGGCAAGAAAGGCAGAAGAAAATATTAAGTAAACTACATATCTAACGTGTTTGTGTAAATGGATGGTAAAAAAAGGGAATGAGACCGGTAATAAAAAACAGCTATAATCACACACACTCTGAATGGGCACGACACATGAAAAAGAAGATGCATACTGAATATAATGATAAATATATCTGATAAATATTTTGTTGAATATGATGGCTGTTCTGATTGAAATTTCAGTGACTTTTGCATTTCTTTTTTTTATAGCATTTTCCAGTTTGTATTGATAACATACATTTTCTTGTTATATTAGAATTATTCGTGTTGCCATTGGACTATTTTTATTCAAAAAGATCTTTTCCCTTTTTAAATGTATCTTAATGGATTTTACGACGTCTCATTATTCTTCGTAGTCATTTAAAATGTAGTCACATTTTTATCATTATAATCAATAGTATTTTTGGTAGCTATTGTCATTCGTAACTGACAAACCAATACTGGAATCCCCCAAACAAATGTTCAGTAAATGTAAATATGTTAATTGGTGAAAAACTAAATATAATTTTTACTACTACCATTTCTTTTCGGCTGAGGGCCAATGTGTAAAATTGATCGTTATCTTAATAGTTAGATTAATGTCTGATTCGAAGCAGAAGTCAAGTTGTTGCGAGTGTTATACAACAGATGATAAGTATTATGGTTCAAGTAACCAGGCACTTTTATTACAATATCACTCAGATACAAGACATTTACAGAAAACAAGTTGTGTGCAGGTCATGGGCATGTATATTAGAGCACTTCTCTTCTAATAACTCTGAAAGAAAAGAAATCGCTGTAGCTGTGGTAAATGTCCAGGCGGGCTGCCCCATTCCTTGCTTTAACCAGATCAGACCTTCACTGCCAGGAGCTACCACGCCATGTTCACAGTGTCGAATGATCCCTATTCTTTTCTAATTCCTTTGGTTAGGAGTGAATTCCACTCGGACAGCTTCTTCTTTAGAACTGTTACTTTGTGAAAGTCTCTTTTTTTCCTGAGAGAATGCGTCCACGACCTCTTCAAGTCTGGGGTTAATCGATATCTACATAATATGTATTTCTTACTTCCGCTTTTTCCTTACATACGCATTTACAACAATCTCACTCAGTAAAGCTCTACCTTGAGCGACTCTTGCGCTTTGTATTGGGTGAACATAAGTAAAAAAAGTAAACAATAAAAACAAATCGTATTTATAACATTATTAACAATGGTTTCTTTAATAGTCATCCAAATAATTAATTAAAGAAGTTTTTCAGACATGTTCATGTTGATGTTTTGGTTATTGTTTAGAATGTATATTATGCATGAAAGAGATTACATTTGTAAACGATAACAAAAATAATTACTACACTATTAGGAAAATTAGTTGAAGTTACAATACGCAAGAGTCACTCAAGTTAGAGTGGTGGCTGGACGTGAAAGATAAGGAGGATAGATAACGATTGATCCATGATTTGCAGACGTTAATATTGTAATGTTCAGGGAATGTTTAATAGAAGTAGACAGGCTTGCCTATCGTCCGGTTCACACCCCTCCCTGGTTTTATGAACAGGTTTATCCCTTGTTCCCTGTTTAGGATTGGATTTCCGTTTCCTTCTAAAGTCTACTCCAATTCTATACGTCTAACATCCATGCCTGAACTCTGAAATCTTTTCCCTATTTATTTTTTCTACATCCCTAATAGAAGTAGATAGGGTTGCTTATCGTCCTACCCCGCCTTTTGAACAGGAGTAGAGGTTTATCCCTTGTTTCCTGCTTACGATTGGGCTTACAGTTGCTTCTAAAGTCTACTTCAAGTCTACACTTCTAACGTCTTCACCTGAACTCTGAATTTTTATTCATTAATTAAAGATTAACTTCTTCAACTCTCAAATTTGCTGTTATCTTTCCTGCATAGCCACAAGAACTTCATTTGTTACCTTTTCTTACGCTCATACAATACCACACTATAACCCTCTACCTTGAGTGATTCTTAGGCCTTGTGTTGGGTGGACATTAGTAAAAAAATACATACACGCGGGAATCTGTTCCACAAAGTAGTAGTTCTTGGAGAAAAGCTGTTTGAGTAGCACTTTCTCCTTCTGAATAGGGGAGATATGCGGATGATTCGGCTCTATGGAGGTAGCATGACGTGTACTAGCAATAAAGGTCTAAACTAGTAAAACTAAACAAAGTGGCTCATTTCAACATTTGCCAAATAAATAGTGATAGGTTTGCGAAAATCATTTACTTATATTCTTCTACGAAGCCGTACTAAAACATGCCTCTGAATTATCTTAGTTTAACTTGAGCAATAAATTTCAGCACCGGTTCCAAAAGTAGCATTTAGTTTGGTGTGTCGACGCTTTGTACTTAAATTACTTCAGCTCATATTTCTGTTTTGATAGAACTGCACCATCTTTCCTGACCTTTTGTGAGATATTTTTAAATCAGTCAATCAGAGAAGCGTTTGATACCGGTAGGTATCACAGTCCATTTATAGTAAAGTTGATTCTTACTGAGTGTTCTAGAGATGGACCCTTAAGCTGGACTTTGCTTGCTTCCAGGAGTGAAACTGTCTTCAAGTATTAACCTTCGTTATCCTGTTTCCCAGGAGAAGATGACCATTTTCCACAGAACATTATGTAGAGCGTGTCTGCATGGATACCAGTATAAAAAAGGGATATGAAGCAAAAGTCCACAACAGCCGGTAAATAGGTGGACAGTTGACCACCATTTCATTATATCTCTCCTGGGATGTCGTATCTGACAGGCCCTGCTTAAATTACGAACGGGAAGTCGGTATTCTAGGATGATTAGCTGTCATCTTGTATCATAGCCATTTTATCGAATTTTTCTGAGTGATGCAGTGTTTGCGGTATCAGAAGAGCAGAAAACTGACGGCTATTAGATTTGAGGTCCGACCGTAGGCGCCCAGTTAGTCTAATCTAGTTTTCCAAAATTACAATGAAGGCGCCTTCTGGCTGGAGATTAATCTATCGATTTCTTTGAAATGATTAAGCAAATGAACCAAATAAAAAGATTTAGACATTAAATAATTGTTGGAAAGTGTTAAATAAAGTCTGTATATCTGGTCTCTGACTTGCGGTATCTGAAGTCGGTATTCACGCAAAGCTGATCTTTGATTTAAAAAAGTAAATCATTTCCATTACCTCGTCGTTTATATTGTTTATTTCACAAAGATCACGTGGTGTCAGGTTTAGCAAGATAGTTTTGTGGATTATTAATTCTGATTGACTTCCAGCCTCACTGACAGCCATCTACATGTGGTCTTGTGCAAAACTAAGTAAAACGTAATCAAAACCCAATACACGAAAATAGTAAAATGGTGAGACCTAGTTGCCAATCGAGTCGCACGTTTAAATTCAGTCAGTCAATGCACTAATAAAGGTAATTTTCATGGAAACTGTTCTGATGAGCAAAACCTCACCAGAACAGTTGCCATGAAAATATTTGTAGAAAAAAACAGAATGCAGTCTTTTTTTTAACATAACCAAAAGTGTTCAATATAATTTAACAAATAAAACTAATAAATTAATAAACAAAACAACATTCGGTGTCATTTTGTCATTTAAAATTTTACGATTTGAGGAATAATTTCGATCCAGTGTTTTATAAACAAAATAAAAATAAAAATAAACAAGAATCTTAACTCTCAGTGGAATTCGTGGAAAGAGCTATGATTATGGATTTTATAATTAAATTTTTAAAATCTCTTTCAATAATTTAAATATATTCTTTGAAATTTTAATTTGGGATTTAATTGCAAAAACTGGCATGACGCTGTCCGTAAAAAAAAAACAAAACAAAAAAAACACTTTCCGTAGATGAAATAAATTTCAGACATTTTTTTATTTCAATATTTTTTAAAATTCCCAAATAAGCATGAAATCAATTTGCCAAATCTACCCCACTCCCACCAAATTAATAATGAGGCATAAATATAACACAAATTAGCTAATTTAACGATTACTTTATAAAATATACTTTATACTTTATTACGTTGGTAAAATATTACTTACCTATCTGTAGAGGTGCAAAAATAGATAATTACCAAGCTAGCACCACACACACACACACACACACACACACACACACACACACATATATATATATATATATATATATATATATGCCAATCGAAAAAAAAAAAGAAATATAATTATAACCGTATTCGCTGGTCTGAAAGATCATCTGTCAAGATTCCTAGCAGCTGAAACCCCTCAACTACCCAGAAAAATATGTTTATAGCATTTTAAGCAAAACCTACGAAAATAGTTTTGGAAATTCATTTATTTCATCTCTCAAGTAAATAATCTATTTTTCACTAAGACATTTTCAGCGAGGAAGATCCTTTACTTTTTGTCAACTTTCTATTAGATAATTTATTTTTGAAGAAAATATTTCTATAATATATATATATATATATATATATATATATATATATGTGTGTGTGTGTGTGTGATGGCACAGCCGTCTGCCAGGGCAGCGAGTCAAAACCCCCAAACCATTACCGACGTCTGCTCTGTTGCTTATATTGCAATTATGCTGAATAGGCCTTAGTTCCAGTTTCTGGGAAATGGTGCACATTCTGAAGCCATCGCTATTTTGAACAATGCCGGCAGGCGCAAACCCTCGGTGACTTACATGCGAAGACAATCATCGATGGCTTCTGAACAGTTCTGTTTACCCAATTTCACCCACAATGTTTGGGTCGACCATAGTATGGTTTCCAGGAAAAAGGTGTCAAGGGGCTGTTTTTGCCTCACTGGGCCGATAACACCAGAAAGTCAAATAACGCCTGAACAGAAAAAAAGATAAGATTTGATCTTGCGTCCCATGGCCAGAAAGCGAAAATTCTAACCACTAGGTCATGCATGCATGCACACACACACGCATGCATATATATATATATATATATATATATATATATATATATATATATATATATATATATATATATATATCATTATGCCGAATGTTTATATATATATACATATATATTACAAATAGTAAATATGCAAAAAGCACAACCCTTTCTAAATATATATATGGGAAATTAAAAACAAAATACTGCAAAAATATCATGTAAAATAAAGAAAATGCCATCTATCCCGCCACTAAATCTAAAACACTAAACTCTGTCTGGATGAAAAATAGCTATATTCATCTTCCCAGATCCTCACAAGTTACTAAATATACGATCAAATCATCTCACAATATGTTGACACGAAAACAAATTTTTACTACATTACTTAAAGATCGAAATCTAAAAACGAATACCTTGTAAAATATCACAATGTAAAATGCAAATATTCGCGTTATACGAACAACTTCGAATGCACACAGAAACGCAATGCATCATTGACTAGCATATATAAAAACTCGAGCCAATACACAATACCATGACCTGAAAATTGTATTCAGTCATGGAACAGCCTGTCGCCACTTGACACACACATATATATATATATAATATTTCGGATATTGACAAGGAACATAGGTATTACAAAAGAGATTGAGATTTTAGAATTGATTAAATTCTTTTTTTAAATATTAAAAATGTGACATCAATATGATTTAAATTTTACTTATAGTAAGTCTAAAATATATTTTGAAGTATAAAACTAATATGCTACAAAAATCAATGATTTAATTTATAGTTTTTAAATTTAAAATTCCAAATTCAGTTGCGAATTTTAGAAAAAAATTAAATTAATGTAAATTCTACAGGGAATTATCTCTTTACGATATAAACACCTTTACATTCAACTCCATATATATTAAGATACTCTAAAATTAAATAAGGCGAGTATCTATGTTAAAAAAAATAATACCTATATTTTTTTATTAAGTAATATCATCCTAAATAACTTCAGTAATCAATGAATAAATGCCGAATATTTTATTCAAATCCACTGATTTTTTGTAGGTTTTACACATTCGAGTGAATATTTGGCAATGAACATTTTCTAATTGATTTTCTACGTTTTTTCCAGTTACAAGAAACAAAAACAAATTAAAAAAAAACACAAATAACTCCAGTTTCTATAAGAGGATAATTTTTATTATTTTTCCTCCACATTTTTTTTCTTTTTAATTAAATAAAATTTAAGAATGTTGATTATAATTTTCTCTACGATTAAATATTTTTTGTCAAAGGGTGACACTTCTGCGATGAATCTGTCGCCACGCTTTGATCCACCATCAAACCGTGTATTTGAAAACGGATTGGTAGTTACAATAGAGCTTTTCATAAATAAATTCAGTCGTTAATGGAATAAGGATAGAAAGTTTTATTAGTTAAATTTCTGTAGATTTTTAAAATGCTGTTGGATCAGACAGACAGATTTTATTTCTGATGAAGATTTTTCTAACAAAGTAATTAAAAAATGTTTTCAAATAAAAATATCCCCATTTCTTTGCACTGAACAGGAATAAATTTTTTTATAAGAAAATTCTGCTTCTTTCTAAGGGATCAATTTTTATGAAATTCGAATTAACTTTTATACGTAATTTAAATTGATTTTTGAACATCGGTATCGATATCGCAAATATTCGTGACAATGTTTGATGAAATTTACTGTTAGTCACTCATAGCAATTACATTTAGTAACAAATTTGAACGAGAAAGTATGTATATAATCGTAATTATAAATTAAATGAAAATTCGAAGTCAGAGGATTATTTAATAAATGAAAATAGCTTAAAGGATTAAAGACATCCATAAAAAAAAATTAAAAAACTGATTTTAAAATTGACACAGAATATTTACGACAACAACATTAAACAAATGATGTAAATTATAATAAATTTGTAATAATCTGTAATTCTATTTTTGCATAATATTAATTATAGTTAAGAAAATTCAAATACTTGATAGAATGCATTTTATGTTTATTGGAGAGACCAGATAGAGATTTACTTGACCCCCACTGAGTCAGGTTGTAACATAAGGTCAATTTTTAACGTAGAGACCTAAGTGTTTTTACTCTGGCCGCTGGTCTAAGCTGGTCTTAGCTTGTCCAAGCTGGTCATAGCTGGTCTTGGCTTGTCATAGCTGGTCTTTGCTTGTCATAGCTAGTCCAAGCCAGTCGTAGCCGCGATACTTCCAGAACAGGGCCGGAGTCCTGTGCCAGGTAAGTATCAAGTGATTGAATCTCAGCCAAAAGGCCGAGAAGCGATCACTGGAGAGACCAGATAACTTGTACGTCATGTTCTAATATTTATCTCCCTCCTAACACTTCTTTTTAATAAATAGCGTAAAAAGAAGGATATATTAAAATATAATAAAATTAGATATTGGAATTCAATTTTTTTAATTATTTAAAAAAACAAACAAACATGATATCAATGGACTTTTAATGTCAAAATTGTTCACTGTAGGATATTACTTGCGACGAAAGTATGCCTACACTAATTTGACATATAAAATGATTTAAAAGAAATCTTTTACGCCCGGTTACACCTGCTGTTAGTCTTAGCCTTTTTAAATCCAGCCTCATTTTCCCACGTATAAATTTCATAACTGAATGAAGGTAATCAAAATTATAGCAAATATGATGCATCTGTCCCAGAGCGCTCGCCATTTTTTTTATTTCAATTTTTTTACGTCATTGAAAGAAAGGCATAGAGCTTAATCTTGACAGAAAATTAGCTGCTTCTGCGCTTTGGTTATCCCTGTTCATCAAGAAGAGGGCGAGGAAAGGAACTTCATTTCAAAATCGTACGTCGATTCTTGGTTTAAATAATGAACATTTATAGTTTAAATATGACACTCGGGACCCTCAAAATACAGATCAGCCTTGACCCTAAGCCGACCAAAAGCGAAAGATGCTCCCGCGCGCAGAGTGCGGTCAAACGGATCAGTTTCCCGCCAAGCACTAAAAATATCGGAAAAGACGAGATCAGAGGAGCGTGACGTTGTTATATGGGCACGAACACCAGCAGCGATTGCGACACGGGCCACACATCTGGTGTGTAGCGGTAGACGTCATCGGAGCCTTTGTGTTCTAGTCTGTCACGTCGAGTGGTCTAATTCAAAATGAGAGGTTGGGAAGATGGTTTTCGGAGAGGTGGCTTTCAGTTAGTGATACTCCAGAATCGATTTGATCAGAAAGCATCTAACAGAAACTCATACACGTACTCTATTAATTCAGAACTTCTTTCTCTCTACAATGCTATATTTTATTTTGCCAACTTTATTTCCTGTATGGAACTGCTGGCATTCTCATGGCTTTGAAAGCATATTTCTTTTTTTCTTATTTGTTGTTAGACTTTCCTTTATTCGACACAGGTACAACTGCGTTGTGCCAAGAAGTTAAGTTTGGAAGATACGATTTTTACGAGTACGAATTCCAGAGATATACACGCATTTTTATTTTTTCAGTGTTATTTTCATATATCTTTCAGATTTTTATTATATTCGAATTATTGGACAAAATAGGAATTCACAGTATTTGTTTGAGAAAAGGCGTATTTCATTCTTTAATTGACAAATTATAATAACGCACAAAAAGAGACCGGACCATGGGGTTGTTAAGCTCTGCAATGGCACACTCGTTCTTCAGTGATGACCACCAAATATCTGGTTTTAACTTTTAAATGCATGAAGTCGTAATATAAATATCAATAATAATAATAATAATGATAATAATTTATCAAATACCATAAGAAAGAAAAAGAGAAGGGGAAAGTTATAAAGATTTGAAACAGGAAACAGCACGTTTGTGGGCGCTTCAAAAAAGAGGCTGTTTCTGTTGTGGGCGCCATTCGAATACTGACGGACAAAAATGGTTCGGTAAAACTGGGACTGTAATACAAACTGAGATGCGGTAGAAAACATCACTACTTAAGACAGCTAGAATTTTGTCAAGGGATTTCTCCATATAGAGAAGCGGAGAAATGACAGGACCCATAGTCATTTGTTATGATCCACTCCTGATCGTTAGATTACGGCATATAATCTGCTTGAGAAGATGATGATGATAATAATAATAATAATAATAATAATAATAATAATAATAATAATAATAATAATGATAATAATAATAATAGTAATAATAATAAAAGAAAATTAAATTAAATTAAAAGTTTTAAAAATTTAACGGCCAAAATCAGAGGTTGTTCTTTATAAACAAAAAAGTTCTGTAATTTGATTTCCAAACTGAATACCTCAGCTGAAGCTAGAATTCCAGTCACAATTGGTCACAATCAAGGAAAAGAAGAAAATAGTATTTGCCAGATCGTAAATATAGCGGTCCCAGCAGATTCCAGGTTGAAGAGAGAGAAACCGAAATACTGAAAATATTAGGATCTAGCTTGGGAACTCAGAAAATTGTGGAAAATGAAAGTTAATTTAAAAATCTACTTTAAAACAATGATCTTGTATATAAGAGTCATTAAATAAAATATGGATGGATCATTTAATTTCTGTTTCTACAATCGATATGTGACTCTGTAGCGTAAACAAAATAGTCTAAGGTGTCTGTAACTTTAAGAAGAGTCAAAACCTGCCAAGCTTGGTTCGGAGAATTAAAAGCCTTCGTATTATTGTTACCACAACGCTTCTGCAGTTTTTATCATTCTTAAGAAAAGAGCGTTCTTTAGGAGTCAACCGTATTCGGTAACCTTAGAAGAATTTCGAACCTTTATTTAATCCACGAGTGTAGATTGCTCTAAATTCCAATGTCATGCTTGGGGAGTTAAGTTGTGTTTGTGATTCCATGTTTTCTTCTACAAAACCAGAGGATGTGTATCTTTACCATTTCAGGAATTAGAATTCATGACCAGCATATAACTAGATGCATTTAAATCTTTTATTCATCAGGACAATCAGGCTGCGGAATTTTAGAGCCTCAAACTTAATCTCTGTTCATTCATAAAATGGACAGTGGAATGAGAACACTCTGACCTGTGATTTGAATAAAAGATTCAGTTTGACATTTCCAAAAGGTTACCGAATACGATAGGTATCTGAAGAAGGCCGGAGAGTACAACGATGAAATCATCGTGACTATAACAACCAAGATAAAGACACTTGTCGCAACTAAGATGAAGACACTTGTCGGAATAGATCAGTGGTAATATTTTACGTAATTAATTTTGAAAAATGAACTCTAAATTTGGTTTCTCAAATCAAGACATTCACAAAATGTTTATTTTTCTTTCTTTATTTCTCTCAATATTGACATTCTAGAGAAAAGGCTTGAGTACAAAATACCCCATAGATATTTAGCAAGTTTTACATAGATTGGCACAATGCCATAACAAGAGAGTGCTCAGTGAGAATCGCATTCACTACACGAGCAATGAACCGACAGACAAGTGTTCCAAATATTGATATATAGCATGATAGTGAAAGTTGTTTAAGACATTTAGCTGACTGTGATATGGTGGTATAATAAAATGTCACCTAGTGAGGATCAAAATGAAATCCAATTGAAAAGATTTACGAGACTAACTTGATAACATTCACTCTATAGCAATCGCTCAACTATTTACTAAGCTTAGTTTAACCTGGCAAAAGATTACAGTAGTAAGAAACTTCTGAGGCTGAAACTCATGAAGATATTCTATTACTTTGTTAATTGCTACCATATAGACAACAAACAGATATTTAATAAACCTTGAATAGTCTTGTAAAATACCGTGAGACTATGTTATCAACAGAGGATCAATTTTATGAACAATGATCAAGATTAAGTTTGTGTCATTCTAGTCAGTAAACAATAACAACCACTTACTAAATGCATTGAATGGATTAATTCATTTATTATTTTGTCGTTATTTCTCTTGACCTTTTCTTGTTTCCCTATTATAAAATATAAATTTATTTTCCCTCCTTACAATCTCGTATTTCTCTGTTTCTCACTCTGTTACATGTCTCCTTTATTTTAAATCTAGTTCTTAATGTTCATAATCATACCTCCTCCTCACAATTACGCAAAACATTATCGAATTTGATATCATATAGGACACACATTTATAAAGAAAGTGACAGATAAATTTCTACCTGCGTTTAAGATCTTCAAGCCAATATTTAGTTTATTGTTATAAGGGAACATCATTTTGTACCCGTGTCTCCTATTTTCCATCAGATTCAGTATGACTACACATATATTTCTTATTATTACAATACTCCTATTTTGTTTTCCATCTTACACGCATTTACAATTCATTGACTCAAGGGAGAACAAAGAAAAAAAATATCAATCGTGCAATTTGAGAATTTTTATTGTTTTTTTATCGATTTTTTCTTTTTTCTCTTGACTGATTTGAAAACTGATAAAATTGTGCCTAAAAAGCAATCTAATTACCAGTGAACCATTTAATAGATATTTTTATTGCTTTTTGCTCGCTTATCCGTAAATCACAAAAAACAGGGCTTGTGAAACACGAAGATCGTTTGGCTAAGGTATTGACTCTTTAACCAATAATGAGGGAAAAAAGAGAAGAGGTGGGAAGTAAAAAGAAAGAAACAAAGAAACAAATAAATAAATAAAGTAAATTATTTAAGGATGTTTGGTGAAACCCTCGAATTATTTCATTTTATTTATTTCCTTATATATTTAGCAATAAAATATTTAAAAATCTGCCTTGATTTTAGGAAAGAACTATCTCCAAATACATTTCAGTTCACCTGATATAAGAAGACCGCATTTTCATCTGATCTACCCAAAATCATCTGCGAAATATTAATTGTTGTTTTCTTTCTCACTTGATTTGTTGACATATCGGTTTGTCATTCAAACAAAATTGGAATTCATTTAAGGCAGATGTCCAGAGAAAGAAAAATATTTTTAGAAAGTTGTTACATTGTGACACTGAGTCTCACATAATTAGCTACTTTTAATTTTCCTGCATTTTTCAAAAATTGTTTGACAGAAATATTTGTATTATTCACTATTTAGTATAATATGGATTCATTATAACTGAGAGCCTGTCTCTCTTACGCTCTAGCAACAGATATTTTATGTATATTACAGCATTAAAAATATAATTAACGTGTGCAAGTTTACAATGACAAATTTTTAGGACAAAACTTTGAAAACGGTATCGTCGTTATTACAAAATTTATAGAGAACATTAATACGAAATGTAGTTTTTAAAAAGCAGATTCAGAAGTTTCTTTTTTCAATCGGGCGAACAACTCAGCTAACGCGTGTCTTTAAAACACATTTTATTCAGATCTTCATTATTTTTCTTTGCCAAATGTTGCATTTTCTAGCGTAAAAGTAATCTTTCTGAAAGTATTTGCTTTCTTGAACAATGGCTCCTCGTGTGCCTTTAAAAAATCAGTGTGTGTCTGAGCTATCATCTTAACATCATTTGCAACTCGATATGATTCCACAAATTCACCACCTATCATCCGACCCTAAACAATTGTTTCAGCCATTTATGCCATCCGTTTGGCTATCAAGTTTAGCAAGGCATTCGTCCATGCGAAAAACTTTTGAAAATCGCTCTTTATGTATTCTGTTAATCATTTCGCTCAATTCTTTTAAAAACAACTTTTGTAAAATAACTTTTCTGATTTAAGACATGGCATCTTCTGCTTTGAGACATTTCTTTGATCCTATAAAAAAAATTCAACGTTTGGCATTGCGAGATAAACTTGTCAACTTGGTCTGACCAGACCTACATTGAAATCATCCAAGATCTCCAACAATCTTCCTCACTGTTCAGTGGTATATGTCAGCCATTTTTGCAAATCCCAGCGTTGGCTGAAGTCAATAACACTGGGAAGCAGGTTCGATTCCTGTCGGAGGCACAATTTTTCATCTCAATTTAGGCCGGTTGTTATTAATTTCACGATTAATAAAAAAACAAACAGGGATAGCATTTCAAATATGTGTACTCAATAATATAGTTTTTTATTTTTATTTATATTTATATATATATATATATATATATATATATATATATATATATATATATATATATATATACTTCAAAAGTTTTAGGAAACCCATGGTATTTTTTAGATTGGCCCCAAAAGTAGTTGTTTTGTACTTTAAACAAGAGAAAATTATCCATAGTTAAAAAACGTGAGACCTAATTTTTTATTAGGTATGTTATTATCACTAAAAGAAATACAGAATTTTATGATTAAATTTTGCTCTCGTCAAAATAGCCCCCTTTAACCTTGATTACTGCAGCACACATTTGGGGCATTCGTTGCAAAACTTTCTCAAAGTACAAGTTAAATAATTGATTCCATTCTTTTTTTAATGACTCGAAGAGGTTTTTTCCCTTTTTTTCTTCTCTCAAGTTCATCCCATGCTAATTCTGGGGGTCTCTTAAAACTTTTGAACTGCAGTATATATATATATATATATATATATATATATATATATATATATATATATAGATATAAGGCAGCATGTGTGTGTGTGTGTGTGTGTGTGTGTGTGTGTGTGTGTGTGTGTGTGTGTGTGTGTGTGTGTGTGTGTGTAACGAATGCACTGCCGCAATTTTCGACGGATTTGCACCAAGATTTACATGCACATGCTCCAAGTTAGCGAAAAAGCCAAGATCGACTTTGTATTTCCCAACTCCCATCGATAGTGTAATTAATCGATTTTTTCATGCTTCTACGGCAGTTTTCATGTAGTTTGCGGCCATTTTCTACTGGCCAGAGTGAGAGCCTATAGTTGGCTGCCACAAATAGGTAGGAAGATTCTATTGGCTAGCGTGAGAGCAAACAGCTGACTGACACGTATGTTAACTATCATGCTAGCATGCAAAAAATTGATAGCTGCATTCGTCACAAGTGGGAAAAATTTAAATCTGCATTGCACTTTACTCCAATTGGCTCATTTGCTTGCTTAAACTCAACGTTGATTCTGATTCCGCAGAACTGGGTTGGGTGTAAAAATGTATTTGGTGTTAACATTCTTTTTTCATTCGGCTTTTCCAGTTACGAGTCCTTTTTTAAAGCTGATCGTTTTGTGTTCATTTTGTTTAGTTCTTTTATCGTAACAGATTTAATGTTTAGTATAGAGCTTAGAAAAAATTTGCAGTGTGAGATAGGCAAGAAGTAAGGCATGTAGCAACATCAGCATGGCAAAGGGCACTCCTTTAAAGGCAAGGAACGGCAAAAATATTTTAAGTCAAGTGATAGCAATTGCAGTATGAGTCGTACGATTTTTTAATCAACGCCGGGCCATGCTGCTAATATCCCTGTCTCTCTCGTCTGTTACCCCACTATATAGATCACAGGTCCCCACACACTCTCACACATACTCTCACCAATTTTTCCCGGAGTTGTTGTTCCGTTTTCTTTTTGAATCTGTCGGTCTGATGAATTGGATCGTTCTTACGATTCCAATGGAATAAATTATGACCATGGAATATTAGTGTTTAAGTTTTTTTTATTATATCCTTACTCTGTCCTGGACATCGAGATCTACCTGGATCATATCCTCTTGGAATTATTTTTATACATATATGTATGTGTATATATAATTGCATATGTATGTGTATATTCACCACTAATATTGTCTATATATATATATATATATATATATATATATATATATATTCCTGTCGGTGGTACAATTATTTCTTAAGTGTTACTTCTGAATGTAAGCCGGTTGTTATTAATTTCAGTTAAAAAAAAAATAAAAATCAGGGATGGCAATTCAAACACGTGTACCCAATAAAAATCACCTTCATAGAAATCAGGAATAATGTCCCTTAAAAAATAGATGTTGCTTACATTTCGTGTATGAAACTGAAATAAATGGAATTTAGGTAAAATACCAACGACAGATGTCCTTTCCTTAATAATAGGTAATTCAATCCTTGCTGCTTCAGGCTGGTCTCCATCCCCAAAGTAAAAATGTTCAATACTTATCGAAGGTCAACTTAAATTTTCGTAAATTTTCAATCATTTATCGGGTCTTTCAGTATATATGTTTGTCTGCTTGTCTGCGTGTACGCCGACGGGAAAGAAAATTACAACACCCTGAAAGGAAAGCCGATGCCATTTTCCCTTGGGTACAGTATTCACATATATATATATTCACATGTTAATGGGCTGGTAATATTCAGATAAGATTTTTAAAGTCTTTGGTCATCGTCTGATGAGATAAGATTAGTTTTCCTTTTTTTGTCTCTCTCCATATATATATATATATATATATATATATATATATATATAAAGATATATATTTTTTATATATATATAAAGAACAATTTTTGGTGGAAAGAAGTATGACAAAGTGGAAAAAGTTTTAGTGTGACGCGTTTTCGCCCTTTAGGACTTCATCGGACTAAGTTTATGTTTACGTCGATGCGATTGCACATGCGCGCGAACAAACTAGAGACGCTGAGGTTTTTAAATTATTTTTTATATGTGTTTTGGAAATATAATCTAATCATTAAGATACACTTTCTTTTTGTTTATGTTTTCATCGCATTTATTATTAAAAGTTCTATTCTGTGATAATAGAAGATCTGCCAAGGTGAAACGTCTTAAGAACCTGGATGCGAATTTACTGTGGATGATTTCGTGATTAAAGCACTTTCTGAATATTTTCGGCTTAGTAAATTGTTTTGTCTTTTAACTAGAGTAACATTTTTAAATCAAAATTGTGGCCAGTCTCTTTACGGTGAGAAACTATTGCATTTAATGAGTTGTTTTGTAAAAATCCCTTTTGTGTTCATATAATATTTCATTTAAATTCCTTGAGGTTTCTCCTACGTATTCCTTGTGGCAATTATTACAGGTTATAGAGTAAATTCTCCCTTCAAGTTTTAACTTATTATTTGGTTTTGTATTAATTCTGTCTTTTTTTGTTTTAGACGTAGTTATGACAATTTTTATATTTTGATTCGTCGGGTCTGTCAAGAAAAGAACACTTTTCTATTTTGAAATATTTTAAAAGCCTTTTGTTGTTTCTATTTATAGATCATAGGAACGACAACATATTAACAACCATCGTAATGGTAACGAATGAGCAGATTCGATATATATATATATATATATATATATATATATATATATATATATATGTATATAAAATCGAAAATATTAATATACACAAACAGTGATCAGTGAAAGCAGATTCTAATTAGAATAGTTATTTTACAACCATATGTAGAGAATGAGGATGTACTTAAAAGAAACATTGCCCAAGCTGTAATATATCCGTAAATGTAGCTTGATCACAAATTATAGTGATATGTTAAAAAACACCTGCATTTCTTTGTGATTGTTGTTCAAACGAAACGAATGTTCTTTGATTGGAGAAGAAATTGGATACATTGTATAATGTCTCATTCTTGCCATTATATATCCGAATAAAACAAGAAATCTTAGCCACAACGACACGCACCATATTTCAGTCTTGCTATGCCTTTAGACGAATACTAGTCCGTTTTGTATGAAAAGCATTATCAGTGTAGAATAAACTCACACAAGACAAAAAAATAAAACTCTTGCGATGTGCGTTGGACGAAATTGGGTTTCACAAAAGACCTACATCTTTGAGACGAGAAAAAGAAATCACGAAAGAATATATCTTCTGATACACGCATTACATCTAAAAAGAAGTACTTTTCATGCTTTCTCCTTTACACGTCATGCCAACTCTTTTATGACCAATGACTCTGTCTACGCCGATAAATTACAATTAACGAAACTCAGAGATCCTCAAAAGGAGGCCCAAAGGAGCACGTGACAATGTGTCGCGAGGTGTGGCCTCCCCACAGATCACGTTACTACGAGATCACGCTTTTCCTCGATCTCACGTTTACGTCTTTCACTCCTACTTCCCCCATTTTCTGACCGGATTTCATATCGTCTGCCAACAATCGCCTGCCTGCCAAATGTTTTCGCAAAGATTCAGGCATTTTTTCTTTGTTTTTGTTTTTTTTCATCTCTGAACAGACGCGCCTCACGCGGCTGATCCAACAGATTTGTTTATGCAACGGTCAACGAAAGAATTCATTATTGTTTTATTTTCGTCGAAAGACGAACGAGCAACGAACAGATTATTTTGTAGTGGTCATCTTTTCATCGAAGTTTTTCTCTGCATGGGACCATTCCATTCACTGACAAATCGATTCGCTATTTTCTTTTTCACTTCAGCGTTTCTAAATGTAATCTATGTATAAAGAAATTATATATATATATATTATTATATATTGCCTGACGATTGCACTAGCATGAAACAGACTGTCGCCTCTAAGTGCTGACTTCCATGTCCACTTTTATATATATATATATATATATATATATATATATATATATATATATATATATATATATATATATATATGTATTTTATAAAATATTTACATATATATATTTTTCAACATGATTTTCTTCCTTAATAATGCAGTGGTCAAAATTCGGCCAATAACTACATGGTAGATTATGGATTAAAGTATCAGATATTTTTATTACTTCAAACGTTAGTATGGTCTATTTCTAATACGAACATCCGCTATAATAACGTCTAAAGCAATATATATATATGAGTCGCCTGACGATTGCACTAGCATGAAACAGACTGTCGCCTCTAAGTGCTGACTTCCATGTCCACTTTTATATTTACACACGCTCTATCTCTGATATTGAGCACTTTACCCCATAAATATAGCACACTTTAAGACTATATTTCTGCATATATATATATATATATATATATATATATATATATATATATATATATATATATATATATATATATATATATATATATATTCTTAGACATCCCTGTTCTTTAATGCTTATAAATCAATGTTTACCGGCTCGTGAATTGGAGATTGTTAATAAAGAAAATTTTGCTCGCTGTATTCGGACCTATATATATATATATATATATATATATATATATATATATATATATATATATATATATATATATATATATATATATATATATATATATATATATATATATATATATATATATTAATTATGAAATGGTTTAAGCCCGGAAATTATTATATATAATTTATGTTTATACGTTATTTTTTTATAGATACAATTTATTTAAGTAAATACTCTGTTTTTAATGATTAATTACATTCACCGGCCTGAATGCTCAAGAAATTTCGTAGAAAATACGCGTTCTCCAAGAGCAATCGGTTACGGTGGAGTAATTGGTAACGTCTCGGATTGAGAAATCGCTGAGCCGAGTTCAAATTCCAGTCGGAGCCATTGCATTCACTTACGTGCGTTTATTTTTTTAATAGTATTTACTTCGTCTGCGCCACTGAACATTCGAAAAAACAATATTATATAAAAAGTTGCGCTCTGTCGGAGGGTACATTTTTTCTCAATAAGATTTCTCGTATCTTAATAAGATTTTTCGAATGTTTAGGCAGGTACACGAAATAAAATACAGTTTTAAAAATGGACGTTTACTCAAATATGGCTATCCACTAAAAATGACGTTTAAAGTAATAAAAATATGTCGGATTAATAAATAAAAATCCCTTACATCTTTTATATATATATTAAATAATACTTAGACTTTTTTTTAGACAATTGCATTTCTTCTCTGACTTCCTCATTTTGACCTTTGAGATCAGATACTGGAAAACAAAGGGAATCCATTTTGATTTGCTAAAACTCGCGTGGAATTATTTCATTAAATATTATAGACATATTATGTCTATTTATTTTTATAATAATTCTTTCGAGTTATCTTCTTGATGTTAATTTGAAATTCATCAAGGAAGGCACCGCATGTTTTGTTAACACAAGTACTTTCGATCTCCTCTGAGCTCATCCTCGGACGTGAATTTCGAAGACAAACTTAATGTAACTGTAGTCGGTTAACAATTATATTGTTTTATATGGTTAACAATATATTGAATATTCCAGAAAATATATAGCAAAATGGGGGATAATTGAATAACTTTCATAAAAACAAAGATATTTTGAAATTCTTTGAAAAAGAAAATTGTTTCTATATGTTAAATCTTTGTGGGTGATTACAGTAAATTTTATGTGTTGAATACAACAAACAGAATCAAAATATCTATTTTTCAAAAGTTATTTAATTTCAAACATTGGTCTAATTATTGCGTCATAGGGCATATACATTTTTTAAATCTATCTATCTATCTATCTATCTATCTATCTATCTATCTATCTATCTATCTATCTATGCGTAACATTTTTCACAGACCACAGAGTATGAGCATTGACAGAATTGCCAAATAGCGATATTTCGAATATAGGCGCATTGTCACATTTTATAAGTAGGATGCTTACTTTCTAATATTCGATAATAAGTACGCATTTTAGAATATTTTTTATCTTGGTGACAACTGTGAAGGAGAAAAATAATGTGAGACCCAGTGCTACTATATATATATATATATATATATATATATATATATATATATATATATGTGTGTGTGTGTGTGTGTGTTACTACAGACGTTATTTTTAGTGGATGTCTGTGCAACTAGACGTCCATATTTTTTTATTAGAAACAGTGCGTATTACGTCTACTGGCCTGCGCACTCCAGTAAACTTAATAGAGAAAATGTTCGAACACATTTTCTTTACTAAGATTGCGCAGGCCGATGGACGTAATACACATTGTTTAAAAAAAGAAATGGGGCGTCTATTTCAAATAATAAGTATCCACTATAATACCGCTTGAAGTAATATATATATATATATATATATATATATATATATATATATATATATGGTGCGATGGCTAAATTGTCGGCATGTCATTTTGTTTTCTTTCGCGCATGCGCGTTGTTTGTTTTTGATCTTATCGACTGCACAGTGTAGTAGGGTCAGTTGGGTACAATATGTGAGAAAAAGCGCACCATAAAACAATTTGGAAACGGTATGCTGTACCGCTTGGCATTTGCGCCGAAAGCTCCAGTACGAACATTTTAGAGTGTTTGGGTGTCAATCAGAGGATAGTGCAGAGGATTCGTCAAGAGTTGGTTGAGTCAGTGGTGATTACGAAGGTGTTTAGAATGATCACTAGTGATGTCGCCGTTATCCATTCCTCCATTCATCTTCCCACAGGGCCTCAGACTCAACATGGAGGCCTGCATGGAGTGCCTTGAGAAGGTAGTTTTGCCCTGGGTCAAGAGAGTGGAAGCTGGAAAACCCTATGTCTAGCAACAGGACTCTGCACTATGCCACACAAGCAAGAGAACCCAGTCATGGCTATCAGACAATTTCTGCAACCACATCACCCCTTATATTTGCCCACCTAATTCCCCTGACGGGAACACCCTTGATTGTTATGTGTGCGACGCAATATATTTTTAATGTATTTCTCCTCTTCATTATAATATTGAGGGCTACAAATCCTGAGTGCTCATAAATAGAATTCGATAATTATTCCGGATTTAATTTTGTTCTTATGGTCCAATTAGAAATTTATGAGGTCAAATTTATTAATTGATTTGCCATGGACACTTAATTTTAGGTCATTGTCAGCACGGTACAATATAATATCTAGGAAATGTAATGCGTTGTTTGCTTCTGTTTTGTAAGTAAATTCTGTCGTAAGATATCAGAGATACGTTAATTGTTTAAATAAAATACTATGGAAAAGACCAGATTCAAGAAATTCTACGAAAATACACCTTGCAACACCACTTAGATGCAAACCCATTGGTAATCTAAATTTTTGTTATTAAAACTTATTGTTAAAGGTGAAATAGTACTGATTGGCAATGTGTCGGCAATTTATTTTGACTTAACTGTTGGTAGGGAGAGGTTTAATTTGATCATGTAAGCTGCTTTTTTGATTAAATTAAGCATTGGTTAACATGAAACTTGGCATAAAGGGATTTAAAGCAGCCATGAGTTTATCTCTCATATTTATTCGTCTTAGTTTTTAGACCAGGTTGCCTGAATTTTGAACATCCAAGGAGAGGAGTTAAAATTTTTGCTATACTTTTCGCGAGTCCAAGGGGAGCACGACCAGTCTGCTTTGAGGTTCTTGGTTAGACCATAAATTTGGGATATTCTAGGGTGATAATAGTTGATACCATGATTTGTTTTCATTGCTAATTGTTTTTAATTGTCCTGTTATTTTTTTGTGCCCCTTTTATTATTTTATGGTTATCTATTTTTCCTGTCTTATATCATTCAGTAGTAAATCAATTTTATCATCGGATGTACTCCCATTCACAATAACAATTTCACCCTGCCCTTTTGCCAAGGAAATGATGTGGATTTCCTTATTCTTTGCTAGTTTTCTTAGTGCTTTTTAGCATTAAGAAAACACTTTGGTAGAGATCTTCTGTTATTTCTTTCTAGAGTGCTAGCAATTAAATATTTGGTTCAAGCCGTTGACAAATTCTGTCTTAGATTTTGAATTATTATGTCTACTAGATCTCTTTTAAGAATTTTAGACCGAAGCTAAGGGATTCCAGTTCTGTTAGGTCTGCTCGTCCAGTGTATTTCCATTAGCTATTGATACATTGGGTGCTATGCCTGTGTTGTAATTTGCTGATTAGATCGTTGCGTATATATTTTATCGTCTGTTGGAAATAAATTAATTCTGATGTTGATATAACGATCTTCTTGTAGGATTCTAGTTCAGCATCTTTAGCGGGTTTAGATGATAATTTCTCCATTTTCTCCAGTTCTTCAATAGATTAATTTTTTAAAATCACATGCATAAGTTGGAAAAATGTGACTGGATGTTCTTAGTATCCTATACGGGCAAAACAGCGTGTTGGCTCATGTATGAGCCAAAACGGTGTTTTCCCCTCGTCTTTTAATAACCGCACAAAAAAGATTATCCGTGAATATGAAAAGATCCTATCGAGAATAAGTAGACAGAACATGTTTAGATTATTTAACGAAGCCTATCTTAATGAAAACATGCTGCCGAAATGTACGCATATATATATATATATATATATATATATATATTCAGGGTGTCCATAAAGTTCGTGTGCACTTTAAAAAATTTATAACTTTAAAGTGCACACGAACTTTATGGACACCCTGTGAGTGTATGTATATATATATATATATATATATATATATATATATATATATATATATATATATATATATATGTATATATATATATATGTATATGTATATATATGTATATATATATATATGTATATATATATATATATGTATATATATATGTATATATATATATGTATACATATATATATATATATATATATATATATATATATATATATATATATATATGCGGAATATGAGGAATCTAATTGAAATAATAAAACAAAAAATATTAATATGCACCCAGTGTGTCTGAAAATTTTAATTTTTCAATATTTTTATTGTTCAAAACACCCCCCACACACACATGCGCGCACACACACATGCACGCACACACACATTTATATATATATATATATATATATGTACACATATTAGGTAAAGGGAAATTTCCTTAAAATCTGACATGTTGAATATGAGACATTTAAAAATGTATATATCTATGTATATTAGAAAATAAATCTGGACATTTGAAAGCATCTTCACATTTATTTTTCTCTTTTGATTTCTTTATATTTACACACACACACACACACACACACACACACACACACACACACATATATATCTATATATATATATATGTGTGTGTGTGTGCGTGTTTGTTCTAAGAACAACTGCCGAGTGTGGCCAAGATCTTGCAAATATTCGTGTAGATCCAGTATCGAGAAGGTCTGTCCAAATGAAAACCATCTAAATCTGACGAACACACAATTCGATACTTGTCGTTATTTCTTTAATTACTTTTAGCATCAAAGGCCGTACTAGCCACGTCCGGTTTGCCTTCCGCTGGGAGTCCTAGGATCACTACCTCCCGCACCGGCGGCTGGACATCGTCTTGCTTACTGCAGTTGCCTCCTTTAAAGCAATTACATCCTGATGAAGACCGCTGATATCTTTGGGCTCAAGAGCTGTGACAGTAAGTAAAAAGAAAGAATAAAGAAAGAGGAGATAAAGAAAAGGAAGGAAAGAAAGTGGAGAAAAATAGAAAGAGAGCAGAGGGAGAAGGATAAAAGGAATGACGAAACAAAGAAAAAGATGACGAAAACAGGAAGACGACAAAAAGAATAAAAATTAAAGAAGGAAAAGAAAAACGAAATTTGAAAAATATGGAGGAATAAAAATAAATGAATAAGAAAGAAGGGGAATAAAACTAGAAAGAACGCAGAAAAAAAAAACTGCAGACGTAATAAAAGATAAAGAGAGATTAATCAATAACTGAGATGAAAATAAATACTAGTAAAAGAATAAAATCGATCAGACAACAAAACCAGTCAGAGGAATAATGAAATAATAAGAATCAAGGATAAATGCTAACAAATCAATCAGGAAACAGAAAAAGAGAATAGAAGTTAAAATAAAAGGTTGCAATATTCAAAACAAAGGCCAAAAAGAAAAAGAAGAAAGCTGTATCGAGAGACGAAGAAAGCGATTAAAATGTTGAAAAATGAACATCTATACGTAATAAAAAGGAGAACAAAAGAAAGATAAGAAAAATGAATTAGAAAAGAAAATTACAGAAGTGGAGGATGAATCAGAGAAAGAAGAAATCGTAGAAAAATTAGAAGAACTTTGGTGAATGAAATTTATGAAAAAAAAGATTGTGAATGAAAAACAATAATCGCATGAATAACCAAAAAGTGATACAGAAAAGGAAGGAAAGAATAAATAACTAAAAGAGAAAAGTAAGTAAGGAATGAAGCATAATAGAGTTTTGAAAGATGAAAACGGGATAAACAAAAATTATCGAAAAAAATGAACGAAAGAAATGAAAAATCATGAAGAAGTAGGAGTAATGCATGATAAAAATGGCAGAAACAATTAAAATATATGAACAGGGATGAAAAAGAAGAAAGAAAAAGGAAGAGAGGAAAAGGAAGAAAGGAAAAGGAAGAAGATAGAAAAATCAGAAAAGAAAGGAAAAGATTATAAAAGAAAAATAATTTCTTATACTAGGAAGTGTTTGAAAAAGAAACAAAATAAACAAAAAAGAAAAGAATGAAATAAGAAAGAAAGAAACTGAATTAAAAAGAAAGAATTAATTTACTTTAAAGGATATTAAAAGAAATAATTTTTTTCTACCAACGTGGTCATTCTACCGAATTGTTTCATTAGTCGACATGAAACAGATTTCAGTCTAAGGCATTAGCGGATACTGATTTCCATTTTTCATGACTAACAATGGTAAGATGATTGGCGATAGGACAGCATACTATAATGGTCTGAATGTTACACATTTAGTTTTTAGTAAAGAAAGAGGATTGTTTTTGTTTGCAGTTACGGGTGTATGGGTGGTGTAATGGAAAGCGACACGGAATGAAAAATTGGAGTAGCGAGTTCGAATTTGTCGGGTTCGAAATATTCACTTACGCACAAAAAAACAACTTTGGAAAGGCATGGATCCATCTCTTCCTTCCGGCTATGGGTTAAATGGCGGGACTTGTAGCTGGAAAAATCATTGTTATTCTCAAAACATTGTTAATGTAATATTCACTCGCTTCTCCAAAAAAGAAATATTTTTACAATTCAAAATATGTTTCGATTTTAAGTAACCTACTAAGGGTTGATAAGCCATAAAAACAAATGAATCAGTTAATGTTTACTGTTACAGTCCTGTAAACAAAATATCTCCCTATCCGTTTGATTCGCTTACGAAGAGAAGGTACGAGTCATTGTGATGGTCAAGGCAACAAGAAACATCTAGGAAAGAAAGCCGCCATTTTTACACAACTACATACATGGCAAATAGACTTCTTTGTGCCAGGCAAGTATGTCTAAAGAGACGAGGAAGCGGAGCAAGCGTAAAGAAAGGAAGGATAGTTTACAATAGGCATTGTGGAAGAGCTATCATATTTCTGACAAAGATTAATTATCTGAGGAAAATTGTCTCAAAGTAAGGCCCTTAGAATTTGGCGTCTGGAAGAGATGCTTGAAAAAAAGCAAGTAAAAATGGAAAGGGTCTGGTAAGAGACTGGGACTTTGTCACTTGTCGGCTTTGTTGGGGAAGAGGCTTTTTCTTTCCTTCGACTGATGTGTTTTCTATTGTTTCGCTTTCTTTTATTGATCGATACAAGGCGAATTTGAATTTTAGATTTGAGGCAAGCGCTACTCTGATTTCAAACCAAACGAATGAAGATTCACTGTGACGTGGGGAGAATGTTGTGAACCAAGGGCAAGTTCTCAGATAACCTGTAGGTAAGATATAATTACTGATAAACAACTTAATTCATACTCTGGACTGAATGACGGATGACATTGTTCGGATCAAGTTCTGTTGTTTATTTCGTGAAGGCATTTCTTATTTAACAAGGCCAGAGATTTAGAGCAGCCATTTTGCTTTTCTATATAATAGTACCTAAAGGGGATTAGGCGTCATATTTTAAAAGTATTTTATTCTTTTCAGAACATCACAACTTTCGATTTTGGAGTCAACCAAAAATATTTGGGCGTCTATCCTGACCTTTAACTCAGTAGCACCAATTTCGCAAAATCAGCTACAACAACCTGAGTTGCACTTTTCGCTCTTTTTGAGCTAAATGGCTGGTATAAAACAGAAGAATTACTTACACACACACACACACACACACACACACACACACACACACACACACACACACACAGAAACACACACGCAGAAACACACACACACACACACACATACACACACACATATACATATTTATATGAAGAAAGACTAAATGAAAAACTATTCTTTACCAACGCGTTACGCCCTCTGATGGACTTTATCAAGGCAAATGTATAGATTTTATTTTGCAACATGCATTTATGAACGCAAGTA
>OZ038501.1:46517105-46607105 GCA_964036315.1 Acanthosepion esculentum
ATACAACAAATCTAGTAGAAAGTTTGAAATACTTAGCTTTCTTGAATTGTTGAAGGTAAAGTTTTTGAAGTGCGGCGTGCTTGGTTAAAAGGCTGATAGTATAAATGGCCAGTGTCAACTGGCGAAAACTTCAACGCTGGACGCAGTGAACTGAAACGAAACCTTTCACATGTCTTCAGACACTCTTCTCTTATTAATTTAATTTTTCTCCTCATTTTATACCAAAAGGAATTTCGCATAATCCCGCGATTTTTTCCACTTTCTTTATCTTGGCTCTACGGTTAATTTCTGTGGAGACATGGTTCTCATTGGGCCAAAGCAATTTCACATAGGCTCGCAAATTGATTCCTTTTTCTTCTCACTTCACCGGCCAATCTCCGTGAAGACAAGGTTTTCATTGGGCCATAGAAAATCGCGAATTTCTTTCCGTCTTTTTTCTCAGCTCGCCAAATTTAAAGAGAGTGAGTAAAGGGGAGTTAATATTATTTCGTACTCACCACATTTACACATAAATTCATTACGGCTACCCGCTTTCTCTTAGTCTGAACACATTCATATCTATCTATCTATCTATCTATCTATCTATCTATCTATCTATCTATCTATCTATCTATCAAGCTTAGCTTAGACTAGCAAAAGGCTACTCACGAGACGCATGTTGAGGATCGAACTTACAAAGCTAGCAACTGATCAATAGATATTTTTCTATCATTCGACGCTAGTAGTCACTATAGTTATTTCCTGGGCTTAACTTAGTTTGACAAAGGCACTAAATGAGAATCATAATCATTACATTAGTAATGGCTTACTAAACCAGTTCGCTAACTACTACTTTATGACAAGACACTCAGTTATTTATTCAGAGGAGCTGAGTCTGGTACAAGATCATGATAGTGGGGAATTCGTGTAAGTTGACTTGGTCTATAAAACGTATATATGAGGGAAACTTCGAAAGTAATGTTTCTTATTTATTTCCACGAAAACTATAACAAATACGAGGAATATAACAACATCGTTGGACAGAAAGGATTTTCAGCAACAAAACATTATTAATTACACAGTAATCCTAATTGGCTATGCATTGTTTGCAAACGTTGAAAAAGAAGAACGTGTTCAGTCGCGCCCGGAACGTTGCTTGTGACATTCATTCCTACTGCCTCTGCGGAGACGAATTACCAACCCCGCCTAATTGCGTTTTACGTCCATCGTTTCGTCTCTACAAATGATTAGTTAACATTGATGAATATCAATAGATGATTTCATTTCCTCATAAAAGAATTCAGTGATTTACATTTGTATGATCTTTTATGTCAGATGGTATTTTGTCACCATGCCACTCAGCTGGTATCTGCATCAATGTGTAATAGAATATGAGGCACTGGCGGGAAAGTTCAACATCTACGGCTATACCACCGATATCCACCGGGCATCGTGGAGCAACATAAGAAAGTGGTAAGCATTACCTTTGGAGCGATATATATATATATATATATATATATATATATATATATATATATATCAGACACACACACACACAAACACACACACACACACGCATACATATATATATATATATATATATATATGTGTGTGTGTGTGTGTGTGTGTGTGTGTGTCGGTGTGTGTTTGTGTGTGAGTGTATGTGTGTGTGTTTGTGTGTGTGTGTGTATGTGTGTGTGTCCCCGATCATCACGTGGCCATGTTCGAATCGAAGCAAAATCTTATCAATACTAATTGATTGCTTGTCTATTCTGATGAAGTGTTAGCCATTAAAGAAAAAATTTCTTACAGTGACCAATGGCCTCTAAAACACTTTTAAAAGATTTATTTTGGATCTAGTGACAAGGTGTTAATAGCAAATCTTTTAACTTACTGAAGTCCATTAGAGTGAAATGTTTGGCCCAACACATCCGCTTAGTGCTCAATAGGATTGGAATCCGAACGTTTGGTGGTCAGGTAAATACTGTGAAGTTTTCTTCATGTTCCTGAAACAAATTTCGTACAGTAAGGCAGCGCGTATAAACTTGATGAGAGAAATCACCGTCATCGTAAAAGAATGATGCCGTTAAGTTTACATGGTGATTTTCAAAGGGTAGTTTAGATGTGGCACAAGGCCGAAAGAATGGAGCACCCAGTGAGGATCGAACCCCCTATTCAATCATAATTGATATAGCGAGAGAAGCTTGCTAACCATTACATCATGAAGAAGTTCACATGATCTTCAAAGACATCGAGAAATTCGGTAAGCGACAAAGTACGTTCCGTATGAATGATAAGTATCAGTGTTTCTCCTCAGAATGTTGCCTAAACCATCTCACTATCTCTGGGCGTGTTGCTTTCCTCACAGTATTTCACCAGGATAACAACTCACAGTTATCTTGCCATCTATTTTATTCATGAAAAATCAAGATCCATCTTGATATCGGGTTTAGTTGGTTACGCTTTTGGCGATGGACATTAATTAGCATGGATATATAGTCTGTTTTGAAGAATTCCTTAAATCTGTCTGGAATTTGTGCCACAGAGGACATCGGCTCAATGTTATTTTTTTCTAAATCTTACCAACTGACTAAAATCTGACCATATTAGATTGTTTTGCAAGGGTTTCGAAAAAATAGAAAAGTTAACAAAATGAATGAGAGAATGTTGAAAGTTATATAATGTTACTGAGTCCGTATTAACATATAAAATAATTGATAAGGGGTCTCCCCTTGTCACACAGATGGACTCGCCCGAGGTATACATATACTACTACCAGTGAATAACCGGAGAGTAGTATTAGAGGAGGGTAGCACAAGAGTTACAGTCACGAGCACGTAGACTCAGTAAGGAGTCATACCGCGATACTTCAATACCAAGACTGTATATATATTATTGTTACTAACCCGCATTCCTGGATCTACTAACCCGTATTGCCAGTTTGTATTATTACGTTAATACATTTATTTTCCTTATCTATTCCTTGTGTTTGTTATTTATTGATATCGGATTTCATCTCGGAATCCACAACAATAATAAAATATTTATTTATTTCCGTATATTATATTTTTTAATCATTTCACTCCAAGTAAGGCAATAAATCCGCTAAGACGCGGGGGGGGTTACAGAGCGTTAGAAATCATGAGAAAAACTACTAATAAGGACAGAAGACAGTAAAAGAACAAGAATTAAGAATACAGAAGATAACGATTCACATTGCCGTTTCATTTTTGAAGATCAAAGTTGACTGGGAAGCAAGAATTTGGCGAGAGTTCCACAAGTGAGAAGTGCCATAGAAGAAACTGTTAGCATAGAATTCATGGTTATATAACTATTGCAAATGTAACAATCTAGTACTGCGCTTAAATTCATCAATCTGAACAATTACCGTGAAAGTATTTACAGAAAGGCACAGATAAGCTAAATTACTGTGGTGGAAAAGTCACTGAAGTCGAGATAAGACACAGGGCCAATAACATTGCAGATTCTTTTTTTGATTTTATCAAGAATCTCTAAATATATAGAAGGAGCACCAGACCAGATGTGGAAGCAATATTCAATACAAGAACGAATGTTAATCTTATAAATATAAGTATGAATCAAATATTAAGAAAATAGATATCTTTTGAATTTATTCATAAATTAAAAAAAGATTACGCTGTACGTAGCCTAATAAAACCTGACACTTACAAATAATTTATTACAATGTATTTTTAAATAAGAATAGATATTATATGCTAAAACCTACATGATATATTAAACATGTGTTTACAAGTATATCCTGAAAATTTTACCAGCATTGAGTAGTAGATACTTATCTTAGAAAATTGGCTTTACTTAAATTTTCGACTTTTAAGTGGCATTGTACTTTTAAACTTTATTATATCAGTGCAATCTATATACAAGTTTGCATATATTTTTGCTAAGACAGGTGTTAATTTACAGATTATATACTGTGTCTTTCTGAAATGAAAAATTATTAATGACTACTAAATATATATTAAATGTTAACTGAGTAACAAAGCCATTCGTTTGTGTTCTTTGACATCCGCTTTCTGGCTGACGGAATTGTGGGTAATTGCTAAGACGATTAAAGTTATCTCATTCTTTTTTTATTCGTTGTGACACAATCGACTGAGGAAGTAATACTCTTGTAAAATCTTCGATAGCCGTAAGTTATATTTTTATTTGTAAAATTATAGCCGGCACTTTGATATCTTTAGGCTGAACTTTTGAATTCTAAAGATATTTCACAAAAGCATCCGGTTTTTGAAAACGATAATTTTTTATATCTGTCACCTTTTGCCAGTCAATTTCCAAATGATAGCGAAAGGTAATAAATGGAAATGAAAGATGTCGATACGACTTTAGCTAAGTTTGTAGTAATGCATAAAGAACAGAATTTGTTTAAGAAAACTTTAAACAAAAAACACCTTGTAGAAACAATGAAAGTTTTCGGTCACATCTTTTTACTTTAGCATTTTTCACATCTTTTGCATCTTCGATTTTCTATGTACCGTATTTGACGGCATATAAGGCACAATTTCTTATTAAAAATATCTTTTAAAATTACCCTGCGTTTTATTTTGTTTTTGGTAAAATTCAGGTAGCATCCGACGTGCAAATCTTCGGGATAACAACTGAGACATTACTTATTGAACAATTTAGTTCTTGCCACGTTGACTGATAAACTCTTACAACAACAAAATTCTCAAATTGCCATATTAGTAAAAAACGCACTCACTTAAATTTAAAATAAAATTCAACCTTAGCGTTGCAACTGCATGCTTCACAAGTTTGTGTCCGTTATCAATAACACATTTCAAAAAAACATATTTCGATTCGCATTATATTTTTTCGTCTCCGATGCTACCTGAATTTTACTATTTTTAAATTTTAAAATTTTGTTAGCGAAGGGATTTCGCCATTTTATATCACTAACTTTAGTAACTTACTTTTTGTATGAATGATTTATTGTAATATATATATATGCGCCATAAATATCTGAAGACTCTACTCCATTGTGACTAAATGTTTCAAGCAATGTGTAAAACTTGGACACGACAGAGTATTTGATTTTAGATATTTCTGGGTTATATTCCTGCTCTAGCCCCGGTAAGCCCGGTTGCTGTGTCTTTTTGTTGGCTGCTTTTCGTTTTGATAAGTTTATTATTTAAGATAGCTATATATATAATTCATATATATATATATACTAGCTAAAAAGCGGGCGTCATTTAAGCTAGCTCCTGCGGAGGATTCTTGATTAGGCCTTCATCCCAATAGATAGGCAGGAGTAGATGCGATAGACAACAATACAGAAAAAAACTACAGAACTCAAATTGATCGCTGCATTTAAGTACTGCATTAATATTTAAGATTACCTTTTAAAATTTCGCAATTAATTGCGATTATTCCTAAATTTATTTCCAATTTATTTCCAATTTATAAAAATTGTTATCGTACAAAAATAATTATCGTAAAAAATCTCGTAAAAAAAATTAACGAAAAAAATCGCAATAATGAAAACTTGGGAATCCAAAATTTCATGATTGAGTGTACGGACTCGGCCCGGAATATTTTTAATTTGCTCACGGATTTGGTCTGATTCCAAAATGTTATAACATGTTGGTCTACGGAAAACACGGAAAATTTTATTTTGAAACACTGTAATCTGAGAACAGTATATTTTTTTCATTTGAACATGGGTTATTCAATGTTAGAGAGTTGTGTCCCTTTAATTGTTTTTATCATTAGAAGCGAAGATGGCGGAATTCGAAAACAATTGCAATAATGAAAACTCTCAGGATTACGTGTCCGGATCCGGATCCGGTCCAGAATGTTTTTAATTTGCTCACGGAGTCGACCTGATTCCAAAATTGTACGATATGATATGTTGGGTTACGGCTTCTAGGAGTAAAATCGAAAAAGTATTACACAGTGACACGCTGACATTCGCATTTATTATATATATATATATATATATATATATATATATGCAGAACCCCTTCCCCATATATATATATATATATATATATATATATTTCATGGCTTGGCTTCACAAAACGAAGATCACAAGGGAGTCTGTACACAGCGCTTGTAGGTACGTTTGTGACTGATATGTCCAATACAGGACAGGCATACTCGGAAGTGGTCCGCTGCAAAACCCCATCTGTGTAGGCAACAAGGGCAGCATCGTCAGCAAAGCTCGGATAAGTTGCTCGATGGTCTTTGTCTGGGCTTTTAATTGTTGTAGATTAAACAGGCCACCATCGAGACGGTATCTGATATAGACTCCGTACTCATCATCAAGATCTTTCATGGCTTGCTTGAGCATCATGCTGAAGAAGATAGTGAAGAGAGTCGGTGCCAGAACACAACCCTGCTTAACACTATTGGTGATCGAGAAGGACTCTGAGAGATTGCCGTTGTGTCTAACTTGGCCATGATGATCCTCGTGTAGTTGGATGATCATGTTCAGAGACTTTCGGGGACCGCCGAGTCGCCCCATGATCTGCCACATTCCTCTTTTACTCACTGTGTCGAATGCTTTCGTCAGACCAATAAACGCAACATACAACACCTTGTTTTTCTCCCGACACTTCTCTTGCAGCTGCCGGAGAACAAACACCATGTCTGTTATTCTCCTGTTGGTTCTGAAGCTGCACTGACTCTCTGGAATTTGCTGTTCTGCGATGGTGGGTACCAGAACTCTTGCAAGAATATTTCCTACGATGGAGAGCAGAGTAATCCCTCGGTAATTGGTGCAGTCAGATTCCCCCCCCCCCCGTTGTTCTTGTACAGGGCGATGATGACTGCATCACGGAGATCATATGGTATTTTCCCTGCTACCAACAACAGCATAAGAGCACGTGGAGATTCATATGCAAAACTGGATTTTAATCCATATTTGATTCTAATTTACACACACAGACAGACACACACACACACAGACACACACATATATATATATACATACACACACACACACATATATATATATGTATATATATATATATATATATATATATATATATATATATATGTATTTATATATATATATGTGTATTTATATATATATATATATATATATATATATATATATATATATATATATATATATATATATATATGTAATCAAATATGGATTAAAATCCGACATAAGGAATACATCAGAGGAAATGTTTGAAAATGATTTATGGAAAAATATTCCAATCCCTTTGAGTTTTTTAGTCTTTCATTCTTTAGGCAGATCTCGTGTTTATATCTTGTGGTGTTAGTGTGTGTGTATTCTTGTGGCATTTTTTTCTGTCTAGTCGTGTCCATGCTTTTAATTCCTGAAGATGATAGTGGGAGGAAAATCAGACGGGCGATACTTGGTGCATTGGAGTTAAATACTTAGGTTACACCGTCCTGCATCTTACATTTTTAAGTGTGCGTTTTATGAATGTTAGTGATACGAAAAAGTGTGTCTGACATGTATTTATAGATGGAAGGATATTAATTAATATTTCTTCTAAATACTTTCTTCGTAACAATGAGGAACAGACAGCACAAAACACAAATGCAACGGAAGATTCTTTCCCACAACTCATTTCCCCAAACTTCTGATGATGCTTAAATAAAAGCAAAACATGTTAAATTTATAAACGTTTCCTTTTATGTGTTCTTAATTTTATCATATATATATATATATATATATATATATATATATATATATATATATATATATATATATATATATATAAATAAAAAGGAAAGAACAGTAAGATATAAAATCCGGTGTTCTTATAGATATTTTTATTTTTACACAATAGTGCTCTATGTAAATTTAAATTTACAGAGCATTAATATTATAAATTAATAGATTTAAAATATGGTTTTACCGCTACACAGTGATGACCATGTTTCAGAAATGGAAGCTAAAGCCCCTGAATTTAATTTTGTTATTAATAATAAAATGGTTTAATAACAAAATTAAATTCAGGGGCTTTAGCTTCCATTTCTGAAACATGGTCATCACTGTGTAGCGGTAAAACCATATTTTAAATCTATTAATTTATAATATATATATATATATATATATATTATTACTACTACTACTACTACTACTACTACTACTACTACTACTATTACTACTACAAACATTATTTTAGTGGGTACACGTATTTGAGCTCCTTTCTTTGTTTTTCCTTAAATCGTGAAATTAACAACTGCTCTGAATTAAGAAGACATATATATATATATATATATATATATATATATATATATATATATATATATATATATATATATATATATACTCGACTCTCCCGTCAAATTCGACGTATGAGGGTCAAGCAGATCACTTCCTAGGAAACTGACGGCCCGACACCAGAACATGAGATTTGATTATAGTGATGAAGGTTTCGTGCAGGACCATCCACACTTTTTGAAGGGCCGAATACAGAGACCTGGTGCACTAAGTGCCACAAGGTCCCCAAACGAACCTCTGCAGGTTTTGAATTCAGAGTTGTCCTTCTCCTAGACCAGTTGCCATCCAAGGCTATGGAAACGGGTCTGTCCTACTATTTACCCATAGCTGGAGGGAGAAGAAGAGGATTAATACCTTTCCAAAGGTCTGGAGGTTGTGCCAGTGAGTAAAAATGTCAAACATCTCGGGTAACATGAGTATCATGTGCGCGGTGCTATCCTTTTTGAAATAACACATGGTCGTTTCTGTCGTAGGAATGGGTGTAAAACGGTATGTCCAGTATTCTGGATGTACATGGCACTATCTCCTGCTCAAACACCAAAAGTTAGCGAAAGTTAAAACTGATAGTACCTCAGCCGAGGATACCAGGCGTTAGACATGTAAGTTGTGCGAATAGACTGTTGAAAATATCTCTCCGCAGGTCTCTATCGTAAAGGCAAACGACCATCATTTGCATGGTTCAGAACCTGCCGTCATCATTGAATGCTCGAATTGGCTATCCCTCGGGTGAGCTTGCTGCATGGGATTCCTAGAATCCATGTTGGCACCACTGGAACCACGTTTACTCTGATCTACCACTGCTGCCCATAGAATGTATACATATTCGTGAGCATTGGTGGCCAACCAGAACCTGGATTACGGTATGGTAATGACAATATTACCCGTTTCTTTATAAGGAAACTTTCGACATTCATTAATCAAGGAGCCAGTGATATTGTCAGTTGAAATTTATAAAATCTTTCTATTAAAACAGCCTTTCAGAAAAAAATATGTTTCTCAAGTTCATTAAGTGTTATTAATTTCCAGTTTTGATGAAGGCTTCCGTGCTAACCTCTTTTTTTGAAGTAGTGTGGAACGTCACATCCAACATGCACAACAATTCTTTGAAAGGACCGTCCATAATTGGGTGATAGTTCGACACCTGTCAAACAGCTTTCTAATCGGGCTCAATTAGAACGAGTTCATTTCCGTTACATTACACCAGTTTCCATTTGGCTGCTTTCACCACGTTGAACATTATCGCACCAAACGTCATACTTTATAGCTCAGACACAGACGGCGAACAGGTATGAACTTTACTACACCACAAGTTAACGGAACACGTTGAATGTCTTCTCACCAACATCATGCAAACACTGTTCAAGGTCAAAGTCAGCACCGTCCTTTAGAAGGATGCAATTTTCTTCACGTTACTATGTATATATATATATATATATATATATATATATATATATATATATATATATATATATATGAATAAAGACAAAAGAAAAACTTATCTTATCCAACGTGATTCATCATCTGATGCACTTTTTCAAGGCAAATGTCCTTCAGAGGACGAAACGCGCCGGCTAAGATAAGTTTTCCTTTTGTATTTATTCATATTGTCCTTTTACAGATATATATTTTAGCTATATCTGAAACTTTACACACATACCCGCACACACGCATATTTATATATGTGTGTGTGTGCGTGTGTTTGTGTGTCTGTGTTTGTGTGTTTCATAAATGTCACCATAACACAGGGTGCAACAGAAGTACCTCCCACATATACACCCCCAGAAATACCTCACACATAATGGTAAAACATTAGTGGCAATGATGTCTTCACCTAGCTGATATTATGTATGAGGTATTTTTGGAAAGTATATATGGGAAGTATTTCTGTTGTACCCTATATATATATATATATATATATATATATATATATATATATATATATATATATATATATATATGAGTGTGTGCGTGCGTGTTAGGACAAATTAGTACATCCATAGCATGATACATAGTTATTAAATTAATTTTTGGTATAATATTCAACGTAGGTGATTAATATTCACTGAATTAAATGAATTAACAAGAGTGAGATATTTTCATTATTTGGCAACTTACTTTTTGATTTAACTACATATGTGTCTATTTCACTCTCTCTTTATCTGTCTGCCTGTCTCTCTCTCTCTCCCTCTCTTTCTCTCTCTCTCTCTCTCTCTCTCTCTATATATATATATATATATATATATATATATACATGTATGTATGTATGTATTTACGTATGTATTAGACGAAACGCAACTTAGTGCGGGTTTTATAAAAAGTGAGCACGGCAGAGAGGAATCGCACGAAAATTTTTCCCTCGGCGGCGATTTGAAATAATTTTTTTCCACAGAACTCGGACACCTTCTGTGGGGTTTGGCGTAGACCTTGAGTGATGAAGGCGTCACTAGGGGATCGGCTAGTGACATGAGGGCCCGCGAGGCAAGCAGGACGTGAGAATCGAAGGTGTCAGTGTCATCGGTTGGGTTGGCGAACGTCACGCTAGAAACGTTGGGGGCAAAAGAGAAATGGTTTGATAAAGTGGCGGGAAAATGTCGATGGAAAGCTGATTAGAAAGAGACATTGTCAACTGATATGAAGAAAAATGGCTAGGTGTGTGTGAGTGAGAGAGAGAGAGTGGTAGAGTAAAATGGAGGATTCGAAAGATATAAGTGGATGTTTGAGAATGCAAGAAGAAAGAGAGCCGGATAGCAATCGACGAAGAAAGAGGGAAAAGGAGATTGAAAGAGAAAGTGAGATGGATAAAGTAAAAGAAGGAGAGAGAACTGACAAGATTAAAAGAAGAATAAAAAAAGAGAAAGATAGAAGTGATTTATAATGAGTGGGGATGTGAAAGAAAAAAATAGAAGTTTTTGAAGAAAGGGAAAGAAAAAATTAGAAGATTAGAACAGAGAACTGTTTTAAAAGAGAAAGTAAGAAAACAGAAATGAAAATATTCAAATGTTTTTTTAGAAACTGAGGAGATTGATTGAAAAAGGAAAAAAAGAAGCTGGAAGAAGCAGGCGATAAAAAAAGAAGAAGGTAAAAGTGGATTGGCAGAGAAGCACATAAAATACAAGAGATTAAAAATTCAATCGAAAAATTACAGAGAGAGTGAGAGAGAATCAGGGGCGATAAATAAATTTTGAAATTTGCGACTTTTTGTATTACTAATGAGAAGAAAGTCAACCCAGCGTTGAAAAATATGGGGGGGGGGATCAGTTGGCAACATCAGTAGAAAAATGAATCAAATAAATACTGCCTGTTATGTGCCATTCGGGATACATACTTAAGCGATCATGTATCTGTCCATCATGTATCTGTCCATACATGACTGACGAGGCAGATTATTTCTCGCAGTAGGTGGCCATTTCTTTCTGCGGTAGACCAGTTGCCATCCAAGTCTATAGAACCCGGTCTGTTTACTCATTGCTGGGGGGAGAAGAAGAGGATTCATACCTTTCTCAAGGGTATTAGCACGTAAGTGAATGTAATGGATTCGACTGGAATTCGAACTCGGCTCTCCGAGACGCTATCCATTGCTCCACCGTAGCAGAGTTAAATAGCGAGATAAAGGAGAAAGATAACATAAGGAAGAGATTAAATAAAACGATCAACAATGATTAATAGATAAACTAGCAAACAAAATATTAATGAATCTATGTTTTATGAACTATATTTTCCTATATTTTGTTACAATAAGCTTAAACCATTTGAAAATGTCGATTGATGACACATACCAGACCCCGAACTACCCCCAGTCACGATGAACGGATGTTCCCTTAAGGAGGCCCGTCCCTTAAGGAGAGGATATTGGGCGTCAAACTCACACCGACTTCAAGTGGAACTCTTTTATACGATCCTTCGCTAAAGATGCAAGTAAAATAATCTGCTCATGTCCCGTTCCAGTAAATACCTGACTTCGCTATATATATATATATGTGTGTGTGTGTGTGCGTGTGTGTGTGCGTGTGTGTGTGTGTGCGTGTGTGTATATTTCAAAAATTAGATGATCAGCTAATCACGCTGCCTTGGTTTCAACCTTTAGGAATCCTCAGGCGATATAGGCCAAATCTATTACACACACACACACGCACACACACACACACACACACACACACACACACACACACTCACATATATATATATATATATATGTATATGCGAAGAAGTGATTAAAAAGAACCGAACAATTCTGGTCAGTTGGTCAGATTTTAGAAAATGAGTCGGACCGTGAACACTTCAGTAGCCCTCGCCGATGTACGTCAAATGATATACTTTAGTTATAGTTTAGAGGCGGATCCAGTATTTTGAGAAGAGTTGTGATTCAAATTCAAAAATTAGGGTAGGCACAGTTAACCACCGATGTCTTAACGCTGAATGTCGGCACTTTCGTTCGGTGTAGACATTTTTCACTTCCACTTGTGTTGTATTCAGCACGAGGATATATTTATAGTCGTACTAATATGCTCACATTTGTTGTTACGATTATAACGTTTTGACCGTTGTGCCTTTTGGCCTTTTCAGCTGTTTTTCAATACGCGTAACCTTCGTGGAATTTCGACTGAACTCTTTATTCAATCTGCATGGGCAGATTGTTCTCTTTGTTGTCCATATCTACGGCTACGTCGTCTTGGTTAATTGTTCAATTATTGCTAGTTTGAGCATATAACTGTATTACCCGTCCCAAGAATTGAAATCATAGTCCTTAGGTCGCTATGTCGTTATGTCATTAGGGCCTAGAGAATTAAAGCGTTGGTTAATGCATTTGGTGACATAGTAATTGTAAGTTCAATCTGTGGGCTGGGTAATAAATATATAATATATATAATAATAGATATATACTTAGACTAAGTGGAAACAGAAGCAGAAATAACTGAACAAGACAAGATATCACGAGGCCAGAATCACAACGACTGAAACGTTGTGATCATAACAACAATGGTTATGGCATTAGTCCAATTGTAAATTATGATCGCTCTTCATTCCAGAAAGTACGAAGGATTTTACATTTAAAATCAGTTTTTACTTCTCGAAAAAAAAAGTCCGATTCAATGTTGCCTGAGTTCGATGATTACCAAATTTTTCTTGCAGATCCGTTCACAGTAATGAGGGTTCGCTTCTCGCTGTTGCCTGGCCTCCTGGTTGGGATAGTTTCGCTTTTGTCACAGTGCAGTTTTAGGGCACAGGAAAATGCTGTTTATTAAATTCACATTAGCCTGGCTGTAGTATGTAATATCATCTCTATTCGGAAGTTTGGCGTAACACACTCTTCCTGCCATAATTATCCCCATAATTTATCCTTCAATTGAATACAGTTATGAAACGATTTTATAATTTTCATTACAACAGAGAATAGACTGACTAGAAAAAAACTGGGTGACTCGGAATAGTGTAAAGAAACAGTGTTCACCACTTTGAAAAAGTTTCACATATGAGTTATATATCTTGTTACTCCGATCCCCACGAGGCGAGAGAAAGCGAGAGAGAGATAGAGAGAGAGAGAGAGAGAGAGAAAGTGACGAAGAAAAAGAAGTGTAAAGATAAACCCTGTTAAAAAGCCAAATTGTTATTGATAAAGAGAGAAGTTTAAGTGGCAATTATAGAAAAAGAAGGGAAAGAGAAGAAAAGAAGAGAAGATAAAGGGAAATTAGAGAAAAAGAGGGCAGTCTGGTTAGATGTACAGTGGGGTAATGGATAGTGGCTCGGATTGAGGAATCGGAGAGCCAAGTTCGAATTTCAGTCGTGTTCGTTACACTCACTTACGAGCAAATACACTTGAGAAAGTTATGAATCCATTCCATCTCTCTTTATCCCCAGCTATGAGTAAATAGCAGGGCAAACTGGATCCTATAGCCTTGGGTTGCAACCCGTCTAGGAGAAAAACAACTCTTCAAAACATTCATCATCCCCTTGACTTTTGTAATCGTAGGGCGGATCCGAATGCAGAAGCTACACTAACTTTTTTCCACAACGGTCTATCAACGTCAGCCATCACTAATTCTGGTACAGTCATACCTGTCCATTGTTTGACCTTGTCCAACCAGTTTTCTATTGGCGTCCTCTCCTACGTCTACCTTCAACGGTGCCTTGTCGTGCCTTGTAATGTGTCCAAGTCACGCTATTTTTAACTGTTTGGTAATGGCGAGAAGAGGTTCCTGGTGTCACACAAACTCATTGTTTTTTTGTTCCCAATAGAAAATGCCAAGGAGTTTTCCCATGCATTTGTTATCAAACGCTTGGATCCTTCTCTCTGTATCTGTGTCCACGTTTCACATCCATATAGATGAATGGATACTACCAGCGATTTGTACAGTCTGTACTTAGAAAACAGATTTCACTCCGCCATATTCTTGTCAATTTGGTCATCGCTGCGGCAATCCGTGTGCAGATTTTCGAGTTGTAGGAATCATCTTTAGATAAGATTGCGCCTAAGTATTTAAAAATGGACACTTCCTCCAGTGAATTCATAGTAATGTTGACACAGGGGTTATTGTTTGTGCTATTCATCATTACTTTGGATTTCTCGGGGCTGACCCCATTCCATATCTCTTTCAACAAGTTTGTTGGTAAAGTCCTGGAGATCACTGTTACTACCCGTTATGTGGTCAATGTCATCTGCAAAATGAGTAAGTTACAAACAAGTCTACCACCGATAGAGATTGAAGGATCATGGTCGTTCAAGGTTTCATGCATGATTCTCTCTAGAAATAGGTTGAACGATGTGGGTGAAAGTACGCATCCCTGTCGCACTCCGATTAGCATCATATTAGTGGTTTCGGCTGGCGGCCAAGGACTTGGAGAGGAGATGGGCGCCGCCAAGTTATCTACAAGCCCACCGAAAAGAAAGGATTATGAAGCAAAACAATGAACTATGAGTTAAATAGTCTCACTAATAGCCAAACATTATGAGTATGGTTACACCGCTGAAGACATTGGGCTCCTCCAACAAGAGTAAGAAGCCCCACCATCCTAGAATTGGATTTGGTTGCAGTCTGTTATTCACTCCGGAAATGTCTAGAAGTTCCGAATCGAATTTGATACTGTCATGGGAACTTACCCATAATAATAATGGACTATTCCGGACATTATAAATACTGCGCCTCAAGAGGGAGCAGAGAAGAGGATTAATTGTAAGAACATTGGAATAGTGATACTTGTCGAGACAACATAGTTCACTCTAACCAAATCTGATAGTCATTACCAATACTTCTACTTCTTTTGTACATATTTCTGTTTGTAATATATCTGTGTTATCCCATACCTGTGTTCGAGTTATTCTTCATTGGTTCTACCTTGGACTATCACCGTGGTACAAGGAACTTGGACCATAAGAGATACCAATAAAAAACTTTTGTTCTAAGAAAAGTTGATTCGTAATGACCCCGATATGTACCGGTCTCACCCCAGATGATACTAAAATTGACTTTGCACGCACTGTCACACTAGAGTATCAGAGAATCCAGATGCATCAGCGGGTTGACCTGGAAAGTGATTTTCTAGCCACCAGGTGCCGATTTGCGTCTCAGACGAGATGTCAGTAGTCGTCTCCAGCATGTACACAAGTGGTTGACCAACTGTTCTTAGGATATGGAACAACCGAGTGACAAGAAGATATATAAATGCTCTACGCGAGAGGGAAAGGGCAGAGAGTCTCTCACATCCACGAAAGAAGAAGAATTCATGTTTAGAGGAAATTACCCCTAGTCACACCCCCACACGCAGGGACAATAAAAAGAACAGGGATAGTCAAAAGACTAACATTACTACATAGATAGGAAATTGTGGAGAGCCATGAAGGGGCATGACGCATAAAAAAGAAGAAACCCTCGCAAGAAATATTGAACCTCGAACACTCAGTAAGTATCGATCTCATTACAGTCTGCAAGACTAGTTTGCTAATCGTAACTCTACAGAAAGGAATGTGTAAGTGATTTTGAAAGAACCAGTTCTTTCATTTACTAGATTAAAAAGAATCGACCAGCCTACAATGTAATCTTATCTAATATTGCAATCAGTTGGTACTGGCGCGATGGTCATAGAAAATGTGGTCAGATTTACATCAGGTACCTCATAACTGTGACTTTGTGACAGGCTAAGTTAAACATAGTAAATCACAAAAGAATAAACCGCTGGCGAAATTTGAATATGTCCCTTTTCCTCGGCAACTCTGCTGGTCCCGGGGCTGTAGCCTTAGCGATTAGACGACGAACACGAATGGTATTTCGCGCGTTTGGAAAAAAAATAAAGAATTAACCGTCTATGATTAGATTTGGGCTTCTGTAAATATAAGTTCTAATATGATTTAATCCTGCGATGCTTGAATGTTCGGATAGTCAACTCTCTGGAGTTCTTCTTTTCTATAGTGTAGATTGATTTGTTGGTTTTCTTTTGTTTATAATTTGGTCAGAGTCTGACTGACTTTGTACCAACTAAAAATTAATTTGCAGAATACCGGAAACATTTGCGCAAGTCAATAAAAAAATGAAAAATAAAACTAAAACTGAAAGGGATATGAAAACGAAAATATAGTTACTCGCCACCACCTAAAAATCGATTCCTTAGAACCGGGTTGATTTTGTATGACATCATATCGCTAAAACATCTCGGAAGCTGCTTCAGAGCAATCATTGATTTCACAACATTCCCTATTTACTGATTTACTATTGGCAGATTAAAGAAGACCTGTGAAATATCTCCTTTGCATTAGGTTCAGGCCAAATAAATTTCTTACGAGATATTTCATCAGTTGTCCGAGAAACAAAGAAAATTCCTCGCGACAGAGTCACAAAAAAAAAAAATTATCCTGAGATATTTCATCAGCTATTCAGAGAGCAAAGACACTTCTTGCAATATAACGCGTTAGCCGCTCCAAAATAGAGTAATTTGTAAACTTCACCGGTAACTTTATTACAGGCGAATAAAAAGAATACACATGATAATTACTAAGTTTAATATAAGAACAGTACGCAAAAGTAGGGCACTCTATGTGGATTGAACCTAGTACATTTCTGACGCAAGCTTGTTAAGACTTGCGTGAAGGCACTCGCGGATAAAACCAAATATATACAAAAATGCAATGTCTTAAAAATGTAGTGTGTAAAAAATTTTGGTCTTAAAAAATACCAGCTAAATATAGTCACATTTCAAAATAACGCAATCGTTCGACGAGCGATGTTGATTGATTGATTCGTTTTTTACGGTTTATCAACTCTTTCCAGGTTATTTAAAGCCAAAACATATTTTTAGATTGTAAGAATTTTTTTGAGATAATAATGGTTTAGTGATACAAGTTTTTCTAATTATTCATGGCTGGGGGAGAAGAGGTGGATTCATACTTGTTCCAAAGAACACCAACGGAAAATTGAAACTCGGCTCTCCGATCCATTAACCATTGCACCACCTGCACATCCAAGCTTACAGAATCTGATATTCCCAAGCGGTCACCCATCTAGGTGCTAACCAGGCTCGACGGTGCTAAACATCTGTGATCGTACGGGAACCGTTGTTTCAATGTGATGTGGCCGTAAACCCGAAGAGTAAAACTATGTCTAGTTAACCAGTGTTTGTAAAGTGCGTTCAGTCCTCTACTCGGATCTTTTGTAGAACAAGTTAGCTGGTAGTATTTGCCCAACTTTAACGTTTATGTTTTCTTGACTTAATTATTAAATATAATGAAGTATGGGCGCGTGGTCGAGTAGTTAGATCGTTTTCCATACTAAAACTCAGGTTCGAATCTCACTATGGTCGATCTGTCGGGGAGGTAATCCTTGCTAGCGGCACCAGTGGAAAGTGCCCTAAAAGCGTACGACAGGTTGACTCAAGCTTTGCGAGTAAAAACAGAACTAACAGAAGGCCGCCGATAATTGTCCTTGTACAAAGTCACAAGCCATCTTGACCAAGATTTTGATCGTACTGACCTTGTCAAACCGTTGATAACTAAAGTCCGTTTAGCAGAGTTACAGTGTAAAGCGCAGGTACGAATGTGCCCGAGCAGGCGTCTGATGAGTAATCGACCATCATTAAATGAAGCATTATTAGTTATATATATATATATATATATTTATATATATATATATATATACATATTACTAATATTTCTTTCAACTTATTTCCCTTCATTATTTATATCAAGTTGTTATAAGAAGTAATTATCATGTACTATACGTAATACTATGTTATATTCCTTAGATGAAGCACTGTCAATTTTTCCAGTTTATTTCTGTTGATTTGTATCGTCATTCTAAAATCTTTAATTTAGTAGTTTAGATTTTGATGAGATTCTCAAGTTCATTTCTTTTCCTCTGGCTAAATTTGATCTTTTGTGATTGGTGCTCTTTTGAGCCTAAACTGTAAGGCTATTTCATCAATGCGATATTAGTGTATTTCCAAATAGCGTCAGTGGTCGGTGTTCAAGCCCTGTTAAAGGCAAGGATTTCAGGGCAAAGCATACTGCCTATCTTCCATTTCCCTTTATTTGTTTCTATTCTGGACTAATCTAAGCTTAGTAAATATCTTTTACATGAAAATATTTGGTTCCGGAGAACCAATTTGCTTCCTACAACTTCTACAGCCATAGGAATTTCACAGCAACTTTCGCAGTTTCTTATTCAATTTTGTTAGGGTATCTTTTGTTGATTAGTCAGAATGCAATTAAAGGAACAGGGACGGAAGTACAAATCAGACAAACAAGATTGGAATTTCCTCCCTCTCCCTAATCTTTAATTTTTGGGTAGAATTCTATTGTTTTAAATGCAGAGAAAGGAATTCCTCCCTTCCTTAGTTTGAAAATTATGAAAAAAATCTGATTATTATTATTATTATTAGTAGTAGTAGTAGTAGTAGTAGTAGTAGTAGTAGTTGTAGTAGTAGTAGGATGATGATGATGCTGATGATGCTTATGATGTAGACGAATTAGAGAAGAGGTCATGAAGAGTATTAAATTGGTTTATATATAAAAAGCAAAAGTGATGAAAAGTACAAAAGAAAAAGCGAAGAAATGAAAAAAATGGAAGTGTAGAAGGAAAAAAATATAAAAGAGAGAAGGAGTGGGAGGTAAACGAGTGGAAGAGAAAATTATAGATGATTAGACAGGAGGACGGAGGACGTGAATAGAAAAGAAATAGATAAAGGAAGAGAGACAAAGGAAGAGAGACAAAATGGAAAAAAGGAAAAGGAAGTGAGAGAGACAGATAGAGTTGGAAGGAGAGACAGTAATATATATATATATATATATATATATATATAGAGAGAGAGAGAGAGAGAGAGAGAAAGAACGAATGGAAGGGATAGAAAACAGTAAATGATAAAGAGAAATATAGAGAGAAGAAAAGAGAAAAGAAGAGAGCAAAATAAGGGAACGAGAGATGCAAATAAACACAGTGATTGGGATAAAAAGTATATAGATATGTGAAAAGAGAAAGAGCGAATGCAAAAAGAGTTAATAGGAGAGAGAGAGAGATTAGAGAGACAAAGAGAGGAAAATGAAGAATGAGACTAAGTGAGAGGTTTACCGACAGGGTGAGAGGGATGGAAAATAAGGGAGATGCTTAGTGAGTGGGGAAAAGAGAGAAAGAGCAATGGAAAACAGTGTATCGGAAAGATAAGGATAGAGAGAAAGAGAGAAAAGAGGAAGAGTTGTCAAGAGTGAAAGAGAATGAGAAAGCGAGTAAGGAAAAGAAAGAGCGGGTGAAAAGAGAAACACAAGGACAGGAAAGTCTGATCCAGATGCTTTTAAAATCTTATTTGAATTGATGTTGCCCTTGTTTGTTTTTTTATATTCTCGCTTATTATTTTTAGTCTCTCATTTATTTTTGTTGCTATTTGTTAATGAATTTTCTTTTGTTTTCATCTGCCTTGAATTTTTTGTATTACAGATTTTCTAAATCTATTTTGATTTATAACATTACATTTTATTGATTGGCCAAATATTTCTATTGCTTGTCGTTGTTATTATTATTATTATTATTATTATTATTATTATTATTATTATTATTATTATCTGGATTTTCTATGTAATGAAAGCTGAGGTTTTAAACTGTAGATCAAGTGACAACATGTCTCCTCATATCTTGACATTACTTTACACAATGTTTTACTAACGATCTTGCCCGACTAGTTTCCCGTGTTTCTCTGATTTCGAATTATTCCTGCTTTTTTTTTTCAAAATGCTTACCAGAACTCTTCCATGTTCTCCAATAATTATGAGCAGTAATGCTATTTTCACATTTTCTATTTTTTCTCAGGCAAGATCCTCGTAGCAATCTAGTTTTTAATTCGTTTTTACTCACTAATCTATCAGATTTTCTTTTCTTTGTGTACTATACTTACTTCTGGTTTCCTAACCTGGATTGAGTGATTCGCATGGCCAACATCAGATCATCATCATCACCATCATCATCATTATCGACGTTATTATTATTACTATTGTTGCTGTTTGCTATGATGTTGTTTATTTTATTTTATTTTTTAATGATTTCCGCTGCACTTTTCGGTTCCAGCAATTTGTAAATGGAACACAATTGGCCTTCTTGTATTAAAATTGCATAAAATTATGTTATGTCTCTTTCTAATTTTTCTATTTGAAAAGCCGATAAAGTTGTCTGTTTCTCTTCATAGCAGAGGAAACAGAATATATATTCATTGTTATTGCTTTCCGACATCACCGCCGTCAATGTGGGAAGGCAGCATAGCGCCAGTCTTTCTAGAAGAGACGATTTTAAAAATCATCCGTCAGAAATCCCGCCTTCTGCATGAGAACTAGACATTAAAATATAAGCCACGAGGTCGTCTGCTCAAAAGATTTATCCAACATTTAGCATTATACACAACTCGGGATTCTAGTACGTTACTATTTTTCTATAGGAACTTTCACACAGCGGGTAGTCAGTTTCCAAAATACTATTTTTAGATAGAGAGAAAGAGAGAAAGAAAAAGAGAGAGAAACGGAGAGAGAGATAAACGGAGAGAGAGATAGAGAGACGGAGAGAAAGAGAGAGAGAGACGGAAAGAAAGAGAGAGAGCGGTAGAGAGAGCGGTAGAGAGAGAGAGAGAGAATCAAACAGATAAACAAAGAGAAAAGATGTTTGAGTTCCTGTCCTTGTCTTTTTGAATGGATTTTCGAAATTCAGTTAGTACCCCGACACTGATATTACTACGTAAATGTCTTATTTAAAAGAGCTTTTTACTTTGCAGATAATGGTTATGTCAGATCACCGAGCAAAAATGATATAAATTTTGGCCATTTCAGATTTTTCGTCGGTATTCATTGCATATAATCCTTCTACATTGGATTACGCAAAGCCAGAATGAGGATGTCAAACACTTTTTATCGGAAAATTAATTTTCACAATATTGCTATTGTTTCGTTTTTTTTTCTTCAAATAATAATAATAATAATAAGAAGAAGAACAAGAAGAAACTTAATAGAAAATAAACTAAATTTCTGAATTTAATATTTTATTATGAAAATTGATGCTGAATTATTACAGATTATGCAACAAAATATTTTTTGTCGTTGGAAATTTCTAGTGTGTTTAAGAGATTAATTTCAACATAAATTAATTTATTTTACATTCCATTCCCGAAATATTACTCTTTCTTACTCGGGCGCATTGTACATTTTGTAATGTAAGCCCATGATAGCAGGAGTTAATTCATTGATTTACATTTTAGAATCTTGTAACATACAAAAAGAGGAAAAAAAATGCATATATGAATTTTATAAAAACAAAAATATTTATTTATTATCAAAAAATCATCACAAATATTTAGTAATTTTATGCGGTGTAATCGGATTGGCAATCATTGGAAATCATCCAGTCTTTAGTTGTATGATATTTTACAACAACAACAACAACAACAACAACAACAGCAACAACAACAACAATAATAATAATAATGATGATAATAATGATAATAAATGTTCTGATGCTAATCCAAGCTGGCTGTAATGTCTTCTGGTCTTAACTGATTGCAGGTGTTAATATGTACATATTTTGTCTTGGTGAATTAAAATAGGTTTCAGTGAATATTCTCATTCAGTACCGTAGATTTGCTTCTCAGTTGCCTGACCGTAGCCACTTGGGAACGCCCCCCTCTCTCCTATAGGAGCTGACATAATGTGCATCTTTGTTCATGAGCGGGAGTAGTGACGGAGCATCATGGTCAAGTGTCTAGATAACGGTTTTATTTTACTTTTTAAAGGCGACTTGGTAATCACACCTAGGAACTATGAAGCATTCTCAATCAGAGATTGTCTGAGCGGATTATGTTGCTCAACCTGAAGGTATTTCAAGCTGGGCCCCACCTGAAAAATTATGCGCTGCTTTTATCAAATTCTGTCAATATTATCACGCTCATTTGGCTGTGATGTATGTGCCTGGTATACCCTTATGAAAGTGATTGTTATGATGGCTATCTTGGGCATCGTATATTTGTAATTCAGCATCATTTTGTTGGTATGCTGCTCCTTCACCACCACTACTACTACTACTACTACTACTACTACTACTACTACTACTACTATTATTATTATTAATAATAATAATCTTTCTGATTTATGTTTATAACTATTGACTTTTTATATCTCGACTTGAAAGGAAAATTGGCGGCTATAAATTATATTTGCGCCTGGCGAGTTAATGTTGAATAAATTAACTTGTAAGCAGCTGTTTAATAACTCTTGTAGCGGTATCTGACGATAATATAAGCATTTTCGGTAATGTAAGGTATACAAAGGTTATATTTGATGAGTGGGAGAAATAGGATGAATATCTTCTCTTTTCCTCGACTATGAAAATAGATTTTGGAAATGGATGAATGACAATAAAAGGTGGCGTTGCTTCTGAATATGACAAAGCTTCCAATAAATTCAAGTGTAGTATCGTATCAAAGAAATGTAACAATAAAATGCTTTTGTGTATTATTTCTACACAGTTCTGTGAAGTACAGAACAATAAATTGAATAATTCCATCAATGTGTCTATGAACAAATTAAACAGATATGTGGAAAATGAAAACTGAAAGTTATTAATAATAAAAATATTCGTTTGAAATGAACTTTTAAATTGAAAAAGTGAATTAGTTCGTTGAGAAATTCTTAAACAAGGTGAAAAGTCAATAATGAGAATAAGATTCCCGATCTGCAAGGAGTACGACTGGACGTCGTTTACAAACTTACAAAGTCGTTTATTCTTGAACTGCATTTATACTTTGATTTTGATTGGCTTAAAAATGCTGTATTCATGTTCATGATCCCTCCAAATAAAAAGAAAATTAGTATATGAACTTATACACGATCCCGATTGTCCACTAGCATTGTATAAAATGGCGGTGAAATTCATAGTGGATGAAAGATTATGATTTTGTAGATACTGAAGTGACCTAACCTAGTCTGGCACAAGGTTACAATTACGGAGTACTCAATGAAAATATGACTGAATTACCTAGTTTAATAAAGCTCTTCATCAGATAGCCTTAATTACTGTTGTTGAATCATTCAAGTATCATATTACTGTTATATAATGCGCATTTGTTTCTCTCTACGTGTGTCAATCTGTCGACGTAGAGTCTATGGTTATCAATCATTTAAACCCATCTGCCTATTCCATGTACGGAGTTTTATTCCAAAATGAAAATTTAAAGGCTTGAATCGTTGATTGTTGACTAATAATTGTGAAATTCAATTCTGCAGTAATGTTATAAATACACGCTGAATATTAGAAGATTTATATTACATATGATCACCATTCAGTTGTTTAAATTTGGTTATCATTGAATTATTCATCTTTTGTCAAAATATAATCAGCAGATAGAAAATCTCATTGGCCTTGAACGCCGTTCTATGAATTCTTTCTTGCTAGTAAATTTCTTATCTCTTACTTACAATTATCTCAAGAGTCCAAATGTTTCGATGGCTTCACTTGAAGGTTATTTCAAAATAGGGATAATTGATTGGGCGACAAATACTGAATTTGGTTGCAGTTGAAAGCTCAACTCTATTAAAGTTTGAACTGTCTTTGTTCTCATTAGCAATACAAGATAATACACATTATTTTTTTTAAAAAGCCCCTAAATAGCGAAATTCAAAAATTAGTAACGAATAGTTCAGTAGCTCATACAAATCTGTTTTCTGTCAGTCATGTGGAGCAAATAAGAGACCAGTTATGGCGAAGAATAGTTTGATATTTTACAATGTGTAAGGATTTTCATAGTCAATTTTCTGTGAAAACTGTTTGGTTAATAAAGCAGCTCATCTCAAAATGTCTTCTCAGCTAAGTTCAACAGCTGAAGATAGACAATCAGCATTTTGATATTTTTCATTGGATCTACCAAGACATATTTTATGATCATTGTTCACCAAACCAAACGAACTTTTATAATTTCAGGAAACAAGTCTTTCACTGGAAAATGGGATGTCAGTCTTAATTCTCATAGCTAAGAATTTTAAAACCGTTAAAGACAAATGCGTGGTTTGAAGATTGTTCGGGCTGGTTTTTAATCCAGAATGGGTGCCAAAAAAAGAAAAAAACATCTTTCGCATAAAATTAAAACTTTGCCGGATTAAAGATGTAACATCTGTTGTCTCTTTTCCTATTTATTCACAGTATTAGTAGTAGTCGAAGTATATTTGCTATTATGCCTGTCTGCTAGCCAATCCTTGTTACAGACGCTTGCTCAGGTTCATTTGTGTTTTTATTTAATAACCACAGAGCCCATCTGTGGTTTATACTGCAATTATGATGACCGGACCTCAGTTACGGTTTCCAGGAGAGGGCACCTCATATGGCATGATCAAGAGTTTGAACATGGCTAGTAGGCTGAAACATTAAGTCACAATAACTTGTGATTGAGTGCTCGCACAACCATCGACGAACAGTCCCGTCTACACAATTTCAATCATAACGTGGTATGGTTTTCAAGCATTTTCCAAGCTCTTCAGGCCGGTAACACTGAGTCAGCTTCCTGACCATGAGGAGATTCGAACCCGGGTCTCATGGTCGAAAAGCGAACGTTGTAATCACTTAATCGCGCGTATATATCTTGTAAGCGTAGCCAGACATGTGGCGCCCAATTAAGAATGAACTTGTGAGACAAATTTGCTAATCACTAAATCATTATAACATTTTGTATGTTTCCTATTAGTTAATTCATTATAGCTATTTTATTTCTTATGTTTCTCAACAAATAGCACAGCGGTATTCGAATTCCATTAGGAAAGGCATGAAATTATTTCTTCTTGCACTCTGACTCATCGCTAGATGACTTCACATTGCAGAATAGTTGAAGGGGAAAAGTGGCGGTTTTCGCGGACCATGCTCTCTTAATCGAATTTCCCGCCAAAGCTGTAGCTCTTCTTTGACGTTTGCAACTATTTTTATATCATCTGCTTTCGACTGTAATCGTTGAAAACTCTTCCAATTTCTAAATGTCACATCCAGCGGGAACATTCTTACTATCAGTATTTTTTTTATTTAATTACGTTGCAACAATTTTTTACGTACTTATTGATTGAGCTCCACTAGTAGAGAGTCAAAGATTCCTTCTCTTACTCAGTTCCTCACCTCCTGCGGCATCGAGATAGGCTCGAAATAAGAAACACCTGCATTATCTTTCCGTTATGAATTTCCCAGTTATTATTTTAATCACACCATTTTTTCAAGAATGATATTGAGTTACTTCTATAGAATTTTCGCACTCATCTTTATTTCAATGTTAACGTACTTTACATTTTTAGAAAGATTATTGCAATAGTCCCCCTTGAAGACATCATTTATAGATTCCAAGGTATTTAGCATTAATTGTAGAGCGTGACTTTTGACTTGCAAACAATGTTATTTGGTACAAAGCGAGTCAAATGCCACGCACTAAAGGAAAGTAACTGCCCTTTTTACTGGTTGTAGTCAAAAAGAGGATGCAATAACACCGGTACCCAGAATAAAATGCACAATCCTGCTTTCGATTATTTGTAACTTTTCATCAACTGCAGTCGAGCTCACAGAATCCACACCCTCCATTACATTTAATTGTGTACTCCATATTTCGTTCCATGACTGTATACTATGTACTTTGCTAGGGCTATATAAAGTTTTTAATACAGTTATCATTTTCCTAGACTAGTTACCAACCTCGGCTAGAAGGTCCAGTCTACCCTACTGTTTGACAAATAATTAGGGGAGAAGATGGATTCATCCATTTGTTATTGTGTGAAAATGAATGTAACGAACACGACTGGGATTTGAACTGGACTCGCCGATTTCCTGTTTCGAGTCATTGCACTACCTGCATATTAATAGCGTAGAACCTGTAATATATTAGGAGTTAGGATACTATCAGAAATGCAATTTGTTAATATTATTATTATTTCATTTGTTTGCATGTTCACCCGAAATGCCTGGTAATTATCACTAGAGACTGAGTGACAGCAAGTCCCCCTCACATCTCTAGTTATTTTCTCGGTATCGTCGCAGACCGCAGTAGGGGTGAAACCCGGACAGTCTCATCAAATCTCGGTTAGACTGGATTATCTAGCGGTGACTAGCAACTAGTCTCAGAGAATGAAAAGGTTTTTGATACGGTTTCAAATATGCCAAGTATTTTGGGCACTATCCTAACTTCATATATCAGAGTTTTCTCTATAACGAGCTGAAGTCCTAGTATTTTTCAGCTGTTTCAATTTCTTTCGTCTTCATCTTGTTTGTTCATAAGACAACCGTATCTACGATATGACGGGTCCTCTTTTTATACTTATCACTTGGATGGTGTGGCCGGTTTGAATCTTAAGACTGCTCAGTATATTTATTCTTTCTATTAATTTGTGCATCCTTACCCCCATCATGGATGGGAAATAGGTGACAAGAGATCCCAAAAATCATTATTCTCATTTATTTTAAAAGTATTGCAGTCTCGTTCGTTTCGTATCTTCCTCGCATCTCGTATTCTGGAAAACAATTAGCAAGGATCGGAAGAACCGTTCCCAATGTTTCAATAACTATGTACATTCATTTATTTTTCGTGTATTATCATTGTTACGCCATTTGCTTTGTCAATCCTTAAATTCTTCTTCTATTTATCTTCGTGATTTGTTAATATTGCAGCACCCTCCTCACTATTCTGTTATAACTTTTATCTATTACGAGACGCTTTCACGCTGTAACAATTTTCTTTTAGCTATTATTATTATTATTATTATTATTATTATTATTATTATTATTATTATTATTTCCTTAAATTTCTGTTATATACATATTTTCTTCCGTGTCCCAAACAGAGACCCAAGGACAGAAATATCGTTTGTTCCATTCCCCTAATCTTTGTGACAAAATCTAAATCTATTGAGTGTGTTTCTGTAATTCTTCCTTTCTTGAATGTTATTTTTTTCACATCTATCTAATCCGAAATCCATACTTATGTCGTCACTGAAACATTTTACATTATTGAGGAAACCCTTCAACTCATTGTCGTCTTTGGCAAAGAGTTTGAAATCATCCATGTAGAGTAGGTGATTAAATACTTTGTTGTTTACTTTATATCCATAGCTATTATTGTTTAGTTCACGCGAAAGGGAGGTTAAGGACATACAAAACAGAAGCGTGACAGGGATTCTCATTGAAAGATTCCTCGTCGGATATTCAGGCGATTGGAAGTGGCAGTGCCTTTTATGTGATTTATGTATAATGTAGTTTTCCACATTCCCATGCTGTGTTTAAGGAAATTTATTATTATTATTATTATTATTATTATTATTATTATTATTATTATTATTATTATTATTTTCTTTGTTCTCTGTTGTATACACATTTCCTTCCGGGTTCCATCGAGTGACCTAAGGTTAGAAATGGCTGCATGATATTTTCCACTGGTCATTTTTGTAAAAAAATAAATATTATTATTATCATCATGACCATCATTATATTTCAATTTCTGCTATGGTCACACTACCTACCAAGTCTGCTGGAAGACTCTCATAAAATCACTAGTTTTACATGGGCAAAGTTCTTCTTTCTGTCTGCGTTGTACTTATCAAGACAATTTTTGTATTTCTTTTCAGCTGGTATTCTTTCAATGTGCCGTTGTGTGATGGGTACCATTCTTATTTTCAATTTCCACATTTTTTCTATTTCGATTTTCAGGTCTTTATATTATTATTATTATTATTATTATTGTTTGTGTGTTATGCTTCCTGCTTTGTATCCTGTAAAGCCGGATCCAAACTATGGTCCTTAGGCCTTATAAGAGAATTGTCATTTAATAGCACTTTTCTTAGTATATGAAGTGTTCCTAGTAGGGTGATTTTCTGGGCAACTTGTATGTTGATGTTGACCTGGGACACTTAGTACAATTGCCCATTCCTCTTCTCACGAGGACCATTGTCAGTTTGAAATGTCATGTCCCAGAAGATAGTTACATCGTTATTTTGGGTAACTGTGTCTGGGTGGTGCTCATACCATCTCTCAGTGGTTTCGATTTTGTGCTTCTTGCATATCTTCCAGTGCACTTATGTCGCTACCTTGTTATGTTTCTGGGTATATTAATTTTTTTTGTCAGTTCCGGTCATCCTGAAATAATATGGTCGACAGTTTCAGCATATTATCCGCAGATTCTGCATTTGGGGTTAGTTCCAGCCTTGATTATGTGACAGTGATAGGATCTGGTTGCAAGGCTTTGGTCCTGAGCTGCAATAATTAGGCCTTCCGTTTCAGTTTTCAACCCGGTGCTCCTCAGCCACTGATGTGTTTTCTGTTGGTCTACATCTGCTTCTTTCGTTCTTTTTATGTATTTGCTATGCAGTGCCTTGTCCTTCCAGGGATTTTGTAATTTCATTTGGCCAAGTTGTTTTGCTTTCTGCTTTACTCGTTTGGCGTAGATGGAATTCGCTTCGTTTTTTGCTGTTAGGATTTCAGGTATATTTTGCTGTTTCTTGAAGAGTGCAGCTTCTTTGTTGATGGAGTTTATTTAGAGTTTTATTATTTGTAGGAGAAGGTCATTGATTTTTGTGAGGTAGGCTTCAAATCTGATTCTTGTAGTTTTTAGAGTTAATTCAAGTTGGATTAGACCTCAACCTCCTAAAACTCTTGGTACATACAGCCTATCAACATCTGATTTCGGGTGGTGCATCCTCATTTGGGTAAGCATTTTTCTGGTCTTGGCGTCGAATTCTTTTATGTCATTCAACTTCCATTTAATAATATTGACGCTGTATGTTACTACGGGTATAGCTTAGGTGTTGATAGCCTTCATTTTATTGGCCCCATTTAGTTCGCTTTCACTAAACGAACTCTTTTATAATATTCTTTTCTGATCTTTCTCTTCATCATTAAATGTTGTATTCCGTCTCCTTCATTAATTCCTAAATATTTATATGTACCACCTTGGTCGAGTTCCTTAATCTTGTTACTTATATCAGTGTCTTCGCTGAAGGTTTTGACAATGGTGAGTAGGTTTTTTTTGCTGTTTATCATCCTTGGCAAACTTTTAAGATCATCAATATAGAATAGGTTTACCATTCTGTAACATGTATCCGTAGCTACTGTTGTTTAGTAGGCAGATGAGTGGCGCTAATGCAAGACAAAAGAGTAATGATGATAATGAATCTCTTTGGAAGATCCCACTTTTGATGTTGATTGGTCTCCATGTTAATGACCCGTTTGTATGGTTTAAGTTTAGTGTAGTCTTCCAGTTTTTCATGCCCTCCGTTATGAATTTGACCGTTGTGGGGGCATACCCTGTATATTTTTAGGATCTTTTTTATCCATGAGTATGGAACAATGTCGAACGCCTTTCTGTAGTTGACCCATGCTATCCATAAGCTTATTTTCCTTGTTTTCACTCCTTCCAATATTGTTTTATTGATAATTAGTTGGTTCTTGCACCTGTAACTTCCTCTTTTATATCCCTCTGTTCTGTTCTGGGTGTAAATAGTTTTTCTCAAGGAAGTTGTATGTCCCCTCAGTTATGATAGTAGTGAGGATTTTGTACATTTTCCTCTATTTGTTTGTGTACTAGTTCCTCTGCATGTGTTTCCTCTGGGTTGTTGGCTTTTAGCTCCTGGATGTTAACGTTTAATCTATTTTTGATGTTTTCTCAGATGCTTTCGAGTTCTATGTCAGTTATTCTTTTTCTCCTGATGATGTCACGCCTGACATTGGCTAGTTTGTTGGCATCGCAGTTTAGTCTGTTGGGTGGTATTTCTCTCGCCAGATATTGTAGGCAGCTTTGGTCGTTGTTGTCATTGTCGGTGTAAAATGCTATCATTACTTCACTGTGAGGACTGTCCTCGGCGTGGTTTTCCTCTAGTTCCCGTTGGGTAGAGTTTGTTTCAGTTGCAAACTTTTCGATCCCAGCCTCGTTCCTCACTGGAGAACGCGGTCTTTGTTGACCCGCATGACGACCGATACCATTTATCAATACTTTTCGTTGCGTCAGCATTATAATTAGTTCGTATTTAACCATACGTGGGGGCTGGTTCGTGGGCGCCAGAGCATATCCATACCATGGTGGGCCATCACGTTCAGGAGGCCAGGCCTCCTTCTGCTATTTATTATTATTATTATTATTTACATATATTGAAGTTAACATGATCATGATTCTGGTTTAATGCCATTCAATTTTAGCTTTTAAGCTATTTTCTCCTAAGATGAACCATTCTTTTATTAATACTAAAACTGCTATTAATCCCTAATTAATCTTAATATTGCAGCTTCACCATCATCATCACCATCATCATCATCATCATCATCATCATCATCATCATCATCATCATCATCATCATTATACACCTTATTGCTTTTACTTTTTATTTATATTATTCCGTTTCATCCTTTTTCATTTCTACTTATTCCTTTTTATTCCACAATACTTTGACTTTAATTTCATTTTTTTTATTCTTTTAATTTCACTATATATACACTTTTATAACGAATTATTGGATTTTTTTATTCCCGCATTTCATATTTTATTTCCTGTCATTTTATAATCTTCTGTTATTTTTTGTTAAATTCATCTTTTACTTTATTCTGTAATCTTCATGTATTATTAATAATTTCTTTGCTATTTCTTTAAAAATTCTTTTGTTTCATTTTGTCCTCATCGCCCTCTTTCCGTCATGTTTTTTTCTTTTTAATTCCTTCGCTCCAAGAGAAATAAAGTCATGCTTCAAGAGCGAGGTCATTGGCCTACTGCTTTATGACGATTACATTCTATATATTGCTTTTCTAATTCCTTGCCAGACAATAGCAACGGTAGGCAAGTTCGACGAAACAAGGGAATAGATTTCTCGAAGATTAGACTCCATATATTGACAGTTGTTCCATTTTTTTCTTATTTTTATTTATTCTATTTTGTGGAATCTACAATAAATAGGGTGGGTGAGGGAGACAACTCCCAGCCATCGCAATAATGCTAATAATAGAAATACAAGCATTTTATAAACAAAACTTTATTCGTTTATTTATTTTTCTAATATTAGATAATCCCTTTAAAAGCATTGCCCTAATTTGTATTATTATTTTAATTATTGTCTGGCAAATAATAATAATTATAAACAGTCATATCCAAGTTGACAGGTCAGTATTTAATGTCATTTTGACGCGTTGCCAGGGTCGTGCGTAGAAGGTCGAATTTATTGGAATGAAGCGGCTAACATCTTTTAAAAACAAGAAACGAAATAAATAAAATAAAAGCAAGGATTAAAATAATAAAAAGGTTATCCCGAAAGGAAATATTTTCAGGATCAGATTATCGGGGAAATTCGTTGACTGGGGTAAGGTATTTGAGATTTAGCAAAATCACAATGCAGAATTATATAATTGGCGAAAGATTTTATTGGATAAGGATTAGCTAACTCTTATTGAATAAGACAACTTCTTATATTAATCACATGTTAACAGAGTCCAGAGAAATTCTTATAGGGAACCTTACACTTGTGGCTAAGTTTATTAAATAACAATAACATACCCCTGATCTAATATCATTACACTCACCACTACAATTGACCCTTGTTCGTAATCATAAACTGATAGCTCTATTCAGGCCAAGAGGCCAAATCTACTTAACGTAAACAAAGAGAACAAAAGTCTATCACTATTCCACTAGAGCGCAAAGTACCACTGAAAGAAAGTGAAAACCCAAAGAAATATCTGGACCTTACCAGAAAAACGAAGAAATTACAGAAAAGTTGACGTTTGTGTTCACTGTTACTGAAGGACTTTGAAAAGTTCTGAATATGGCAGTGAATGCTGGAGAATTTTGTTGAAAATGAAAACATAAGTTGAAATGACCGAGATGTGATTTTACTGAGAATGTTGAGAATATCATGGACATAGCATGTGACAAACTAGAAAGGAAAGAGTTGCTAACAATCAGAAAGAGAATTTAAAATGTTGGGAAAAATGATACAGAAGCCATTACGAAGGAAGAGAGGGTGAATCAGATGATCACCTCAATGTTAGGTTCATACAGATGGATGGGGGAACAAGTACTACAAAGAAAGAACGGGTCGCAAAACGAAATTACTGTTGAGAGCAGCAAAAGACGGAGAGCCATGATCAGCCACGTCCTAGAAACAACCAGCTGGAAAATGAATGAGAGAGAGAGAGAGAGAGAGAGAGAGAGACTACGATTGACAAATTGCACAGAGAGTTGACGGGTACTATGCGAATAGTAGAAATAAAATATTACGTGAACACCTCGATATACATAATACTCTCCTCTTTCTTCTTGTCAGTTAATCAATATTAATAACTGATTCGTCAAATGCCTGAGAGTTTATTGAAATCAAGATTTTATTTATGCAGTCGATAGATGATCTTATATACGCTAAATATTGAATTGAAAACTTTTCATGGCCTTGAACAAGGCTGTTTACCTTTTGGCTGACCTTGAACAACCAGAACGCTTTCTACGATACGAGAATACCATTAGGAAGAAAGCGAAGAAGTCGCCAAGTCGCACGTACGCTGCGTTCGAACTGATGTCACTACGGTATGTGTGGAATGCGTGTACGTATCCTCCTATATGCAATTGAAGTAATTGAGATGATGCACAATCGTTACTAGGAAGAGGACGAGGAGAATCGGGTGGAAAAGGGCAGATGTAAGTTCGATAAAAATTACAATATTACAAAAAAAAGGAAGCATTAGAAGATCGTTTCTTAAGAGTGCCGACTTTCTTCTGCCTCTGCAGATAGATCTAAACTTTTCAAATAGATAGAGAAAGAGACAAAAAGAGAAGAATCCGGGAGTATATGAAAGTAAAACGATATTCCATATTAGGATTCTCTCCCACATTTTCTCTCCCTCTCTCTTGTATATGTGTCTGTGTATGAAAACAAAACCGTTAGATTTTTTACACACACGCACGCACGCACGCACGCATATATATATATATATATATATATATATATATATATATATATATATATATATATATATATATATATATATATATATACTCAATCATACATACAAACACATAGGTAGATTGGATGTATGCACACTTACCAATCTGTACCCACACTCACACGCAGGTGGATGCATACACAAAAGTGTAAACAAACACATATGTATGTACTACTAAATAGAATTCTTCATCAAATATCATTGCATGTTCACGATAAAGATAATATAAAGAAGACGAGAAAGAAAATGTGTCAGGAGAAAAAGAACGAAAGAAAGAAGTGAAAGAGAATGTCATAAAATGAGAAAATGAAAAGCGTAAGAGAGAAAGAGAGAGAGGGGGGAGAGAGGGAGGGGGAGAGAGAAATAATTCAACGACAAATGGTGTCCCATAAAAAGGTGGATTTCAAATTTAAAAATCAAAATAAATCACTTCCATCCTTTTCTACATTGTTCATTTAAAACATAAAAAAAAAACCAGTCGAAGGTAGTCGGTATCATCGAGACAATGCGAACTATCCTTTCCTTAGCCGCATAGTAGGGGCTTCGCCAGGGCTGCATAGTTTTTAATTCAGAATTTTCCTTCTTCTAGATCGGTTGCCACCAAATGCTATAGAAGCCAGTCTGTTCTGCTATTTACCCATAGCTCAACGGTATTATCACGTAAGTCAATGTAATGATCTCGACTGGAACTCGAACTCGGCTCTCCGATTCTTCGATCCGAGCCGCAAAGTAAGACAGTAACAAAAGAGCAAACATTCAATTTTAATGATGATCTCTGAAATTATATTTAAAATACATAAAAGTACATTGATACTGACTCGTGAATTCCAAGCACATTCGGTACAATTCGGGGCGTGAGGAAAGAGAAAGATTTTAAAATTACATTTTGAAGCATAAAAATATAAATATGATATTGATCAACTCAGAAAGAATACAGAGAAAATTGCGAAAGTTTAATTGTAATTTTCAGTGAACGAATTTTCGTTCCAAGAAAATTAGAGTATCAGGAAGAGATGGTCGTCAGATTAAGCCAAATTTTCATAAACAACAAATATGATGTCAACGTCACTCTGATACTAGTTCTCAGCCAAATGTTTTTCATGTTGGGGAACAGATGATAGTCAGATGGGGCCAAATCAAGAAAGGGTGATCAAAGACAGTTCAAAGCCACAGTCACCTACAGCAGCTATTGAAATCAAAAAGTTGTGTGCTAGAGCGTTGTCCTGATGAAACAAGACTCCTTCCATCGGTTTACCTTTCGTAGATGCCTCAGCAAGTTGGCATCGTACTTTCCATTGTTGGTGTTACCTATTTGAAGATACTCAATAAACATTATGTCGTTTTTCATCCCCAAAACTGAAGCTATTACGTTCCCTGCAGATGACCCTGGCCCTTTTTAGAGCATGTGAGAAGGGGTGTTTTCTCTGCGTGGATTATTTCTGTGTTTCTGGCTCAACGCGATGAATCCGAAACTCCTCCTGGGTTGGGAAACGTTCAAGGAAACTAACTGGATCTGCCTCAAACAATACCAAATTATCCGTGATACAATCAGCCTAATGTGTTTTTGATCAGGTGGCAGAAGACGCGAAACCCAGCGAAAAGAAACCTTCGTCATGTCAAGGTATATGTTTAACTCTCTCACGACATATGCTAATAACATTGAATATTTGATTTATAGTCAGTGGCCTGTCATTCATTCACATGTGGTGAACACGATCAATGTTTTCCTCGATGGTGGCAGGACGTCCAGACCTTGGGTCATCTTTCAAGACTCTATCTTCCATTCCTAAATTCAGCTGCCCAATAATGTAGCAACCATGTCAGCACGAATGTATTTGGGGCTAAACTCTTTTTCTTCAGGTACTTGACAACATCACGATGCCTAATCTCGTCCATTTTCGAGAGAAGTCGCTACTTGTTACATTTTAAGTTTTCTTTGAACAGCCAGATGTCAGTTTAACTGGAAAGAAACAATGCAGTTATTAATAAGAAAAGTTGAAATTAATGCCTGCATTATTTCACAGCTCTAGCATTAGTCCTTCATAGACAGCCTATGAAGTTTTCAACGCACCTCTTATATTCTTCTAAATTAAACACTAACAAGGGATTTGATGCAAAAGATTAAATAATGGTAAATATAAAAGTATATACTGAATTATCTCCATTGGTTTTAGCTGAAATACATGTATGTATCTAAAGTAGAATTTCATTTCGTCACTTTTAACTTATAATGTAAGCAAGGGCACAACGATGTGGTTTAATGTTAACAAACTTGTCTCGCTATATCAATTATGCGTGAGTTCGATCCTCACTTGGCACTCCATACTTTCGGCCTTGTGCCACATCTATGCTACGATTTGCGCCTTGGATCAGTTTACTATCAATATATTCTGCATAACTTAGTAATTGCAAGTTAATTTTACTTTGCTGAGCGTGCAGAGAAATGCTGAAAAATAGATACGGCATTTAGTTGCCAACTTTATAACTCTAACATTTAAATCCCTGTAGAATTTAACGTTTCTTTCTATATATCCATTTGCAATACTAGGCACTTCAACGTGGTTTAATGGTTAGCAAGCTTGTCTCGCTAGATTAATTACGACTGAGTAGTGTGCTCGATACTCACTGGGTGCTCCGTACTTTCTGCCTTGTGTCACATCTTAGCTAGGCTTAGTAAATGGCTATATCCATGACAAAATTTATGTTCAGGGAAAGAAAGAAAGATGCAAAATGCCACACTGTTCATTATTATATATGGTTATCATTGCCTAAACAAAAAGTATTCGCGAAATATATAAGATTCGGTCACCAAATAGATTAAATCAGTCGTTCTTAACCATTTTTAGTGATGTACCACTGTTACGGCAATCCACAACCTACCACCCATACACACAATAAAATCATACACTTAGCGATCCATCGCTCAAATAATAAGTGAATTCTCCTCTCTCTCTCTCTCACTCACTCTCTCTCTCTCTCTCTCTTTTGGTATGTAATAGTAGTCGCTGAACGCAAAGACAGTTAGGTCAGACTGATGACCGCGGCAACAGATGGAAGCTAAAGCTAAAAATAGATTTTTATACACGTGACTAATCATGTGACCAGATACGAACGATCGCGCGGGAAAGATCGACAGGACTCAGTTTGGTGACGAATCACCAAGGAAACAGAGTGTATTAAATTCTCACGTGAATTGGATTTCCGAATTGAAGAGTAGGAATGACGGCCCCAACTCATGAAACTCCAACACAGAATTAAACGGAGACGAATCTTGTGCGGCAGTTCCTCTTTCACTTGTTACAGTCAAGCAAGAGAAATTACACAACGAGACAAACTCCAATTTAAAACTATGCAGCTCACATTAAAGGGTATAGGTGAATAGCGAAACATGACCGCCATGTAAGAAACGCCTATGTAATATACCTAATTGGATGAAGAATCTGAAACATGAATTCAGTACAGCTAAACTTATGACAGCAACGAATCTTCATAACCAAATGCACGATTTCTGCAGCACCGAAACTAAATGACCGAATCATGAAAGCAATGTTGAAGTAGGAAAAACAAATCAAATGACACCACTACTTGAGCGAAAGAATTGGTTTGAAATTAAAAGGAACAAAGAGAATAATATAGAAAGAGAGAGAGGGGGAGAGAAGAGAAAAGAGAAAACTTTATTTTATTTCAGAAGAAAAGCTAAAGCTAAATTTTTGTTTTAATTTTTGACGCATGCATCTTTACGCGCAGAAAATGTATAGCCCACTTCTTTCCGCACATTTTCATATCTAAATGTTTTTATGTATTGACTAGTTGTATTTAATCTTGTTAATTTGTAGATTGGGGCTTGTCGTTGGTCACGGTTCTTATCGTTCCGAAATCCTGTATTTGACCCGACACTGAATCCTTCTACTGTAAAGTGCTAAAACTGGGCGTCTTTTAGACGATGATTTGTTTTTTTATCTTTTCTTTTTAAACCATTGTCCTGCGGTAATTGGCCGTAACATTCATTTTGACAGATTAAAAATTCGATCTGAATCTATCATATTTTAGAATTAATCATTTAAGCCATAACACAACTCAATTATTAGCCACGGGGTGTCTTTCGTTCTTCTCAACGAAATTCCAAATTACCTTGCCCAAATACTGAAATTGCTACCTTCTTTTGGGGCACGCACCCCACGTTCGGAATCACATGATTAAACGTTTGAATAAACAATGAAAGCGTATCGTATGAATGCGGGCAGGAGTAAACGAATTCAAAAACAAGTTGAATAATGATATGGATTCTAACAAAAATTCCACAGTAAATTTAGCTGGCTTGAAATTCCTCGACTGAATCGAGTTACTGTCTCAAGGGATTCCAGTAACATACGAACATCTTTGAGTTACGCCACATTGAACCAAGTCACCTTCATCGCCAAAAGGTACGATTCCCCAATGAGTGAATAAAAGGAGAAAACAGCGTAAAATAAAGGAAAGTTTATTTCGTTGCTTAAAGGCAAAATGTAGAGTGTTCCTAAAAGAAAAAAAATCCCACATTCTCTGCATCACATTTTCCTAGTGAATGCAACTGGATGTAAGAAAAGTAATTGAAACAAACGAATATTATAGAAATACATCTGTGATGAAAATAATTGAAGTAATGGGAAACAAAACAAAGAAATTATAATCACAATAGGAATAATGAAAAAACAATGAAACAATAACAAGAGAAAATCATTACAATTTTATTTTTAAGAATGAAAGATACATTGAAATCACAACAACAACAAAAAATGATGTAAACAGCTTTGACCAAAGAAAACAGGAGGGTGTCTTTAAAAAAAGAGGAATATGATATTCTGTGACTTTGGCATCGAGACTGACTTCCCATCCAAGAAAGAAGATTGGAGTTTATAGTCGTTAAAAAAATCAGATCTTCTAAATCCTGAAAGAAAGTGAAAAATTAGAAAAATACCAGGACCTTCCTCGAGAATTAAGAACACTGTCGAACACGAAGTTTATAACGTTCCGCCTGGAATAGAGATTGAATGAGTGAACATTCATGTATTTAACTCGTTCAAGACACGTCAGTGCTGAAGTCTGTGAGGATGGCACCTAAGATATCTATGGCGATAATCTGATATATAAAAATTCAGGTAGCATCAGAGACGAAAATATATAATGCAAATCGAAATGTGTTTTTTAAGTATATATATATATATATATATATATATATATATATATATATATATAATTCCAGTCGAATCCATTACATTTACTTACGTGCTAATACCTTTGGAAAAGGTATGAATCCGCTTCTTCTCCCTCTGGCTATGTCTAAATAGCAAGACAGGCTGGGTTCTATAGCCTTGAATGGCAACTGGTCTAGGAAAAGGATCGCTCTGAATTTGGAGGGTCGTTTGTGGTCCACGTGACACGTAGTGCACCAGGTCTCTGTATTCGGCTTTTCAAAAAGTGTGGCTGGTTCTGCACAATGCTTTCACCATTATAATTAAATCATATTATGTGCTGATGTCTGGGCTATCGCTTCCTAGAAATTTAGTTGCTTGTCTCTCATACGTCGTTTAACGTCCAGTATATATATATATATATATATATATATATATATATATATATATATATATATTCTTAATTATTTATTTCCCGAGATGCCAGGTGAGGACCAATAATATTTCATATTATTTGTATTTTATCTACAATCTCGAAATACATAGCTTAAGCACCAGACCACATGTGACAGCAATGTATGCCCGAATGGTAGACTGTGTTAAAAGGATTCTGACGGAAGAAAATTGTCTCGCACGACACAGTGAACCAACTTTGCTTTCAGCGTAATGAGTCACTTTCCTGGAGGTGAGCATCAACCATGCCGATCTCGGATGATTAAAATATAACAGTTTCGTTTTAGAGGCGTTAAATTTAACAATCCATTTGATGCCTCAGCTAACAACAGGTTGTAGGTCATTTTTTTTAGATCAGATGCTAATTTAGAAAATGACCTTGCAGTCAGTTATTATTATTATTATTAATAATGATTACTGGTTATAATTATTTTGATATTATTAAAATTAGACAGATCTTGAATAGTCGTTGTTAAAGATTTAGTACGTAATATTACATACCTGTTTTGATGTAGGTTATTGTAATTCTTGTTGTTCTTATTAATATCATTATCGTTATTATAATGTAGATTTTGTATACCTTTCTTTAGCATTGTTGGATGAAATAATGAGGATATTGGTGTTTTTATGTATATTTTTCCAAATACATATTAGGGTCTTCAGATTCTTAGTTTTCATAAATAAAATTTTATTCTGCTGGAGTGGTGAAAATAATAGTTTATGAGGTCATTCTTGTTCGTCGATTTTCGGTAAACTTTTAATTGAATGTAATTATAGATTTTATGTTGCATAAAATGAATGCAACACTTATTAAAAGAGAAAATAACTTATTTACACGGAAAGTTCTTAAGCGTACTGCTATCGAAATTTGTCAAAATATTAATCTGCGCCCCGGAGTTTTTCAAATATTTTTTTGCTCATTTTTCTTTAACCATCTCAACACAAGCGAGGCGGGGGTGCCACTAGTACGCAGGGGCTTACAGAGAGTGAAAGTGAGAGAAAAGACTGGCTACAGCGGGGAAAGGATAAAAGTTGAAGCGGTTCAAGTCAACAGAAGATGGCGGTTGACGTTGCATTTAAATTTTTGAAGATTGTAGTTATCAGGGAAGCAAGTAAACAGAAGGAATTGCGAGAAAAGAGACAAATGGCGGTTACATGTAACTATTTCAATAGTAAAAGGGTGAGACCTAGATGCCAATCTAGTTGCACGATTAAATTGATGTAGTCGGGAAACCAAAGAAAAAGCTTGTCAGAGCAGTTGCCATGAAAATATTTGTAGAAAAGACAGAGGGAGGCCACATCACGTCTGTGAGAAAGTTACTGAAGTCGAAATTCCAAGTTAGGATTTCCTTTCCGAAAAGAAATACCTCTTTCTTAAAAGATTCCTTTCCCAAGCCAAAGTAAAATTTAAAAATGGTTAAATGAAAACCTTCCATTTGAAATAAATGCATAAACAATTTATCAAATTATCAAAATAATAATTAATAAAAAAAGGAAATAAATAAATGAGTAAAGAAATAAGCATATATAAACTAATAAAAAAATTAACGACAATAATAACAATAATTACATCACTTAGCTTCCTCTATAGTTTACCTTGACTTTCACAGCCTTAAGAATATTTTTGAGCGTTCTTAAATTTACATGTTTTGAAAACCTAACGATATTTGGACTTCTGTTTCTAAATACATGTTGCAAAATAAAAATCCTTACATTTCCCTTACATTTCCATCAGAGGACGAAATGCGTTGGTAAAGTAAAGTTTTCATTCTGTCTTTATTTATATTGTCTTTTTACAGATATATTTTATTTATATCTGAATGTGTACAAACATATACACACACACTCTCACGTACACACACACACACACACACACACACATATATATATATATATATATATATATATATATATATATATATATATATTTGAATTGGACATAGTCCGACAATTTATTTAAAGACATTTATAATATGTTTAACGTTCTTTTTATAGATACAAGTATTTAAGCAAATGCTCTGTTTTATAATAAACAGTATTAAATAACATTTACCGGCCTGAATGTCCGAGAAATTTTCATAGAAAATGTTCGTTCTCCGACAGGAATCGAACCTGTATCCTATACGAAACCATCAAACATATTATAAATGTCTTTATATATATATATATATATATATATATATATATATATATATATATATATATATATATATATATATATATATATATATATATATATATATATATATATATATATATATATATATATATATATATATATATCAAATGGCCTGACGATAGCGTTTAGCATGAAACAGACTGTCCCTGGATGTTCACTTCAGTGTTCACTTTTATATTTAGATGCGCACTATTCCTGATATTGAGCACTTTAACCCATAAATATAGCATAGCTTAAAACTATATTTTATCATATATATATATATATATATATATATATATATATATATATATATATATATTTGTGTGTGTGTGTATTGTTTCGAATTTTCTATGTTGTCTTAAACTTGGTGTGCGTTACATTGAGTATCTTTCGTTTCACAGGTTCACCATTTGGTTTTTTCGAAGTTTTTCTCATCAGAGAGACCGTAGAGCATACCGAGCTGCTTGGACTGCTTTGAGATTTTTCAGCAATCATTTTGATTGAAGAACACTGTGCTCCGAAGTTTCTGAAATACTGGCTGTTATCCTGTATCTCCTGAATCTGATGTCTAGATTCACCACACGCCTGGTAGCGGATTCATCACCATTATCTGTTCGGTGGTAGTCTTTATCGACTTAGTTGCTGATGTCTGCGACCTGCTTAACCAATTCACTCACTCTTACGACGACAACCTATTACACTATTCTTTTCTCTTGACTAAGCCTGACACATCTCCACCAGAGACCTGCAATACATTGCTGCTCCAAGTCTGCAGTTGGTAACTAGCGCCACGAACGCAACCATTTTCTTTGACAAAGAAATGAGAATGATGTCAGTTGGCGCATACTGTGTAACATTACATTAGATCTTCTTCCATTTATGATTTGCTAAATGTATGTTCTCAATCACCTGTTTCTTTTTTTATTTTTTTATGACTTATCAACTCTTTGTGGGTTATTTAAGACCAAAACATTTTGGATTCTAAGAATAATTCTTGTTTTTTGCAAGGGAATATCGCATTGTCAGTTAAACTTTTTCAAATACAAGTCCTACTATTTAATCCGTAGCTGAGACAGAGATAGAGTCATTCTTTTTTCAATGGATATTTGCGCGGAAATGAATGTTACTAATTCAACTGGAATTAGAATTATCAATTACCTGATCCGCCATATATATACGTCTTTCCAGTTTGTGACTGGAAGGGATAATTCCGAGGAGGATATAAATCCTGGGAGAGCTCAGTGTAGAATTACAGAGCATTATAATGTTAATAAAAGAACGGAGACTTTAATTATTCATTTCGATTATAAATTTGTTTCGTGAAACCGAGATGTTCAACTCTTCGGATCGGAATCTCCTCCGTAAATGGTGAAAATACACCGGACGGATATAGATTGGTAGCGTGGAGGGAAGGTGAAAGAGAAGGGCTACGGGATTAGTGGTAGTAATAGTCGGTTCACCTAGCCGAGAATTTACTATATATACCCAATATAAAAACTCAAAAATATAGAGTAAATTCTCGGCTGGGTGAACCGACTATTACTACCACTAATCCCGTATAGCCCTCTCTTTACCCATCCCTTGTCTTTCACCTTCCCTCCTCACCACTGATCTAATATGTCCGTCCGGCGTATTTTCTCTATTTACGGAGGAGATTTCGATCTGAAGAGTTGAACATTTCGGTTTCACGAAATAAATTTATAATCGAAATGGATAATTAAAGTCTCCGTTTTTTTATTATCATCTCTGTCTCTCTCCATGTATAAATATAAATATATATATATATATATATATATATATATATATATTGTGGGGACCTACCTACAAATGGACTCTTCCACACCTATATAATATGACTATCAACTCTGAGTAAGGTCAGTACACCGAGTGAGGGTCACCGAGTAGTAGCCATAGAGTGAGTGAATGAGTGAGTCGGGACACCAGTGAGAGAAAGTACTCTCCTGTCCACATTTACCTTTGTACTACGTTTCCGAGAATATACTATTTAACCTATATCCGAGTCCGTGTTATTTTTCTATGGTTTTACATCATAACAACTGGCGACGAGGATGATATCCGTTTTTGACAAATTAATTCTCAAACATTCAAAAATATGTAAGACCGAAAAAGGACAAAAAAATGATTTCTTCCAGGTCAGAAATTTTTTTTTTAAGTTTTCAGAGGAGGGCATTTTTTTTTAAGTTTTGCTGGGAGGAGGGCACGGTCACTAGAAGGATCGTCGAGATGCCGTATATAATACAAGGACCAAGACATACCCTCAAAAGACATATTAATCAAATTAAAAAACGGCATGAAATAGATTCTAACAGCACACAGAATGAAGTGGAAGAACCCATCGAGATCATTTACGACACATTTGACCTCGAGCCCCCGCAGTATATGATTGAACAACGAAGGTCGGGGAGAAAGAGGAAATTTACCGAGCCTTTAACAATCAACCCCAAAAAGAAAAGGTATTAAATTTCTGGAAAGTAATAAACCTTTTTACCGAGTAAAAGGCTTGGGAGGTGGGGTTGTGGGGACCTACCAACAAATGGACTCTTCCACACCTATATAATATTGCTACCAACTCTGAGTAAGGTAAGTCACCCCGTGACTGGAACAGTTGTATAAACTGTTCTTTGCTGTCGAACTCTCTCCCTCGACGGGGAGGAACTCGGACGGGGCTTTGCCGCAGAGTAAAGTGCCGTCCGGGGAGGTAGTCAGTCCCTGAACCCGTGTATATGGGTTCTAATGGGCATATTTTAAGCCGGCCTTGTGCCACATGCGACCCGTGTGGTGGGGTTGTTAAATATTCAGTCACCCAGTAACTGGAACAGTCGTTTAGACTGTTCTTTGCTGTCGAACTCTCCGCCTCGGCGGAGAGGAACTCGGACGAGGCTTTGCCGCAGGGCAAAGTTTCGTCCGGGGAGTTAGACAGTCCCTAAACCCGTTTATACGGGTTGTAAATGGGCATATTTTTGGCCGAGCCTACGGGCTCGGTAAACCCACATTAAGCCGGCCTTGTGCCACATGCGACCCGTGTGTGGGGGGGGGGGTGTTAAATATTCAGTCACCAAGTGAGGGTCACCGAATAGTAGCCACAGAGTGAGTGAATGAGTGAGTCGGGACACCAGTGAGAGAAAGTACTCTCCAGTCCACATTTACCTTTCTACTACGTTTCCGAGAATATACTATTTAACCTATATCCGAGTTCGTGTTATTTTTCTATGGTTTTACACCATAACAATATACCAGCTTTTCTTCTGTGTACCGTGTGCGTTCATAGATCTCTACAACTTCCTATTCTTTGTAGCTCTTAGTAAGTTTTTTTTTTTTGCTGTCTCTCCTAATCCCTGTTCTGCAACAATTTACACAAACTCGTTAGGTAGGTTATTCGTTAAACAAATTCGTATGTTATGCTGACACAAAATGTTGATAACTGTGAATAACTGTGTCAAGAACTTATTAATACCCGTCTTGTAAGACGATACACTTGCAGGATGAAAATATCTAGAGGAACTTTTAAAGATTTTTTCCAATCCAAACGGCTGATATGAATAAAATATAATTCAATAAATATTTCAATAAATAGGGGCAAAAGAAAGAAAGTCTGAAATGGAAACGAAGATAAAATACGATGTGGAAAAAGAACAAGACAGAAGAGGAAGTAGGAAAAAGAAAAAGAAAAGGGTTGAGAAGGCCAAAACCCCCAAATTACTGGTATATTCATAATCAAGATATTGACGAAGAAGAGATGAAAGATTGAAAGATAATAAAATAAAATACAATAATAAAAAATAAGGCTAATCCTTGTCCTTTGACAATGGTGTTGGAAGAAGCCCGCGACAAAAAAGAAGCTAAATGGGGGAGGAGGAAGGAGGAGGAAATAGTTGCTGATAAAAAATAAATTAAAATATCGAAGGAAGAAAAAAAGAGGAGAAACAAGAGCAGAAGGAGAAATCTTGATGATGATGAGGTGAAAGAATGCAACTGGAAGATGTCAGATGATAATCAGAATAATGCTAGAAGCATTTGACGCTGCAAGTATGGCGTCTCAGCATAGGAACCCTGTAAGCTTCTAACATTTTACTACAGGGTTTTGTTGAACTCCGGAAAAATTCACTGACGAATCGCTCTGTCTTCCTCTCCTTACCAACAAATCACACTGAACAAGAGGATTAATACAATTTATTTTTATAATTTTATTTTTCTATCCTTTTGAATAGCTAAAGTATTAAAATGTACTTGTATATCTTTCCTTTATGACCGGGTTCATTCTTTGACTCATCAAAAGATATATATATATATATATATATATATATATATATATATATATATATATATATATATATATATATATGCGCGCATGTCTGTGTGTGTCTGTCAGAGATTGCGATAGTGAGAGAGAGAGAGAGAGAGAAGGAGCACCGGCATTACTTAAAACACACACACACACACACATATATATATATGTATGTATATATATGTATGTATTGATGTTGAAAAAGGGGAGAAAAAGACAATAAACCTACTTATTCTTCGGCTAATAAGATTATATTGGTTTCACGATGCGTGCAGAAGTCATTTTTAATCTTATATTGGCAAGATTGGAATAAGTTCGAGATCCGACTTTTCTTATAATTTATTTTGATTTCTTTATAGAGAGAATCGGTTCCATGCAAAAATTGACCTGCACGAGGAAACCCGGAGAAGATTCCATTTCTTTTGTGATTTTTTGCAGAATTATTGGCCCCACCCAAATGATAAAAGCATATACTTTTTATTCTACCCGCACGCACAGAGACGCACAGATCGGTGCCCACCAAGTATTTATCATATATATATATATATATATATATATATATATATATATATATATATATATATATATTGGGGCCCTTTTAATACCGTTTAAAAGAGAGGAACATGGGGAAAGAGTGATCGGAAACGGAAGAGGTGTGTGTAAAGGCAGAGCAGCAAAAAAATGGAGGACAGTAAAAAAAAAAAAAATGAATAAACGGTGTGGCGAAAGGAGAAATTATATATTCGTGTGATGCTGTCTTTATCACACACCCAAAGAAATTGAGACGAACATATCTCGAAGGTCGTAGAAATTGCTTCAATTCTATGCAGAGTGCAAACAAAAGGAATTCACCGCAAAAATGTTGCAGGTATGAGAAAAATGCCACTGAGAAAATGTAATAGAAGATGATTTTCCGTGCAGTATATGTAAGCAGATATGTAAGTCTGTAGCCTAATGCTGAAAAATTATATATTTTACACAAAATATATTGTTAATGCACTTAATTTAAAGGTAAATAATACTCCCCCAGACGTAACATCCATGTGGATACTATTTGCAGAGATTTTCGTTACACACACACACACACACACACACACACACACACACACACACACACACACACACACACATATATATATATATATATATATATATATATATATATATATATACTAATACTGGTAACAGATACAAATTAACGTTGTTTTAACAGTTCAAAATCATTACATATATATATTGTGTGATGTGTAAATTGTCGCCATTTTATATTTTTAATTTCGTGTATGCGCATGCGTTGTTCGCTTTTGATTTTGTTGACTGCACAGTAGAGTATGGTCAGTTGGGCACCGTCTGTGAGAAAAAAAAACACCGTGACGCAATTTACTCCGCCAAAAATTAGGAAACGTCATGCTGTACTGCTTGGCATTCACGCTGGAAACTCCAGTACGACCATTATAGAGTTTTGGGGTGTCAATCAGAGGACAGTGCAGAGGATTCGGATGGTACGGCAGCTTGGAAATCTCACTCTGTTCTGATAAGAAATGAACTCCCGAATTTGTTGGTGAAGGCCTCACACTCAACTTGAGTAGATAGTACTGGGTCAAGAGGGAGGTTGCTGCAAGTCTGGCAACAGGACTCTGCACCATGTCACACAAGCAGAAGAACCCAGTCATGGCTGTCAGACATTTTCTGTGGCCACACAGGAAAAACCCTTACATCCGACTACCAAACTCAACAGACTGTAACCACTCCACTGGATTATAATTTTTGCGGTGTAGTTGAGCGATAGACCAACGAATTTCCTTGTAACACCAAAGATGAACTGAAGGCAAAGATTATGGTAGCATCCACCAACTTAAACAAGGAGACTGTTCAGAGTTGCAGGAGATTCCGAAGTCGTCTGGAGGCCGTGGTTGAAGCCAATAGCGATTTTATTAAATAAATTTACTCTTCACCGTATCAAGATATTTTTGTGTAATTTTGGTAAATATATCTGTTAAAATGAGACGTGAGTGTTATTTTCATTTTTACGTAATTTAGACAACTTATCCATTGCCCCCTGTATATGCATGTATGCATATTCTAAAGAATTAATGGGTTTATTTTTAAACTGACATTTCTATTATTTCAAACGTTATTAGAGTGGATACTTCATAATTGAAATAAACGTCCCATGTTTATTTTTTTAAATTTTAAACAATGTACATTACGTCTATTGTTCTGCGCATTTGATAAATTTTAATAAAGAAAATGCACTCTCCAGCAGGTATTGAACCTGCGTCCCCACTTTCGGTAAGTCTCCATTTTCCCTTTTAAGGAACGCACACTTCCTCATTCAGATATTTTTTCTCTGAAAGCCCATACCTGCTCAGTTTTGTTTGAAGTGATTGGTTTGGTTGATTTTGATTACCGGAGATAAACCTCTATGAGTTATTTAATGCTGAAATCTAAAGATTTTGAATCCAGTTTTCAACTACAGATAACATTTATTGTTGGTTATTTCATTATAGATAAGTATTGTTGGTAATTTTTTTTATATATAAAAATACTGGTATTTTTATTCTTTCATAGTGTTTAGTTTTGGTTTGGGGTTCATTCTTTGCCCATAGATGGAACCTTAACATGTTCTACCACCCCGGGTCAGGGTGGACCTGGGAATAACAGCAATTAAGAAATGGTTCCACGTTCCTCAAAACCTCCAATCTCCCGATCAGAGGCATTGCGTCACACCCGGGACTAGTTTGAAGTAATAAAAATATATATGTATGTAATAATACATGCGTGTCAGATTTGATTAAAAAAGAGCCTGCTATCATGTATCCTCAATGTAATTCCTTCCAAGGATCAATGTCAAAACGACAGTTACTATGTCTATACACAATATAAATATTGGGTTGGCCAAAAGTATATTCGTTTATTAAGTAGAAAATTAACTTAATCTGAATAAAATCTTTGGCCTATCCAACCCTTGTGTAAGGATTTCCTATGATATTAAGACGCGTAGAGTACCACGCGGCTTTCCAACATAATCCGACAAATTAAAAAATATACATACCATCAAGATGCTGCCTACGTGTGATACAAATTCAACCTCTCTGTAACTGCAGGAACAGAATTAGCTGCCATGTTTTTAACTCTTAATATAGTTTTCCAGGCAACTGTGAAAGCAAGAGGTTAGTTCGACATTTTCTACACTAGTGCTACTCACTGATCATGGAAACAAAGATACTGCAACCACAAAACATATTTTCCATGTAGGCATTATACAACACTGTCATTATACTTGTGAGAACTGAAAGATAAAAGCAGAGAAAAAGTGGAGTGTATTATTTTAAGCAAAGCGTGCTTGCTAGGCAGGATTTAAAAACTAGTGGCTGTATCTAGAAGGAAAGTGATTCATTTTAGAATCCCTTCAGAAAGACAAGCTACCGAACAAAAAGTTTGAAGGGTTTTCTAAATTTAGTCATGAAAAGAAATACCTGTTATTCTATCTTCAAGTGTTTATGGAATTTCCCATATTTGTCTGTTGGAAATAAGGAAAAAACTATTTTTGTGTCTTTTGTACCCTTAATTTATTTTTTACTGTTTCGCACACACATACACACACAGACACAGATACGTTCACACACACTCGCAGACACGCGCACACACACACACATATATATATATATTTAAATTGCGTATATTTTAGTAGCATGTTTTCATTAAGACATGTCTCATTAAATAATTTAGACAAATTTTGTCTACTTATTTTTAATAATAATTTAATAATATTTTTTATTGATTAAATAATATTTTTTATTTTCAATTATGAGAGGATCCTGGTATATATATATATATATATATATATATATATATATATATATATATATATATATATATATATATATATATATATATATATAATTTTGTTGGAAAGACTCGAGGTACTCTACGCGTCTCATGATCATAGCAATTATTTGATTAGACATATGATTTTGCAACAATGCTTTATATATACATTTCAATCGAGTGGAGTGATAAAATTGTAACATCCTGAATATATATTTCAATTTAATCCAGCTTAAATGTTTATGTAATATCACTGGATTAGAGTAAATTATCATGTATACCGATCAATACGTTTACAGATTTCAAAATAAAGAAGGTGTCAATAGCACGCAGACCCCATATTAATACACTTAATAAAGGCCTGTGTTATAACATGTATACGATCGTTAGAATGGCGAATACCATTTTGCGATACATTCATTATTCCATACCACTTACACTTGTTGAGATGTTGATGGGCCAATTAAACGCTGTTCAACATTTCCGTTACAGACACAAAGTGATATTTTTAACCTGTAGCACTCAGAATCATGGGTATTGGGATTGTGTCTGTGTGTCGTGGGCGAAAGATGTTACTGCACAGGTTAACTTCTTTTACATAAATGTAAATCACTTGAATAAAATGCAGAACATTCTCTCATCACTGAATACCAAACACAACTATTCAATAATCCTGATGAGCCTCTCGCGATAACATTGGAGACATGTAAGACGGTGATTGATGTGATGCAAGTAGAAATCTATCTAGACTCATGCAGGACCGTGTTCATGCTGCAAAGAAACAATTTCTAATGGCCAGTATTGACAGCCCTAGTTCTACATTTGCTCTCATCTCTTCTGTAAATACTGTGCGGTCTTCCATTACTGCCATTGCAATTCACCAATCTTAGCAACCGTCTGTATTACTTGATCGTCAAGAAAAAACAGGTCTACGAATGTAGGTATATTAATTTGAGCTCTGTTGCTAATATCGTTGCATCACCGACGTATCACATCCAAAATGCACGTAAATTTTCCGAAACGATCATCCTGCTTCTTGCGTGTTTACAATTTGACTCTTCGCAAGGGACCATGTTGCGAAAAAGCACACGACAGGAAGAGTCTACCTGAATAAAATAAGTCGTGTGCGTTTTCGCAACATGGTCCCTGCTTGTACTGGACGCTTTCAGTTCATTAAATCTTATTGCTGTATGTATCATCTTCAAAAGCACAGACACACATGGTTCACTCATATGGGGGCTGCTACGTCACAAGATGGGAGATTATTCTGAGAATTATTAGAATATCTACTACATAAAGTCGACATCGTTCTTCAGAGTGGGGCATATATATATATATATATATATATATATATATATATATATATATATATATATATATATATATATGTAAGAACATAAGGAGATATTTTCTGGAAGTAGCAGTTATATATCTTTCTGCACAGTGTACAACATATGCAATGAACAGAATAACACCGTTAGATGAATGAAGTTTAGATACGAAACACTGTTTTCCATATCGTCATCCCCACTGGCTATACGCACATTTTTGTCAGCGATGAACAAGACCCCCCCCCCCTTTTGCATGCTACGCCCTTTAAACATTTGCGCCACCTGAGGAGGACAGCATTTTCATACACAACATTTGTTGCAACTGCGCAGTAACGTGTTATCCAGCACCGCTCTGTGCTCGCATCCACTATTCGATCTAATAAATGTTAAAGAATCGTCGATGAATGCCAATCGGTTCACTAATTCCGCATACACACATTTACACAATTTTTACATATGCACTTTTACTGCTAACAAAATTTTGCCAGATTGCCGCACAGCTTTTATCAGTAATAAACTTAATACTATGGATTAGAGAATGGTTCAGCCTCTGCTCCAATGCTACCTTAATATATATATATATATATATATATATATATATATATATATATATATATATATATATATATTCTGTTTATACGTTATTTTTATAGATACAATTCATTTAAGTAAATGCTCTGTTAAATTAAGATACGTTTTGTAAACAGATATGAAATTGTCGAAGATTTTGTGTTTATAAACACTAATTCGGTATTTGCTAACCAGACGCTTCTCCGTAGCTGCATAGTATTGCACATCAGATAAAATGACGGTTTCCGTATAGGAATAGAGGTTCGATTCCTGTCAGAGAACGTATATTTTCTACGAAATTTCTCGAACATTTAGGCCGGTAAGTGTAATTAATACTGTTTAATTAAAAACACAGCATTTACTTAAATAAGGTGTATCTATGAAAATAACGTATAAACATGAAATATATTAGATAATAGTTCTTATATATATATGTATGTATGTATCCAGAATTCAGTTAAATGATTTTTATTGAATTGAACCGACAAGGTATGTTCACAAATTGGGAAATAAATAAAAAATTGTATTTTCCCAATTTTCGAGTACGAATCCAAATTGTGAATAGCCTGTCCATATTTTTTGCTATCTTGTTCCAGCATTCTCAGATTAAAAACGTAACGGACGTTCACACAAGCAAATACCATAATAGAAGAGATAAATATGCCCTTGAAAATTTCACGATTTTCCTATATCTTAAGTTTGAATGTTTGAATAAGCTCCTTGCGAGTTTCACGATTATAAAATAGACGTGGTAATTTCTTTATGTCACTGTTAAATATTTAACCTTAACAACTTTAACAAAATTGCAATAACTCTCATATATATAGATGTAGGTCGATATTTAAACAAGAGGGTACAAATGAAAAGATTTCAAACTGACAGGTTTTTACATTTCACTGAAATAGACATTAAACACTTCACATCGTTATGGCTACCTTTGTTTTTTCTTTCTTTTTTCCTTTTACTGAAAATAAACAGCGTTTCTGATGTGTCTTTTTTGTATTTCCTTGCGATCAAAATGGAATAGTCCTCAGAATAATAATATGATGCTTAAAGTATTACTCTCAATCTGTATTCTTATTGTGGCATACCATTGACGAGACCAAGTTGACTGAAACAAAGACTTAAATCGGATATAATTTATGCTTATTCAATTTATTTTACATGAAACTGAAACTGATTATTTGCGATTTGCTTTTCTTGTCTGTTTTGTTTCTTCCTTTCTTTGTTTCTTTCTTGCTTTTTTTTCTTTGATGTATTATTTATCTTCTTACCTGTACTTTTCTCTTTTTCTTTTTTTCCCAAATTCTCTACAGCTTGAAACAAGGCCGTCCCGACACTTGAAAAGACAAAATTGTTAAAAATATGTAAAAAATCAATAAAAGAAAAAGTCGAAAGACAAATAAAAACAAGAAGAAAAAGAAAAGGAAAAAAAAAATCAAAGAAAATCAAATGAATCCAGACTCGCAAAAACGTAGAATAAAGCTGAATCGATTTTCTTGTATTAAAACATCAGTGCAGTTCTTGTCAACTTTTTTACGCCTGAACGATCCCGAGTCTGGGTGACCGACTTCAGTGACATGCTTCAATCAGTCTCTAGTCACACTTCGTTGGCCCGACAACAAAGTTCATCGTATTATCTAACTGCAAACAATAGACAGCCACTGAAGGAATTAGAATTTCAATACAACACAAGAGTAATACAATACAGGACAACACCGAACCACTCTGAGCTCACTTTTACTTGGGAGAGTAAACGTTTACATTAAGGCTGTCCCCACACCGAATCTTTACTCACTAAGATCCATGCCGCATACCCACACCATTCTGCTACTGATTTCAAGTCTGGAGGAGGTGTGAGATACTGTAACGGTCCTCAGCACATCAAACGAATTCAGCAAAGCGAATTCAATTTTTTTTATTCAAGTTCGTTGAGTTTACTTCTCAGTAATGCTTTGGGAAAAGTGTAAAGCCACTTCTCTTTGTGCTCTTTCTCATTGTCAGATAACTTGAAAAAAGGTCTCATCACTGTCATGCCATGATGAATTACAGAGAAGAGAGTAGGTTAGTAAGGACTTTGCTAAACGACTTTTCCAAACTCAGCAGCATCAAACGTTCATTATCATTCTTGACAGTCATTTCAATGAAAATATATGTGTGGAACATACAAATGTTCACAGATCTGTGTCAAACTAAACTAGGACTCATTAATATTATCTATCTATCTATCTATCTATCTATCTATCTATCTATCTATCCCAGTCTGTTTATGTATGTATGTATCTATCTATCCTAGTTCAATTCTACCCTAATTCCTGACTACCGGTAATAAATTTCAATACAAAACTGATACGCTAAGTACTGAAATTTGCTCAATTTTAAAGTAAAATTTTGTGAAAACCATTATTTTTCTACGGGAAAGAATATTTAGTTTATCATTTCGGAAATTGTCAACAGCTCAGTGGCAGATTTTGATGGAGTAACATTAAAGTCGGTGAACAACAAGAAGAAAGACCAAAACACTGCCAACTGATACAGAGTATATGCTACATGTACTAGTATATTTAGGTAAAGTGAGGGTCTATTTTAAAATGACTACCTTTGGAAGAGAAGTGGAGAAGACAACGAGAAACTACTCCACTATCTTTCCCAAGAATAAATGGCAATTTACAATAAAGTAAAGAAATCTGTGGAAAGTCATCACCTACACCATGGAAGAACATAGCATTACAAAATATAGTTATTAGGTATCTGTTTAAATATTTTCCTCATTTGCAAAAACATTTCTGTCCCTCTGATCCTGATGAGCGAAACTTTGAAGTCGGTCGAAAGATAAGTCGGTTGAATTTTTATTCATTTATTGACTATTGCCGATTTAGTTCTCTAGTGAGCACTTTCTTGGCAAAAAATCTCTTCGACTTGAAATACTTCAAATACACGTAATTTTATGATCGGTGTTATTGATTTGTATTTTTGATCATTTCACCCCAAGAAAGGCAATAAACCTACTAAGACGCAAGGGGTTTACTGAGTGTGAAAGAATATAAGAAAAAGATAATATTATTAAGGAGAGAGAAGAGTAATGGTAATGGTAATATTAGCCGTTTCCCTACAAGGAAACATTGGCATTCATTTGACCAAGCAGTCAGTACTACGTTTCATTGAAATTTATAAAATCTTTCTTTTAAAACAATTTAGTTCAGAAGATAACTCTTTTCTCAAGTCCAGTAGTTGTTATCACTCTTTCCAGTACTGATGGGGGATTTCCTTCCTAAACTTTTGTTCGATGTGGTGTTGAATGTTAACATCTTGATTATGTCATTATTTTCTCTTCGATTTACATTGCATTTAAACTTTTATTACTTTTATTATTTAAATTATTTTTTATCATTATTATTATTATTATTATTGTTGTTGTTATTATTATTATTATTATTATTATTATTATTATTATTGTTGTTATTATTATTATTAAAATATCACATATGTGTATATATCAGTGAAAACAATATTTATTCATACGGCTTTTGATATCGAGACTGTTAAACAAAGTAACATATGTAGTTACTTGATGGGATTGAGTTATAGATTTTATAGTGTTTACAATGATCATTACAAGCAGTGAGATGTGACGAGGCAAGAAATGTAGATTCAAGGGGCTAATGCTTTAATCGGCTCTTTAAAATAGCGATGAATTGTTTTAATCTGAAGTTTGATTCTATTTTCAGACGTCACGTGACTCGATTACGTCATTTCATATTCAATTAAGAATTCAAGATGACAGGGGAATATGTTAATATTTATAACTTTCTCTTTGTAACTATACGTTGCCTCTCTCTTTTCACCCCGCCCTCTATCTGTCTCTTTACTTTTAATTCGGCGTCGGTCTTTACCAAACCAAGGAGGAGATAAAAGGACTTGAAACTTATTTTCCACAACTGATTCATTGCAATTTTTTTTGTTCATTGTGAAATTTCCGGCTTTTTTCGGTCTACCTCCAACCTTCTTCCGGTCGACCTTCATCCTGACTTCCTCTACATTCAGAAAATCAATTCGACCCCATCTTTTTTTTCTTTTATTCTAAATTTCATTTCATGCTTTCATTTTTTTGTCTTTGTACAATTTCTTTCAATTTTTTTCGCTATTCCTATTTGCCATCTTAGACTTGGACTTTGTGATCTTATTGCACTTATTTAGAATTTCTTATCTTTAATCAAGGACCTATATACATAACGTTAATCTCTCATTATTTATTTGTTCATTTCCAACTTCTTTCTTTCTTTCTTTTTTCTTTTTCTTTCTTTCTATATAGCTTTCATTTCTTTCTTTCTTTCTTTCTTTCTTTCTTTCTTTCTTTCTTTCTAGCCTAATTGTCCTTCTTTATAATTTCCTCCCCGTCACTGTTATTATATTTCCTTTCTTTTTCCCCAACCCAATTTCCCTCTTTGTTTTCCATATTTGCATTTCTAGTTTCGCCATTACAATGAGAAAGGGGAGCAAAAGTCTAAATGATTTTATCAACGAACACAACTTATCCGGTTTAACGGATAATAATGCAGACATTCAACATAATAACAGGTCTTTTTTTTTCAGTAATAAAATATAAAAAATACAAAACGCAGGGAATCAGTGGCAGTGACTTGTTAGTCGAGCACCCAAATCACAAAATCGAAAAACCGGCGACAATGCTATTGAAATTCATCCCTTCTAAAGTTACAAAATTGGCAACCCCACCTTTACACCCGTCCGGATTCAGCTCCTCTTTCGAAACTAGAATGCCTTATCTCCACTATTCTCTCGTCTTCAGACAAAAAGTAATAAACAAAAAACAAGATTTACTTTTTATCTCTATTTTACGATTTAATTTTTAGATTAATTTACTTTCGGAGCTATAACATCGGTTCTTCTGTGTTCCTGTGCTTTCCCGACGCTTTTTCAACATTCTTTGCGCCATTTTCAGAAAATCAGCAACAAACGCTTTTCAGAAGGCCCGGTCTTTCTTTCTTTCTTTCTTTCTTTCTTTCTTTGACTTTTCATTTTTCATTCTATTTGTTAATGAATGTTATCCATTTTTCTCTTTCAGTCGAATCACTTCCTTATTCTTCTCCATCCCTTTAAAGCTTTTCTCATGTATTTTTCATTTAAATATTATTACTTCTCTTTTTATTTGATTTCTCTTTCGTTTCTGTTCTTCTTTCACCATCTACCCTTTCAACCCGCTCACATCTCAAAATGTTCGTAAATGCTTTTACACATTAGATACGTTAAACATTAAAATTTCAAAACATTTAGAATTGTGTAGAAATGCTATTGTAAAAAAGCTACTCGCTCAAATACGTAAAATCTTTCTCCTTATTGCTTTCTCTACCCGCCAAAAGAATAAATATTTTCTGACATTTCTCAGTGAATCACACAATTCATATACCTACTGCTGCGAAAACAGCAGTCTTCAATCCCAACAAAACCTTCATTAAATGATAACCCGAGGATCAGACAGAGTTTCCGATCTTAAACATCATCATTGCCAAACGAGTGCTCCAGAACAATACCTATTCGGACTTTATTGGTTATTTGTCAAAGTTTTAAATGCTGCATCCTACATGCAGATGCAGTTTCTGCACGATTTCTAGTTCTGTCTTCAGATTTACCAAATTCAGTAAGATATGCCGAAATTGAAAGTGGAGTTGTCAGTAAAACCTCGGCATTCCTATTCAGTTGGAAATATGCTTGTTATTCAACCATGTCTTCTACATTTGAATCATAGATTCTTTATATTCTCCAAATTCACTTCATAGAATTAAACGACCGAAAATAGCTGTAGGGCCAGCGAGCAGTGAATGTGTAGTTAACTTTCCAAAATTTATGGTCAGCGAAAAACGAAGAGTTGTATTTTTGATATAATCTCAATCAGAACGTTTTAAGTGTTGTGCTTGTTTTTTTTTGTTTTGCTTTTTGCGTATACGAGGTCTGTCTGAAAAGTAAAGGAACTGGGTGGGCTGTTTGAGCTATGGACATCGTTCACAGTGAGTTCTTACCACAGGGTCAGATAATCAATCAATATGTCTACAAAGAGTGCGCGAAAAGAGATGAGAATTGTGGCAGGACAAATCATGGCTGCTCCACCACCACCACAATGCACTTGCACCCAACGCCTTGAGCATCCGGCAGTTCCTGGCAGAGAAGGACATCGCCGTACTAGAATAACCTCCCTATTCACCTGATTTTATTCCGTATGACTTTTTCCTTTCCCCAAGCTCAAGGGAATCATCAAGGGGACCTGTTTTGAAGGTGTGGAGGCCCTCAAGAGGGCCGTAACGAAGAAGCTGAGGAGCATCCAAGAAGAATCCTTGCAGCAGTGCATAGAAGCATTGGTAGAGAAGGATGGAAAACTGCATTAGACTCGAAGGGGATAACTCTGAAATTGTTTGTGGCGCCAGTCCCGTTACTTTTTAGACAGATCTCATATGCCTGTCACGATCTCGCAAGTCCCACTGACCTATTTTGGGGTATGAAGACACACAAACATCCAAATATGATATATGGGGTCGTCAAGTTCACAAGAAATCATCAAAGAGTGCAGTACGCCATTTCAAACTAAATTAACCAATTTCTAGCAAAATGGAGTGAAATATTGTTTTATTCATAAAGTACAAAATACTTTTGACCTCGAAAACGGAAGGGGGGCAGTAATAGGAAGTAGAATTCATTCAGTTTCATTCTGGGTGCGGGAGGGTCAATTTAATTTAATTCGGCGAGGGGGGTGGGCGGGTGCAACGTAATTTTGAGCAGATAAAGATGATAGAACCAGTGGTGCAGATATTCGAGGTCATTTGAGTTGATTAGTGCTCAATCTGGAAAAAATACAATTATTTTCGTTTTGTCTTTAAACGTTGTGTAACGCTCAAAAACGTTTTCAGATAAATATTCTGAGTATTTCAGAATTAAATTTCATTTTTCACTTTAAAAAAATGTTCCCGAACTACATAAACTCTAAGTGGTCCTGTAAGTGATGCATTCTTACGCCAAATAATGGTACAATCGAATGCATAAACTCAAAACTATTGAAACATATCCCTAAAGAGGTTCAGCTGAACAAATAAACTGACAAAATTCCGGTAACTTCTTAGTCTGTTCACAAACCTCAACTATCTTGATCTGCATACCCTTTCATTTCATAAGCAAGAACTAAAGATCGGGACACTCACTATGCTTCTTAGAAATCTCGACCGTCCAAAAACAGACTTCTGAAGGATTTCGCTAAGCTGTCAAGCAGCTTCTTCAATATGTCATCGAAGACAAAAATTCATTGTCAGGATTTTCGTAATTCCAACAGAATTCCCCTGTGAAGTGATTTCAATTCCCAATAAGGTTCAACTTTGCCATGAACATCAAGAAAACTCAGAAACAATCTCACTGGTTTCAGTCTGCTTTCTCCATACTTTTCTCATGGCTAAATTTATGTTAGTTACTCCCCAAGCAAACTTTTTTTTTTTACTGGCACTAAGTGGAAGAAGAACTAAAGCGTATCCAGTGACCCTTTAAAACTAAAGGACCACAACATTTGTTTGTTTTAGTATCATTTTCTTTACTAACAGTTGAGTTTCAACATTGCTTACTTTTGAATTACGAAACGCTAGCACTGCTACAGAGGCATTTGAAAACATTTGTGCAGTGTATACGGACGATTGTGTCTATTTTGTATTCTTTCTGAGTGCTCTTTCAGTTTGCGATATTCACGGGTGATGTGGTTTGCCTGGCAGAGACGACATTTTACTAGTCTCGATTTTGTTGACCTTTGAGTTAATGTAGCTTATCCTGAAGCATTTATTCGCGGCTGCAATGAGAAAGGATTCTGTTTCTTTGTTCGTGTCTCCTTTGTGTGATCTGATCTATCATTTATTCTATTAACCTTTTTAAAGTCTTTATCATTGTTTGTTTAGCTTCTCATTTTGTTGACTTTTTACCTGTCCACTTGTTTGTACTTTCTTTTTATTTCGTATTGTCCAAGTCTGAGTTCTTTACACAATCTTTTTGCCACGCCTATTTGGACGTATCTGTTTAATTCCACTATGCCTAAATCTTCGATGATGATGCGTTTTATGCCATCTCATTTTTGTGTATAGTTTCTCGAATTCACTTCACCGCTGTTATCTTATCATGTTTCTGATATTTAATTTAGTTTCTTGTATTCATCTTATTGAAATAAATTCATCTCATGTAAGATAGCTCTTTGTTATTTTCGCTTTCGCTCCTTCGTGTTCTGAGCCATATGCAACTACTCTTGGATATTTACGGGGCCTCTATGCGGCCAATGCACTGATTGTAGTGCTCTTCAGTATCGCCATCTCATCAGTTGTCGCAACTGTTTCTTTGAGCGTTTCTAAGAAAATATATTTCTTTATTCAAAATTGCTTTCAAATACCATACATATGTTTGTTTTAGCATTGTTGATCAAAGTTTCGAAATCTTTATCCCTCGCAGATAATTGCATGTCAACCATTGCAATTGGAGAATTGTTATTCTTTAAATGGATCCAAAGATGAATAAAATTTTCTCCAATCATGGTACTGGAGTTTTGAATGTATTGATGTATTCTTTCCCAAGAAGGACACACCTGGCGCTTTTTCAGCTATGCGACATTGTAGCAACGCACAAACGTCAACATTTCAAAACTGATTAAAAAACAAAAAGGTAAAATCTATAATCACCATTACGGTCTTAGATTTTCATAACAAAATAGCTAATCATTAGAATGGAAGCAGGAAAGGTTAAGTAAACTTTTGTAAAAATGTTTATTTTGGTTATATATATATATATATATATATATATATGTGTGTGTGTGTGTGTGTGTGTGTGTGTGTGTGTGTGTGTGTGTGTGTGTGTGGTAGGATTGATGTGAGTTTGTGACCCTGGGTTTCACGCTATTTGCGATTGTCCGACTATTTGTGATCGTCAGAGTTTGTCTGGCGATCGCAAATAGTGTGAAACACAGAGTCACAAACTCACATCAATTCAACTAAATATGTTAGCTCTATCACTGATATTGAGCTTTTTCCAATAAGTACCGCGCATTGTATATAAATATATATATATATATATATATATATATATATATATATATATATACAAATAACACACACACACATGTATATATATATATATATATATATATATACATATATATATATATATATATATGTATATATATATATATATATATATGTATATATATATGTATATATATATATATATGTATATATATATATATATATGTATATATATATATATATATGTATATATATATATATATATATATATATATATATATATATATATATATATATATATATGTATAATAAAATTCTTTTTACAGACAAGGTTTACCCAGTCCGAGAAACTGGTATATTTAAAATGTGCTCAAAACACAATTCAAAAGATCGAAAGTGTACAGCTAGTTAAGATCTAAAATATTACAAACACTAATCTTTTTCGCATTATCTGAGGCAACCTGCATTGATAGAAACCGCGGTAGCAGAAAAGGTTAGTGTTTGTAATATTTTACATCTTATCTCGATTACCTTACATCAACTTAAAACTACACCACCTCAAAAACTTGTATAAAAAATAATATTATGTAAAGTTTTAATCCGTTTTCTTTTATGCCTGTAAATGTGATCTGAGAAACCAGGGAAAAAATCCCGTTTCTGGGGAAATAAAATATAATCTAGGAACCCTGAAGGTTGTCTGTTTTTAATTTAACTACATATATATATATATATATATACATACATATATATATATATATATATATATATATATATATATATATATATATATATATATATATATATATATATATATATATGTATATATATATATATATATATATATATATATATATATATATATATATATATAATTATTTATTTAAAAATTATAACATAAATATGTTATAAAATCACTACAAAAATAGCCATTTTGTTTCAACACCTCCGGAGTTTTATCAAGTGATGATGTTGAATTTAGTTTATCTACAAGGCCATTTAAATTTTTTTCGGTATAATAAGACACCGGAGGTGTTGAAACAAAACGGCTATTTTTGTAGTGATTTTATAACTTATTTATGTTATAATTTTTAAATAAATAATTATATCTGTCCTACTCTATATTGAGCACTCTTTTAAGAATAGTATTTGTTGGTTATTGGAATTTATTCCGTATACACCAATCCTATACTTATATATATATATATATATATATATATATATATATATATATATATATATATATATATATATGTGTGTGTGTGTGTGTGTGTGTGTGTGTGTGAATAATTATTATATATATATAATTATTCACTTAAATCGATTACGCGGAAAATCTGCCCCGAAAATGATCAGTTCTTGCAGATTTAAGTGGTCAATATACACGTTGAACATCAATTCTAAAACCATTTGCATGAGTAAGGAACGAATTTGTAAACAGTCAATATTACTGCTGATAATGCAAGACTCTTCTAGCGACTGAGTTCTTTGAGGGATTGGTGTGTTTATGAAAAAATAAATACGCAAAACTCCACCTTTCTCTCGTCGATGTCCTAGGGGTTAGAATCTCCGACTGATACCAAATCTATCGGGTTTCGGTCCCGGCCTGAAGCGATCTAGTCACACTGACGAAAATACAGTGAAACTGTCTGTGGATCACGATATTAGCTCTCGATAATATAATTTACTTGGTCGAGCAATGTGGGGAGTAAGGAACGAATTTGTAAACAGTCACTATTACTGCTGATAATGCAAGACTCTCCTAGCGATTGAATTCTCATGTGTTTATGAAAAAACAAATACGCAAAAATCCGCCTTTCTCTCTGACGAGCGTCGAGGGCCTATGGGGTTAGAATCTCCGACTGATACCAAATCGGCCGGTTTTCGGTTCCGGCCTGAAGCGATTGCCTGTCTAGCCACACTGATGAGTTACGAAACAGTCTGTCTGTGGGTGACATATATATATATATATATATATATATATATATATATATATATATATATATATATATATATGTGTAACAAAAATCTTGGTAATCCGTATGGATAATCCCAAGGACGATGAAATCCTGAGAGCTCAATGTTAAGTCAGAGCGAATAATATATATATATATATTATTCGCTCATTTGTCAAGAACAATTTTATGGAAATTTTATTTACCTAAACAATCAACATACTTCCGATAAATTTATGACGACCTATTAATATATCACAGCGAAATAATTTAACTGGCCTTGTAGATAAACTAAACAAAGTCGAACATACGATAGAATTCACTTATAAATAGGAACGATACTTTATATTTTCGAGATATCATGGCACACCGTTCTAGCAATAACCTAAAACTAAGTGTCCATCACAAATCAACTAATAAAAATGATGTCATAAATTTCTATTCTCACTGTAACAACAAAAGAAAACCTGGAATAATAATCGGATTCTATTCAAGAGCACACTGAATTTCTAGTCCTCAATATTTACATGAAGCGGAGAAATACACTGAAAATTCATTTATTACCTCTAATACCTTAATTATTTCATATTCAACGCGAAACAAAATGCTTGTAAAATATTTCATATTAGAAAATCGGATCTTCCTGACAAACGCAACGAACCAAAATATATTGATCTACCCACCAACTCTATCTCAACTACAATACTAAAGAATTTATTTAAACTTAACATATTTTTTACAGTTACTTCTAAAACAATAAATGACTTAATTAATACAAAATAAAATAAGCTAAAACTTGAGAGAGGAGGAACAGAGCCTTTCACCTGTAATAATTGACAAAGATTCCTTAAGGAATTTAAATATAAGATTATATAAATACAAAAGACATCTTTTACAAAGCAACATATTAAATGCATCAGTTGTTCACCGCCATGAGTTTGACCTTAATTTTGATTTAAGAATTGCAGCTCTGATTAAGGAGGCACGACAGAGTAATGGATAGCAAATCGGATTTAGGCAATCGGAGAGCCGAGTTCGAATTATTTTTACTTACGTGCTAATAATAATACCCTTGGGAAAGGTATTAATCCTCTTTTTCCCCCGTAGGACAGACATCAGTCATGTATCGAAAGATACATGATCGCCTAAGTGTGTATCACGCATGGCACATAAGTGAAATCTAATTACAAGAGAAAGCAATTTACTAAGGCGCAAATGTATGGAAAATCGCTAGATCATCCATAATAAATTTGCGTCCAGGTTCTTACAACATTCCAACATTCTTGGCAGATCTTCAATATTTACAATGTTGAATATTGAATAAAAAAAAGTGATGGAAACATGAACAAAAAGTAAAAGAAACTAAACGGAATCGGCTAGACTATATAACAAAACATATATTTGAAAAAAAGTTTAATTTAAATTTAAAATTGTCAGCGTCCCCTCTCCTTCGTGTGCATCAACCTAAACATCACTTTAGTCCAATGAAGTCCTAATCATTTTCCACTTTGTCATATTTTTCCCCTAAATATATATATATATATATATATAGGTGTGTGTGTGTGTGTGAGTGCGTATGTGGGGGGGGGTGCATATATATATATATATATATATATATATATATGTAAAAGGGAACATAGAAGTCAACCGTTTGAGGTGACAGTCTGTTTCATCTAGCATGAAACAGACTGTCGCCTCTAAGTGTTGACTTCTATGTTCACATTTATATTTACACACGCTCTATCTCTGAAACTGAGCACTTTATCCCATAAATATAGCACATATTAAGACTGTGTATATATATATATATATATATATATATATATATATATATATATATATATATAATTATTTATTCGAAAATTATAACATAAATATATTATAAAATCATTACAAAAATAGCCATTTTGTTTCAACACTTCTGATATCTACATTCAACACCATCACTTGATAAGACACGAAAAGTGTTGAAACAAAATGGCTATTTTTGTAGTGATTTTATAACATATTTATGTTATAATTTTTGAATAAATAATTATATTTGCTCTGCTCTGTATTCAGCACTCTTTTAAGAATATTATTTATTGGTTATTGGAATTTATTCCGTATACACCAATCCTGTACTTGGGTATATATATATATATATATATATATATATATATATATATATATATATATATATATATATATGCTTGTGTGTGCATATGTATAAAAATATCTTTTAGTTCATTTTAATCACAAATCAAAGAAATTTTATCATTTTTATTGAAAGATTCCATCTTACATAGTCCCCTATACATAGCTCCAACTTTCTCTCTCTCACACTATATGTTGAAACCTAGGGAAGGTTACAGAATATAATAATCACGCAAATGTGTGTAATGAACGCTAATACTTAGGACAAGAACGACACATATAAGATTAGTCAACTGCGCATAGAAGAAGTAGTCAACTGAAGTAAGTCAAATGAATTCCACAATGAATCTCCAACTCCAGAAAACATACAGTATTTATGTGAATGGGGACATATCCGTTATCGTCCGGAGGTATGCTACAACACTATATATATATATATATATATATATATATATATATATATATATATATATACACTTGGTACTGCACCAAGAGTTCGAAGAATGAATCGAATTAAACACGGACTATGCTACTACCCTTTCTGAGCAGTTGCTTTTGCGAGATTCCTATGTCCAAGGTTTAAGGTTAGGTAGGGTTCTTCGAAAGCAGACGTTCGGATTTTATGTACAAATTCCTTTAGATTTATATCTCGTATGTGTGTGTGTGTGAGTTAAATTTCTGTTCCATCTTCCAAATATACATATTAAAGAGTATTTCCAAAACATCTTCCTCGCCTTGTTTTGATTCATCCCCCAAATTAATCAAATGTAATAAGTTCTACTTCACAATACGCTAGATTTAGTTGTGTAACTCTACCGAGTGAAGATAGCTCTGGCTGACAGAAAATTAGTTGTGTTTCAATCCTGGCTTGAGGCATTCGGAAGTCTAGTCGCACCGAGGAGCTGTGATACACCGAAACAGTACTGTCTGTGAATGACATAATTTAGCTCTTGAAAATACATTTCAATTGAGCACTGTTGAGTGATAAGCTAATTCTATAAACAACAGCCACCTGCACTAAAGCAAAGCTCTTCAGTAAAATGAATGGAGCACTTTGGCTGATTGGCATTTGTTTACATTTGTAAAAACAATACGCTAGATTTAGTTGTGTAACTCTACCGAGTGAAGATAGCTCTGGCTGACAGAAAATTAGTTGTGTTTCAATCCTGGCTTGAGGCATTCGGAAGTCTAGTCGCAGTGAGGAGCTGTGATACAGCGAAACAGTACTGTCTGTGAATGACATAATATATATATATATATATATATATATATATATATATATATATATATATATATATACACACAAATGTGTATTATGTATGATTTTAGTATGTGTACAATTTATTTATATAACCATGCACTCAAATCAATACACCGAAAATATTAGTCACGTTTTGTACGATCCCAATTCTGAAATTATTTCTATCTGCATATATATATATATATGTATATATATATATATATATATATATATATATATATATATATATATATATATATATATATATATACAGAGACAGATAAAGAGATTTATATACATACATATGTGTATGTATGTGTGTGTGATTCAGACATGCACCTTTTTTTCCTTTAACATTAACACAAACATATTTATAATTACACATGTGTAGAGACAGATGTAAACATGACGGCAATAAAGTACACGTGCTGAATTACGAACTGAAGCTCACAGAAAAAAAAGAAGAAATATTGAGAAAAAAGAAAAAAATGCTTATGAACTCTAGAATTAATAATATTGCAATTTTTTTTTGTTTCCTCAAACAAATCCCAGTTTTCTGCCATTATTTTTTGTTAGAAAACAAATCACCCTGAAAGCCGGTCAAGTCCAAGCTGTGAATCGTGCCCCCAAAATGTTGCTAGTAGACAATATCTATAAAAATCAGTTATGAATAAGTGTGCGTGCGTGCGTGTGTGTGTGTGTGTGTGTGTGTGTGAAGGGAATTAATATTTTTTTTCATTCATTCACACAACCAAACAAAAAATGAAAGAAAGGAAATGGATCGAGAAAAAAGCGAAAAAAAAAGATAAGGCATAAGAGATGCTAAATTCAACTCCTATCCGACAACAGCTTCGTCACCTCAGGATGCATTCGTACGCGTTTCATTTTCCGCCCAGCAGGTGGCGCCTCCTGTCACATTTGCATCACTTCCGGATTTGCGCAGGTGAAGATCACGCGCGCTATCGCTCTGCAGAAGGCAACAGCAGCAACAACAAATCACTTGCAGGCATAGCTCAATGTTCGGAGGGTTGGACGTGTAGACATAAGGTTAGAGGTTTGATCCTAAAGTAGCGCGTTAAGTGAGGCTCGTTAGCAGAAACTCATGTACAAGTAAAGAAAATTTTGCAAAGGAAACCTCATTTACAAAAAGATTAGAATAATGGAAGAAGGAGGAAGAGAGAAAGAGAGAGAGAGTTTTTGTGTGTGTGTGTGTGTGTGTGTGTGTGTGTGTGTGTGTGTGTGTGTGTGTGTGTGTGTGTGTGTGTGTGTGCGTCTGTGTTCGGTTTTACAAAAAACTTTAAAGTAAAAATCTTCTATTCCTATTATTAAAGTTCTTTGTTCGCCTTTTTTGTTGATTATTTTCCCAGACTTTGTTATTGAACTCAAACTGTAGTACTTGTATATCATAGGCTTTTAAAACTTTCCCGTGTAAAGAGGCCTGATATCAACTTCTGTGCCTCTGTTATTGTTACACAATTAGATGCATGCATATCCGCTTCGCCACTATCTATGACTCATAGGCTGCCAATTTTTGATCTCCCTATAAAAGCGAACAAATAAGAACAAGAAAATAGAAGAAAAACTTGAACTTTTGATTCGGTTGATGTCCTTGATTCAATCTTTGACCTTTCGTTTATTTACTTAAATCACAATTATAATAAAAAAGTAACAGATTTGAGGAAATAATTCTTGCTATAATTACAGTACAGTCATTGCTTTCCTTCTTTTTTCTTTAAATAATAATAATAATAAATGACAGCCCTATGTTAAACTCTCTTCACTTCTATTTGCTTAATAATAATAATAAGAGCAAGAAGAAGCGTATAAATATCTATAAGTTAGCGAATGAGATGGAATACAGCATACCCAAATGAAAGAGAAAGTAAGAAAAGAATACTAAAGGCGTGTGCGTCTGACGTAAAATGCCGAGTTGAATTCATAAAACAGAATATCAGCCATAAATACTTTGACTGCCCCTGTTGTGCAATGCAATTTCAACATCTTTAATTGGATCATAGCTGGCATTAAATGAATAGATGTCAAAATGAGAAAGCTTCTCGCTTGCTATCGCATGCATCATCCTAAGGCCGATGTTGATCGTCTATATGTGTCCAGATTCGAAGGAGGCAGAGATTTAGTTCAACTATAACTGTCTTATAAAACGACAACAATCAGAAGAAACTACAGAAGACTGAACGATGATCTGTGTCAAAGAACCTGAAAGAAATAAGAAATTTTATTGCGTAATAAAGGAAGCCAACTAATTCAAAAGGGAATTTCAAATGAATGAAGAAAACCAAGTAAGTCATTATCTCCTACTGCAGCGTAAAAACTTAAAAAGAGAAGCCAATGCTATGGAACAAATGCAGAAACGATAGCAAGATAAAGTTCTTCATGGTCAACAGTCTACCCGTGCAAAACAAACCCATCACTAGCTATGTTGTGTAGGATTACTGATGAAACTGAAGGTTTTATTCTTGCTGGAAATAACCAAAACTTGCTAAACTAGAAACTGACAAATTGTGCTGACGCCAAATGCAGATAATGTGATGAATATCTAAAAATAATTAACCATCTTGTATCACAATAATAGCATCCATCGAATATAAAAATCGTTATGACAAAATGGGTTAATATATTTGCACTGGAAAATCTTAAACTTTAGCCTATATCTTTTCTTTCTCTCTACATTTGCAACACTAGCTTCCCAAATATTTTATCACGTGTCAATCTACTGTGATTACTTATTACCTTTTTATTTTTTTCTTCAACATACTTTCTGAGTCATTCTTAAAGCCATGTTTTAGTTTTAATCTCATAATGTCAATTTCTTTTTGTCATATGATCTTTGTTCAACTTTTTCGCAGTTTTCAACGTTACATGCCAATAACTCAGTAACTTATCAATAATTTGTTTCTTATTTGACATTAGATCTTTCTCACGACCAAAAATTTTCAGTAACTAAATAACTGTATTTAGTTACAGCATGAATAGCAATCCAAAAACACCAAAGTATTGTAAATACTTCTAAATAAAACAGATATTATCAGCTGAAATTCACATGGTATATTTATTATGTAAATATATGTATACCCTGAAAATGTTACCAAAATGTCATTGTAAAAATATTGACTTGTACAATAAAGCCTGACAGTCAAGTTATCGGTTACTTTTTTTTTAACGTTGCTAGGAAAATCGGAAATCGACATTTTCTTGGGTTTTTACGAAAAGAGCAGAAAAAGATTAAAAAAATTGAAGCACATTGTTTTTAACGCAAAGCGAGAGTTTTTTTTTTTTTTACATTTAAATGGATTGGGACTACTGATATTCGTCGATCAGGAAAGAAACTCTCAAAGAGAAAGTGGGAGGGGGGAATATCGTGTACGAGAACAAAGAAAAGATTTAGAAAAACAATGGGATATAATTTTATAACAATATCAGTAATCATATAATGATGACGATGAAAATAACGATGGCAGTATTTCTACATCTGATTTTGATAGTAATAATAATAATAATAAGAAGAAGAAGAAGAAGAAGAAGAAAACGAAGAAAATTGTTTCAAAACCAGCAAGAATTTAGAATCCGAGCACGATTTGGCATCTCAGAAAATCATTGAACATGGCAAGAAGACTGAAGAGTGTACCAGAGATATTTTCTCCTTTGTTAGCCGTCACTTTTCCCTGACACAAGCGTACAAATAACTCACATATATAAAATGCTTTGTGTATCTATATAAGGTGAAGGCATTCTTTGTGAAGGATTGTTCAAGATTACCAGCAACCAGTCGGATGTAGTCTCAGTTCATTGCACGAGTTAAACATTCATTGGATGAACACGAGAAGACGATCCCAGATGTACTGCTGTCTGATTATCCACAAGCTGTGTTTCTTTTTCTTATTTTGTTAATTATACAACTGATTCCTTCAATTCTATCTTCTTCTTTGATCAGCGTTTTTTGTAACATTCATCTGTTTTTGGTTTTTATACCAAGTCTGGATGTCTAACGCTTACCCTCTTGTAGCCAAATGCCGGGATATCATTTCCACTTCAGCTTTGATCTATCTGACTGATCTACGGTTGATATCAAAGGAGATAATCAGACTGCATCTGTGGGCAAATGGTACTCTCACAAGTAACGGAGAATCAATAGAACTTGGTGATAAAGCATGGTTAGAGCGCTCTGGATGAATGATAATCATGTCGTCTCACAAAAACCATACTTGAATCCAGGGTCATTATATGATGAGGACCTTGTTGAAGTTATCACCCAATAACTCAGTATTAAATTATAATTATCTATAAATAGAATCTAGTATTGAGGTGACTTGTTGTCATTCAATCTCCAGTATAAACTATCCGTTGCTACTAATGCGAGTGAATTGTAACTAAAGTCCGCGTGCAATAGTTGCAGTATAAACCACAGGTGGGCTCTATAGGTGTTGCACAAATACAAATGTGTCTGAGCAGGTGTCTGCAACAGGGATTGGCCTGACACCCTAACAGACAAGGACACTCAGATACGAACGGCCAACCATTATAAGTGTATGCTGAAACTTAACCAGCATCGTTTGGTTAATACCAATTTTAATGTGAAAACATTGGCTTAGACATTAAAATTAGACAGACTACCAAAAGTTGAAAACAATAATTATGGCTACAATAATAATTTAGGGCAGGGATCAAGAAAGAGGAAAATAGTAAAGTCGAGTAGCACTTGAAATAATGCTGATGAAAATGAAATGTTTACCATGAATGCAGGACAAAAATATCCTGATAATGATAAAAACATGAAACTTTATCGACCGCAAAACGAAGTTGAAGATTTGGAAGATATACAGTGTCTATCTTGATGAAAACGATGACGATGTTAAGAAATAACCAATAATAATGATAATGATAATTAATGCTGAGTTTATGCAGTCAATAACAGAAGATGGAACTATAAAAGAAGATCGGGAGAAGATATAAAAGTGACAAAACAAATAAACAAATGATTCAGCTAAAGAAAACGGAAAGTAACGGTAAAGGAGGCGTTATTCTATGATTTTTAAGGAGATATTTAAGACAGCCTATTAACTCTAAGAATAAATTGGAGTTTCATAATGCCACGAAATTAGTATCGGCCTACAGTTTATGTTTATAACAAATTCAGAATGCGTTTTATAACCAGAAATAGATGACAATGGCTGTTTAAAAACATCTCCTTCGAACAACTTTTAGATTCGTGTATTTTATGTTGTTCAGCCCTACCATCTAACTCAAAACGTTTTCTATACAGATCTATCTGTCTATCTATCTGTCTATCTATCTATCTATCTATCTATTTTACATTCTTTATATATCTGACTGCAAGTATTTGTTAACAATGTATTTAACAACTTATTGGACATGCAAACTATAGATTGCGAGCTCCATTCTTTAATTTGGCCTTGTGTTTGACTTGATTAAAATGTACTCGGAAGATGAAGCGATAGAAGTTACAACCTTAATCAATTGGAGTAGCCCTTTACCAAGGTAAATGACGGCCTTCATATTTTGATTTTCCAAATTAAGTAAACTTTTGCATTGAGAGACAAAAATCCATTATCTATCTATCTATCTATCTATCTATCTATCTATCTATCTATCTATCTATCTATCTATCTATCTATGTTTATAACTGCCTATTTCTCCTAGTCTGCTAATATTTCTTTCTTTCTAACCACGTTCCTTTTCTCAAAATTTGTTTTTATTATATCTAACCTGTATCAGTTTCATACATCTCTTCTTTACGCACTATCTCTTGTTTTTCTTGTCTCTTTTCTTCACTTTTCTCTCTTCATCTCGCAATGCAACAACGCCAGTCTTCTTTTATTTCCCTTCTCTACTTTGTACATTTCTCCATTTCTGCCTTTATTTTTCGCCTTTTTTTCTTATTTCTCTTTTTCACTGCTTCTTCTCTTTCACTTGATCCCTCAGTTAAACGACGGGTGTTTTCTTCCACCCCGGATCTTCATATCATCGGCTCCGAGCGAACTGAAGCCAGAATAGGCCCAAGACTATACAAAACACAATCTTCCTGACAGATTCAAAATAAATAAAATATAAAAAGAGAAAGAAAACATTTACTAACGGAAACAATAATGCCTGAAACCAAACTCAAAGAAAAAGGTTCCACAGAACAGCCGTGGAAGTGTCCAAGTGTAAAAAGCCGACTTTGTCGGCAAACGGATTTCCATGGAACTTTGCATAAAGTACGTCACCTCTTAAAACTGTCCCCCACCAAATACCGTCCCACGAAAGTGCATGGGGTGATACACGAAGGCAGTGGCTTGTGATGCTGACCAGAGTCGGGAGAAAAAAGAAAAGAAAAGAGTATTGATTGATTATCGATTAGGAAGACGAAAGTGTCGGATAACTTGATAGTTTATTCATAAATTCAACTTGAGAATGCCAGGCCCGGCTGGGCATGTTTTTAATTCATTTTTCTTTTGTGTCATCGAATAATAGTCCAGGGAAGATTATTAGCATGAGCGAGTACTTCTGCGACAAAGTGTGCGTCTCGAAGTGTGTGTCAGTCAATATGTGTGTGTGCGTGTATCCGTTGTGTATCTACGTGTGTTTATCAGTGATGGATAGTGGTTGGTTGGATCTGTTTGCCTATGGAACGGCTTAGAAATATTTGTGTGTCAACAGAGAGAAAAAAAATTCTTGGTAAAACTCAAAGATAGGCACAGAGAACAAAATTTTACACCTGATCGAAGTTATAGAAAGAAAATATTATGTAATCTAATTATGAAATACGCAAGGACATATTTTTTGTTTATTGCTTCAATTTCTATCATGCTAAAGCAAAGATATACGCAAGATTAGTAAATCCTATCCAGACTCGAACGTCCAACCTGGAGGTAAGTGGCATACTCATTAGGCTACTGTTTTACAATTTGGACATCATTGTAATCTTCTTTGGTTTATTCTTGCTGTTTGTAAATATTTCAGTGTGTCTGATAATATTTCCATTTTCTGTATTACGTCTACCGGCCTACGCACTCGAAAAAACTTTATAAAGAATATCTGTTTTCCGGTAGGGTTTGAACTTGCTCCCTTCTTTATAGAAGCCATCGTCTAATTCAGCATGCTTTAATCCACTCAGCCACAGAAATCGTCACAGCCCAGCAAGGTTATCTTGCCCATCCCCTCGTTCAAATTTTATCGAAAGACCATATCTCCTCGATATCGTATCTGAAGCATAAACAAAAGCAATTTCTAAAGAATTAATGGATTTATTTTTAATCTAAAAACATTATATTTAGTGGATACCCATGTTTGAATAGACGCCCCGTTTTTAAACAGTGTCAATTAGGAGAAACCACTGCCTGATCCGGCATGCGTTAGACTGCTTGGTCACAGAGAGCGTCATAGGTTCTATTTACTCTTTTAAGGAATCTAAACGAGGCAATATGCATCCCTAATAGTGTAAGCAATAAAATATGTCATGGTATATATAGAGAATTATTATAAGTTGTTAGTCAAGACGTATTTTAGTGGAACTGGTTACAACTAAGATGGTTTAAACTAAACTATATTCAAGTAATTTTCCTCTTCATATTCTGCAAAGATGACTATTGCCCACCTTGCTTAAAAAAGGGTTCAAAGACATTAATGGAATGAAATAACCCGCAGCTTCCCCAGATAACAATCCAATAGAAAACTTGTGGTCTATTACAAGAGATGCAGATGAGAATATTCAAGCAAAGAAACTATCTGGGAAGCAACAACATCTGCAAGTATAGGAACAATAGAAAAGTTGACAAAATCAATACACTGAAAATAGTTATATAATATCATGGTACCCACATTAATATGTATAATAAAAATAAAAATAATAATAATAATAATAATAATAAATTCAGGTATATGCGACATTTTACTAAAATAGACGTTACAGCCATTTGAATTTATTTATAAATCAAAATTTGTTAACCTATGTTTGAATGTTTACTAAAACCTGGCAAGCAATTATCCACACTTTAATAAGGATAGATTTTAGGAAAACAGCACGATGTGTTGTTCATTTAAATAAAAGTATATCCTGGTATTTTACCAAGATCGGTTGGTTAATTACAGTTTTATTGTGAAAACACTGATTTGCATCTTATAAGAAAAACAATTTCATAGCATGCCCGGACGCTACTGAGTCAGATTCGTCGATCCAAAGCTTAACCCATGACTAACAATTTCCGTGTAGGATTCATGGTAATTTTGATATATTTAGAATACTTTAAAGTATATTATATATATGTATATTATTGCGTGTTTGTATGTGTGTTTATATGGGAATAATTTAGATTTAAGCTAAAATTATCATTGTATATTTCATTGTATAATGCGCGAACTATTTAAGTAATGTTTCATTTCTAAGGAATTAACGGATTTTTATTTATAATCCGATATTATTTCTTATTACTCTAAACGTTATATTACCATTTAATAATGACATCACGTTGAAACACTAGTTCCCGCACGATCAACGAAATTAAGCAACGTTAAGTCAGGTCAGTACCTAGATGGGTGACCAGGTGCCGTAAGCTTGGTTGCGCGGGTGGTGTAATGGATAATGGCACAGAATTGTCAATCGAAGAACCGAGTTCCAATTCCCGTTGCGCACAAGTGCCTTTCGAAAAAGGTATGCATACACCTCTTCTCCTCTCAGGTATGAGTTAATTAGTAGGACTTCTATGACTAAGACCGTTATTATCTCCCCATCCAACAAAAAAATGCGTACAAAATACTTAGATTTCAGCATTAAATAACCCATAAAGGTTGATATGCGGCTAAACAAAATCAACCAATCATTGACTCTCGAAAATCCACAACTGTACATTTAAAAAAAAAACAGATGTCTACTCAAATGTATCCACTAAATATAACGCATATAGTAATTTTTAATATATACAAATTTATATATCTTTTTTCCATATATATATGTATGTATGTATGTATGTATGTATGTATGTGTGTGTGTGTGTGTGTGTTGGTTTGGTTGATTTTGTTTAGCAGCATATTAAGATCTATGGGTTATTTAATATCTAAATATTTTGAAAACAACTTCAGCTAAATATATTTTGAACGCAATCGTATGTCTACAACTACAGATGAAAACGTATTGTTCGTCATTTTGCTATAAAAGGTGTTGTCGGCAATTCAACTATAAAATGTATTGTCGGCAGTTCTATTATAGAATATATCGTTGCTAATTTTACTATAAATAGGTATTGTTACTAATTTATTTTTTATATAAAAATGCATTGTTGATATTTTTTACTATAAAAATGTTTACGAGGAGGTTCCACGCTATTCAAAACCTCCAGTCTCCCGATCAGAGGCCTTGCTGTCGGATGCAGTGTGAGGTCGAACCCAGGTTTAATATATATATATATATATATACGTTTGTATGCATATATATATATATATATATATATATATATATATATATATATATATATATATATATATATATATATATATATATATATATATATATATATATATATATATGTGTGTGTGTGTGTATGTGTGTTGTAATCACATCTTTTTTAATCAATTTAATTGCAGGTTTTTCATTCCATCAGGAGTCAAGTCAAGGAAGTTGGTGGCATTCAATATATCTTTTAATTTCTGTCGAACAAGTTTCTTAGAAGCGCAAGCAAAAATGTTATCATTTAGTATTAGGTTTTATTTCTTACAAGCATGGTAATAACTAAATTTAAATTTTCTCCTCACCACAAAAAAAAAAAAATCACCTGTTTTTTCCTTTGACACAATTATATGAATAACATGGTAAAATTAATGAAACTATAAATGTGGTTTTATTTTTACATTTATTTTATTACGTAAAAGTCTTTATTTTTAGTTCGTTCTCACTAGGTTCATTTTGAAGGGCGTAATTTCATCTGCAATTTTAAACTAAAATAACCCAGCATGTACGTGACGGGTCGGTAGAAGTAAGTCTGAAATTCTGTGATAATGCAGTATCATCAATCCACGACGTATTTTAAGATGAATCGCGCTCTCGCACGCTGGAATAATTCACAGATCAGTGACGGCACTGAAGGATTACCGAATGCAACCTGCATCTCTTGTCCCAGATTAATCACGAACGGACTTTCAAAGATTTTAATTGCAGGAAGGTTTTTATGTCGCAATTACTTAATGTCACGTAACGGTCACATAATGTCAAACGACTTTTAAGTGGATTATGACTGCCTTTAATCATAATTCTATAATATTTTAATTATTAATAGTATTCGTTATTAATAGCTAAACCAGTACTCCGTGTCATTGTCTCCATCTGACTCTGTCTCTCTCTCTGTCTTTCTCTCTGTCTCTGTCTCTGTCTGTCTCTGTCTGCCTCTGTCTGTCTCTGTCTGTCTGTCTGTCTGTCTCTCTGTCTCTCTCTCTCTCTCATCTCTGTGTATATATACACATACGACGGGAAACTGAAAAGTTTTCGGCCCAACTTCCAACAGTATTTCAGTATATATATATGTGTGTGTGTGTGTGTGTGTGTATGTAAATATATATATATATATATATATATATATATATATATATATATATATATATATATATATATATATATATATATGGGAGAGAGAGAGAGCGAGAAGAAGAGATAGTGAGTGAGTGATAGACAGACAGAGAAACAGAATAATAACACTTTGCTAAAGATTTCTGTAGAAAAGTGTAAAATAGAGTATTGAACTGTGTTTAGTGTAGTTGCACACTTACTACTGGTGCTGGGATCAAAAACATAGAAACTTCCATTTCTCCGTTTCGCCCTCGTGCTAAACCTACAAGTCGGCATGGGTGTCAATGAAAATATTCTCCTTTATTAACGCACGCATATATTTTAATTCTCAGCGTGAGTTTATTCATACAAATGAAGCTTTTGTTATTTCATTATTTTTTTATCTTCTGCTTACGGATAAAACGCGTCGCCATTGTCTCCTATGACTAAAATCTATTTTTAGACAAGAATACGTCAGATGGTGTTCGATAGCGTACACACTGGGCCAGAAAGCTAAAAGTTTAGTGGAGAAACAGAGAAAGAGAGAGAGAGAGAAAAAAAAGAGAAAGAGAGAGTAAAAATTTAAGATCATTTGTCTAATTCTCATCAACCTTGGGGACCATGCTTCAAATGAATAAATAAAATAACAAGATGTAAAAGAGAACAAAGTCTTGCACAAAAGATTTCACAGGGCTACGAATTATGGGAAGACAAGAAACTTCATTGCGGGATTCACACCAATTTTTATGACGTCATTCTTTGCGCTTGAAAAGATATTCACACAGTTGGTACTTTTCTTATCTTCTTCGTTAACTTTCTTTGTCTAATTCACCTCTTCTCTTTCTTTCTTTCTTTTCACTTATTTTGTTTATCTTTTTCTCTTCTACTTTCACTTCTTTCTTCTCCTTCAGATTACGAATTCTTCTCTTTTCTCAATGTTTCTTCTTTTGCTTTCTCCTTTTATTTCTTTGCTTTTTTCTTTTACTTTATCCAATTTAAATCATTCTTATTTTCTTTCTCTTTCTTTTTATTTTCTTATTCAATTTTCTCTGTTCATTTTATCTTCTGCTCTTTGCCTTTTTCATTTTTATTTCTTTTCCTTCATTTTTTTATTCTTAAGTGAATATCAAAAGTGATGCAAGTAATGTAGAGACGCGCGTTTGATCAGCAGGGAAACTCAAACTTCTGTTGTTTTGTCATGAATTTACGCTTTTTGTGCATTTTCAATGCTACTCTCTCGTTCTTCTTTTATTTTTTTATTTTCGCATTTATTGTTCTCGGTCGTGTTGCATTCCTTGTTACCATTTTGTTTTCTTTTCCTTTTGTGCCTCATTTTCGCCGACATCAGTTTCAGCCATTTTGAATGCGACCACATGCTATGGCTAAATCTCATGGCAGAAGAAATTTTTACTCTATTTTTCATTGAGTGTACTTTTGCCAAATCTGTCTGTCTGATTGATTGCTTTTGCTTATATTTTTGTTTCTTGCATTAACTCTCTCTGTCTCTATCTCTCTTTCTGTATACACGCATATACATAAATACATACATGCGTATGTAATTAGGCATGTATTAACAATGTCAAGATATAGCATCAACAAAACAAATAAAAGCACAATTATTATGAGTAGTATTACTACAGCTACGTTGTAAATTATTATTAATATTATTGATGATGATATAGTTGTTGTTGTTGTTGTTGTTAATAATTAATGGTAATTTTAATGTTACTATTACAGTAAAAAAAGTACGATTTCCTTCCTTCAACACATAAACGAGAAATATAAGAATGGCATTCTACAACAACAAAAACAATAATGCCCAGAAATTGAAGAAGAAGAAGAAGAAGAAGAAGAAGAAGAAGAAGAAGAAGAAGAAGAAGAAGAAGAAGAAGAAGAAGAAGAAGAAGAAGAAGAAGGAAATATTAAAATAAAATGGAAAAATGGTGACATCCTCATTAGAATAATAATTATAATGATAGTTGCAGGAAACATTGAAATATTTTGAAATAAAGGAAATAAAAGCAAAGCTGACACAAAACGTATCAAATAATAAACAATCATCCTTCTTAACGTCATTATATTCAAAACATTTTAAAGTTGTCACTTTATCACGTGAATTAGCCAATTTTCAAATGATATGAATTGACTAAGGACTTCTACATCACTTATACAGTTTTCAGTATCATGAAATTCGGCAGCATCATATATAATAATTATTAATATGGAGACTTGCTATCATTTTCTGTTTCCCGACGATGACAACAAGACGTGTGAAGATTAGAATAATAATGATAATAATAATAATAATAATACTTTGTCTTTAATGTACAACCGATGAACTAACACGGACAGGGCATGTGACAAATGATAAAAGTTTTAAGGAGATTTGAAACTTCGAAGTAACTGTTACTAACAGAAAGAAACAGCTTATATTTTGGGTTCAAATATTTTGAGAAAGAAAACTTCTGGAATTTAAAACTCTCAGGACAATTCGAAGAAAATAAGAGAAAAGCAACGAGTCATTTATATGACAAATTTGTGCAGATGGATGGCGGAACAAGTACTTTGGTGAGGGGGGGGGTCGTAAAAGAGGAAGTAATACTGAAAGCCACAAAATACACGAAACATCTTCTTCCTTTTCTTTTCCTTTCTCTTCCATTTTCTTATCCACATTCTGTTCCTTCCTTTTTTTCTACTTGTTGTTGTACTTCTCCTTCCCTCTCAACTTCCCTCCTCTTCCTCTTCCTCCTCCTCCTCCTCCTTCTTCTTCTTCTTCTTCTTCTTCTTCTTCTTCTTCTTCTTCTTCTTCTTCTTCTAAATGAGCTTTTTGTTATTATTTTGTACATGCATAAATGGGTTCCTGTTATTCTACAAATTTAATATCTTTGCTTTTTCCCTCGTTAACGCCTCGGTGACCTCTTCATATTTTGGTCTATTTGCCAGTGTCCTTGTCGTAACTGTCAATAACATTGAAGCTTAAAAAAGAAGCAAGACAACAATTAGAATAACCTATAAAATTTTAAAAATAAATGTAAAAAAAAACAAAGATTAAGGAAAAAACATAAAATAAATTAAAAAAACCAACGGAATTAATTTCCTAAAATTGCGCATGCGCATTCGATATGAGAAATCGTTAAAATGATAATCAACTCACAGAAAGCGCCATTAAAGATGATTTATTGACAACGTCTTCCGGTAAAATATAATGAAAATAAATTTAATGAATTATGTTCGTTGGAGCCATTTATCTTGACAATACAGACCAAATTGATTTTTCAGACATTTTACCTGTCATTGTCTGAAATCAATGTCTAGTATCTGTTCTCAATGTATTGAGTGAGATTTTGACTAAAGCTTAGGAGCGTGTTTCAAATTTTTCATGATTCTAAGATATCTATAAAAAGAGCAAATAAATATTTTTATAAAATATTTTCAAATATCTACCGGTGAAATTTCATATAAATTGACTTGTTAGGCTCACTAGTACTAATTCGCTATTATGTTTTTAAATATATATGACATTGAAAGGATGTTAATTTGTTCAAAATAATACAGAAAATGAAATAAACGTGGTCTATTTTAAATAAAATATTTCTTATTGCTATAAATGTTATTTTAGTGGGTTTATGTGTTTGAGTAGACATCAGTGTAGTTTTACAAGAAGTGAAATAAATGTCCATCGGCCTAGATAATCAAATGTCGTAAAAGGTAAAATTCGGCAAGACTTTCGAAAATCTAGGCTGTTAGACATTAATTTTACTGTTTGTATATAAAGCTATTCGAACATTTTTTTCCCATTAACATAATGTTTATTGTGATAAGAATATGAGTTGGGTTGAAAAATCCGTTAACTGCCCAAAGAAAATGTTTCAAAATGTGAAACAAACGCTACTATTTATGAATGTTTCATGTTTAACGTCTTCTTTCTCTATCAGAAAATTAGAGAGTCACTGATAATTGACAAAAACACAAACAGAAGTATATAAATATATGGGGGGGTAGGGAGAGAGGGAGGTAGAAAGAGAGAGTTACAGAGAGAGAATGAATCAAATATGAAAAAAAAAAACAATTAATTATAAAATGGTATGTAAATATTTTTAATTACTATGTCCCTTCATGACGTAAGTGACCATAGCTCTTCAAAGCTTACTTTAATATGCAGGAATTGTCATATCTTCTTGAGAAAAGTAGTAGAATACTTTACTACTACCGTCTCTATGGCTTGCAATAGAAAGTCTTCCTTCTCATAGACTAGTTGGCATTCATGCCTTCCCCAAAACTATGAGTATGAATTGAACGCAATAGATCCGGTCGAATTTTAGTGTGAATTCCTGAAATGAGGAGTTATCATTATTTACATTATTTACACGCAGACTATTGTACCCCATCTTTGTTCAGAACGAAATTTGAATTCAACACGTTGATTCCATTCCGCCCCCCGCCACCCGATAACCGCTACCCTACCCGCAAATCCTATGTAAATATTACTTATTTAAATAGCATGTATTATGTACTCGATCTTTACAAAGCTCAGTTTAGACTGAAACAAGACCAATAGATGGGAGAATCATACTTACGAATAATGAACTGTGACTTAAGCACATCAGCAATCATTCTGTAGTAAGCGCCAGTTAAGATATATACTGAATTTAATTTAATTAGATGCGTGAGTACAATAGCAGAATACTTGCGGAACTCCCTTCCCTATTACTGTTTCCCTGACAAATACAATCTCCAACTATTTAAGTGTAACGTCAATCGACATCTCCAGTTGCCTTGATCTATCCACTTCCCTTCTCCACATCCTTTCACCTTTCATTCCTATCTGCTCTCGCTCCAAATCTTCTGTAACCCCCTTGCCTTGATCGATCCACTGTCTTTCTCTTTCTCCACATCCTCTCCTTTACCACTCCTATCTGCTCTTCCTCCAACCCTTCTATAACCCCTTGCGTGATAGTGGCCTCCAGCCTGGCTTGGGGTGATACGCTTAAAAAAAAAAAAAAAAAAAAAAAAAGATTGAATAATTTTCATGAGCCATGTTTGATTGGGACTATCGTTTTCAGAGAGCGTGTTTATAGGCATTGAAACAAACGCTTTTATACCTACAATTCAGGCTAATTTTTTGTAGTTTTTTATGACCGAATAGGAATGTTAATGGTGACATCACCAACAGTTAAAGATCGAAATCAGTGATCGAAATCAATCAACATACACGATGTCAGATTTTATTATGTAATGTTTTCACAAGAAAATAGTAATAAAATTGCTATTAACCAACCAATATTGGTCAGTATGTTTGTTTAGCGGCATATCAACTCCTAATTGGTTATTTAATGCCGAAATTTAATTTCTTTTTCAAAACATGCATTGCTGATATTTTTTTTTTTTTTTTTACAAAAATGTATTGCTGGTAATTTGTTTTACTATGAACATTTTTTGCTGGTATTTTTACTACCTTCATAGTGTTTTAACCCAAGTTTGGGTGTTAACCATTTTCCCATAGCTTGGACACTAACAGGTTCCACCACCCCGGGTCAGAGTGTATATGGGAGCAATAGCAGTTAAGAGGTGGTTCCATGCTCCTCAAAACCACCCGATCACGAGCCTTGCCGCCGGATGATGTTTATACAATATATATATATATATATATATATATATATATATATATATGTGTGTGTGTGTGTGTGTGTGTGTAAATTTCATTTACATAATATGTTTACGTTTTTCAACAATTTACTTGGTGATGCGAGATTTTATCAATCAATTCGATGGCTTTTCATCATATTTTAAATAAATCTATATAATGCTTAATTATTGATATTTACTTTTAACTTCAGATATATAAAGTTTGCCGTAAGTGAAAAGTAAGATGTTGCCTCAAAAGAGAAACAAATTATTGTAAAGTTATTGAATGAAAGAAACACAATGTTGGAAATTTTTAAAAGTCTAACAATGAAGAGAGATGGCTTTACCAACAAAGAAATATTTAATGAAACTCAGATTGCGAAGAATGAAAATATGTAGAATATTAAGAACAATAGCTAAATATATGAAAGCAAACAAATGACTACCTTTAAGTCAATATCACAAAGATAATAGCATGAGTTAGGTGAAGTAGTACAAGAAAACGCACTTTTCAACTAATTTTAGTGATGAATGTAGAGCTATACTGGATGGACCTGATGGTTGGATTAGAGTTTGGGTTCAACCAACATGATTTAGAAAATAATAGAATGGATTAATGTTTGGGGCTAAAATTGTAAGGAGTACAATTAGAGATTCCACCAAAGTTGGGACAAGACGTTTTTTTCAATGCTAGAGGTCACACGACCAAGAAGATTTAATCTCCACCGTATAGTCATGCAAGATATTATGAGCTGAAACTCACACAATATGTTGCCTCATATAAATACATTATGAATATTTTACCAATATTTATTAGAATATATTAGTCAAACAAAATATGCTATAAAACGGGTGCATATATCTATCTATCTATCTATCTATCTATCTATCTATCTATCTATCTATCTATCTATCATAATATTTATTATAACCTTTAATTATATGTCCACAATAAAAATCTAATAGAAATAATAAAGAAACTTAATAATGTAGAACCTACCATCCAGTTTACATATAAATTTGAAATAGACAAATCACTACCTTTCCTCGACATCTTATTAATACGTAACAATGACAAATTAGATTTTACAGTTTACCGCAAACTCACTAATAAAAATGATCTATTTCTATTCCTACCACAGTAAAAAAATAGAATCAGGACTAATCATAGATTCTACCTCAGACTCCTTAGAATATGTAGCCCAGAATACCTAAGTGAAGAAGAGAAATACATTGAAAAAAATTTACACTTCTTCACTACCCACCTTATTTCATCCTTAACGCTAGAAAACGAGCATACAAAATCCACAAATCCAAGAAATTAGACACCAGCGATATCACTTTTAACATCGACAACACAAAATTTATAATCCTACCCTCTAACACTATATCTACAAAATTTGAAAATAAATTAGTTATCACCAATACTAGGGCCTTTACCACCAAGACAATGGAAGATATAATTAGGAAGAAAAATAAATCCAACACCTCTTGTAAAAACACTTACATTGGTGAAACATCTCGAAATCTAAAAGCCCGCATATACGAGAATAAAAGAGACCTACATCGGGACAACCCTTTCAACTCTAAAATCTTTACGTCGCAAATACTTCGCGGGAATCCGGATAAATATTTTACTAACTGTAAACACACGTCAAAAACCCTATATTAATTCACCAACATTTATGAAATTCATTTTTAAAGAATCTAACGTATGTCTATCTACCACAACCGGTGTTTGCGTAAAAAACGTCCCCAATTCAAGAAGAGGACAGCCACCAAACATAAAGACTCTCTCTCTCACATACACTTACACTTACGAATTTACATTATAATCCGAATCCCACATAGACTAACTAGAATTATGATACACTTGCATAAATAAAGCAGTATTTATGTTGTTTTTTTTTTCAGTTGAGCTTAGTATCCGCTTATTTTGGAGCTTCGAAACGCCAAAAATTACACATACGAACACTGCTTAACAAGTTAAATGCACGTGAAGCCTGTGTAATCAATGAAAATCAAACAAAACAAAAGTAAAAATGCCAGAATATCTTTTTCTCTATATTTCATTCTTTGATAAAGCTTTAACCAAGCGAAACATGTTAGAGTGATAAACGTTTCCTCTTTGTTATCTATCTATCTATCTATCTATCTATCTATCTATCTATCTATCTATCTACCTACCTATCTACCTACCTATCTATCTATCTATCTATCTATCTATCTATCATAATATTACCGTAAAACTCAAAAGCTCGGTGACCGAATCGGTAATAGTGTCACTCAATTGAGTCAGTTTTCATTATTGCGGAATTAAATTTTATGAATTAATGCTATGTTATTTTTGCCTTGTCTTCATGCGAACAGAACAAAAAAGTGTCCCGTTGATTGACAATCCATTTTATTTTTTTCATTCTTTATGTTTTGCCTCTATCCTTTTCCCTTGCCCATTTATCGATTTGCACCTTCCACCGACCGTTCACTGTCAGTTTTAATTCGATTAGCCAGCCTCTCGTATCGAAGGAACCAAAACATAAAGTGTAATGGCGAACAAACACGGAAAGCGGATAGAATTGCACTCCAGACGTCGAGCGACCGTTACAGTGGGCCAGTGAACGAAGAAGAAGAAGAAGAAGAAGAAGAAGTAGCTAGAGAAGAAAAAAGATAATGAAAGGATAAATAAAAAAGGGAAAAGTAAGATAAATTATTGAAAGCGGAGCGTGAATGAGAGAGGAAGAAGAGACGATTATAGAAGCAGAGAAAGAAAGAAATTCAATGATAAAGGAAATGAGTCTTAGAAGAAGAAGAAGAAGAAGAAGAAGAAGAAGAAGAAGAAGAAGAAGAAGAAGAAGAAGAAGAAGAATTGCGAATGCGCCAAGCAATCAAAAAGAGAGTGAAGAAGAGAGTGAAAGAGGAAGGAGTTGATGAAAAAGAGAGTGGTAAAGCTAGAGAAGTTAGTAGAGCAGCAGCAAAAAGAGAGTAAATATAATCAGATTATCTTTGACATTTTTCCTTTATTTTCATCTCTATTATAGATCTTGGGTTTGCCGATAGTTCATCTATACCGAGGGGTACAGACAGTTGGTGTTGTTATTATTAGAGAGTAGGTTTTTATTACAAAGTTGATCATTATAAACAGAGGGTATTCTTTCTTTCTTTCTTTCTTTCTTTGATTTTCCATTATTTTTCCATTTCTTTTCTTTTTCTTCGTGATTTTTTCTATTGAAATTCGTTTCTTTTTCCCACTTTCTTTGTTTTCATTATTCTTTCTTTCTTTCTTTCTTTCTTTCTTTCTTTCTTTCTTTCTTTCTTTCTTCTGCTCATTTTTCTTATTTTCCCTCCTTTATGTGTGCATTATTTTCGTTTTCTTCTCCTCTTTTATTCGTTTCTTGATTATTCTTTTTTTTTTCATTAATATTTCTGTCATTTTCCGTGTTGTATCTTCCTTTTAATTTTCCTTTATCCTTTCTTTCTTTATCCTTTTTCTCCCTTGTCCTATTTTTCTATTTCTTTTTTGAACCCAATCTATTTTTCTATCTTTCTTTTCCCACTTTATTTCCGCCTTTCTCTTCCTTTTTCCTCGCTTTCTTTTTCTGTTCAAATATTTGCTGACATCTCGACGAGCTGATAACTCTTCAATTAACGAGTGCTACTCAACATCACGAATAGAGAACTCGCCATAACTTCTACATTGAGTAAACAGCAAAACACGGGACTCGTTCAGCACTGATCATGTCATCAGCCTGTTGACGTGACAATACATCATTTCTGACAACGGTAGTCCGGCCGGCGTTGGGTCGACTTTTCAGCAAGCACCGGACAAATACGGGTAAGTTATCTACCAACACTTGGCTGTTGCACAGATGCTGTGTATGCAAACACAACTTCCCTCAGAATGTTCTTAGGTAATAAATCTGTAAGGGGGGGGGGAGACAAAGAAAGGATCATCACTTCAACTTTCAGGTTTTTTTTCTCTAATCACCACGCAAGCATCAGCATTGTTAGAAGAAATAACAAAGGCTTTAAAGTGAGCCTGTTGACATGGGGGAAAAAAAGCTGTCTAATTATTTATTTGCATCGTACAAACATATCCGTCTAAATTAAATGGGGGTCGTTTTACATGCGAGCACATATATATGCATTTATATATCATTTCCTCCATGTTTATATATATATATATATATATCTTTCTATCTATCTATCTATCGATCGATCGATCTCCATTTTTAGTTGTGATTTCTTTATCTCCGCTGAATTGTTATTCTTACTATTAAAACTTTATAACAATATATATATATATATATATGTATATATATATATATATATATATATATATATATATATATATATATATATATATATGTATATATATATATATATATATATATATATATATGTATATATATATATATGTATATATATATATATATATATATACTTCTCAGCCTGTTCAGTATCTATCTATCTATCTATCTATCTATGTATCTATCTATCTGTGCGTAGTCTGGCAAATTGTTATTAGTTGTATTTTGATCTGAAATTCTCACAGTATAATGATCGATCTACGTGATTAATATTCATCACTGAATTACGAGCATTGATAATAAAGGAGATTATGTCCAAAATATATATAAAAAATATGTTGTACGAAAATAAATGACTTTACTGAATTATCTATTTATCTATTAAACATAGGTTTATAGAAGAAAGAAAGCGCCGATATTCTCTTACTTATGCTTGTGTAAATATATTTGTATATATATGTATACTTTATGTATACGTGTGTGTATGTGTTCATTCAACTGTGTGTATGTATTCGTTTGTAGTTAGATATCATTGTATGTATATAATAATATTCAGAGTTACGTAAAAGTGTGAGTATGTGGCTTTGTGTGTATGTATGAACGTGAACATTTATGTATAAATATGGAGAAGAATACGTTAGTATTTGTGTATGTCTGGGTGTTTATAATATGTTTTCATGCTTGACCAATATTCGAATATATGGCTATTCATCTGTATGCACGTAATTGTCGGTTTTTGCTGAAAAAGTGTATGTATTTTTCTTAATCTGATAACATCTATCTATCTATCTATCTATCTATCTATCTATCTATCTGTCTATCTTATGATATATATATATATATATATATATATATATATATATATATATATATATATATAGTGTCATCCACATACAGGTATGTTTCGCTGTATCACACCTCACCAATGTGAATAGACAACCGAATGCTTCCTATATATATATATATATATATATATATATATATATATATATATATATATATATATATATAGTGTCATCCACATACAGGTATGTTTCGCTGTATCACACCTCACCAATGTGAATAGACAACCGAATGCTTCCTATATATATATATATATATATATATATATATATATATATATTGTAAAAGACGGATTCAGATTTTCAGATATATGTGCATGTAAGTGTATACACTATTAGTTCTTTCTTAACTTATTTTTAGAGATTGGAATCTATCGACTACATGTATGCATCTAAATGACTTATAATTAGGCAGTACGAATTCATTCAGTCATGTTTTATTAATGTCAGCTGACAAAGTATGCCCGTTCAGTATTTTATTACATTTTTCCAGTTTACACAAGTTTGTATAAGTTGTCGCACATCAAACTTAAATTTCTGAAAAAAACTTTCAAATTTCATAATATTTTTGTTCGACTACTTTCGACCGTTTTTAGTCATTATCAGGAATGCTAATGTCATCCATTATAACAGAGAAATATTTTGATTAATTTCACCCTGGCATTTAAAAAAAAATGCTATAATTCTGATTTAATTATGCATATATTGGATACAAGTTCCCTCGTGTGTAGAATGATTTGCAACAATATGTAGGGGATATGCATTTTTAATTTTTAAGTATATTTTAAAATGACATCTCTTGTGGCGAAAGATAGTGTGTTTCGTCAAGGTTTTTTCGTTTCTTTAATAAAAGCTTCAGGTATTTTCTATCTTTCTTTACAATTGGTTTTATAAAGTAATTAAGCTTTTATTAATACGTAGTAAATATCTGTTAATATTAATTTTAGTTAAATACCTGTACTATGGCGATTTGTGATGCGTTGATCGATATGTGTACAAGTTGATCTAAGAGTCAAATTAGTGTTATAGAGATCATCTCTGAAAGGGCATGAGAATTCTTTGACACCATTATTTGTACATTAAGGTGATTTTGAAGTACTGTGTTGCCCTTTCTTTCCTCCCTCTCTCCCCCCCATTCTTTCTCTCTTTCTCGCACACACACACACACACACACACACACACTCTCTCTCTCTCTCTCTCTCATATATACCTTATATATTTCTTATTACTATAAACGATATTTTACTGGGTACACGTGTTTGATATGCTACTCCTGATTTTTATTTTATTAAACAGTGAAATTAATAACAGCCGGCCGAAATTGTGAAGTCACACTAAAAAAAATTGTGACGACGACAGGAATCGAACATGCATCCCTTTTTCATCAGGGAAACCACTTTTTTACTCACAAATGGTCGGGCATATATATATATATATATATATATATATATATATATATATATATATATATATATATATATATATATATATATATATATATATATATATATATATATATATATATATATATATATATATATATATATATATATATATATAAACACAGATCGTTAAGACCTAACAAACTATATAATACCGTAAATTACGTTTAATACGCAGAACAATGTTGGCGAGTAAAACAAGAATTTGCGAGTGATCTACCGCTCTGGGAACATAGCCATGAAGCTAGACGGGTTGATCGCACAGCAGACACCTACATTGACCATCTATGTTATGACACAGAATGACCCCCGACCTCCATGCAAGACCGTGATAGACACAAATGTCCGAGCTAGCTCGACTGAATACAAATAAAGGCTAACAATCGCTAATATATAATGAAAAGTTTGAATGACTTATCTATCCGATTCAAGTTTCGCAGATACACGGCTCATTAAGGTCAGGTAAATCAGATAAATAAGACTAGATTTATCTGACTCCTCCGACGAGCGATGGTTGAACTTTTCTTTATATGTCTGTCTGTCTGTCTGTCTGTCTCCGTTTATATATATATATATATATATATATATATATATATATGTGTGTGTGTGTGTGTGTGTGTCTATGTGTGTGTGTGTGTGTGTGTCTCTGTGTGTGTGTGTGTGTCGTAATGAAAATATGTGTGTGTGTGTAAAGATATCGCGTTAGAGAATGTAGCCGATCCGAGCACCCGGAAACTGATTTCAATTAGAAGAAAAAGTTTTCGAAGAATACTGAAATACAGATGCAGAGTGTTGTTTCGTAATTTTTTTCTTTCTTTCTTTTCAGTCTGCTATGTGTATTGCATAAATCAGAACTTTTGGATCGATCAAGCCTTGCCCGATTTCAACGAAGCAGCAGACAACTGTGTATTTGGCACAAAGTACAATAACGCGAATGAAGGACAATTAAAATTATGCTACACAATTTAATTTTGATTTTCATGCTTGTTATTTTTCAATTCAAATAGTTTTCCTTCTGTTTTCACGTTTTTTATTCATGTTTCCATTGTTTAATTGTTTGCATTTCTGCGATCCTCATCCTTTGATAAAAGTCTTTGTTAAAATTGATTTAAACGTTATTCTTTTTACTTTTTCTCCGCCTCACATTCTATATTTTCTTTATTTTTTTATTCTTTCAATTTTTTTTTTATTTCTTCTCATTTCTTTTTTGTTTCTTCTTTTCTCCGTCGTTATTTCTCAAATTTTTCTTTCTTTCTTTCTTTCTTTCTTTCTCGTCTTCTTTTTCTTTCCAATCCTTCTTGTACAAACTATTCCTTGAATTTACAATCTCTCTCACCCACAATCCATCTCCCTCCTAACCCTACTCCATCT
>OZ038501.1:46612105-46619605 GCA_964036315.1 Acanthosepion esculentum
CATTCTCTTTGGGGTAAGATTTTTTCAGCACGACTTCGTTTGTTCTAGTGAAGTTTCTGGGCAGAGTAACAATTATCACAACTCTCTTCATTTAACATTACTACACTTTGAAAGGGAGGCACGGTACAGTAATGGATAGTGCCTCGGATTGAGGATCTGAGACCCGAGTTCGGATTTCAGTCGAATCCTTACGTTTATATACCCTTGGGAAAAGTGTGAATCCTTTCCCCCCAGCTATGGGTAAATAGGAGGACAGACCGCGTTCTATAGCATCGGATGGCAACTGGTCTACCGTAGAAAGAAATGGTAACCTGCTGCGAAAGAAATCTGCCTCGTCAGTCATGTATCGAAAGATACATGATCGCCTACGCGTGTATCACGCATGGCACATAGCTGACTGACACTTGGAAAGGCATTTATCCAATTTTCCCTGACAGATACACAATATTGGTTAATATGTGACGGAGCATATGGACAAATCACTCTCCCGTAATTAGTTTGTAATGGCGACAAAAGCTGTTACTCCTGTAGTCAACTACGGCTAGATTTAATTACACACACACACACACACACACACACACACACACACACACATATATATATATATATATATATATATATATATATATATATATATATATATATATTAAATAAGGTGTTTTATGCAGCAAGAATTCTTTAAAACATGTTTGGTTGAATAATATAGTTCTCTCAATCATTTTTTCCAAATTTCTGATTTCGTTGTTTTATATAATTCGTAAATTTAACAAAGTTAATTTTTTTATCAAGGTTTTCGTTTTTTGTGTGTGTTTACCTATATAAACACACAAAAAACGAAATCTTTGACAAGGACTGTAGCAAAATTCGCAAGAACTCGGGAATAAATATAAATGAATTTTGGGAAATTTACCTATTATATAAAACTAATTCATAAATTTGAAAATTGATATTAGCTAAAATGAATTGTACTCTGAGAATAAATATTTTATGATTTTGATAGTATTTTGCCTTGAAAATAATTTTTACATGAGTTCTTATATATATACGACCAAGTATTGAAATAAAAAATATGGCCATGTATTTGAGTAAAAGATATGACCAATTTACATTGTTCGTACTATTGACTCATCTTCGTCGCCATATTCACGACATTTAGGCCGTGGTACGTTCCGACCTTCTTCGGGTTATTGGTATTTCGAACTGAACACTTTATTTCGTCCACCGGAGCAGATTGTTCTAGTTCCACGTGCCATGCCTCTTCCGGATGTCTCAGTATCTGCTATCTCGCTTTAATTCAACTCAAGTTTTTATTCGCCTCAGCTGTAGCCAGATATTGAACTCACAACTCTTTGGGTCATGTCACTGGATTTAACCAACACTTTTATCCACTGAGCCATCACCAACGTTTTTAGCCACTGTTCAATCACCGGAAGAAGGCCGGAGCGTACAACTGCCGAAACGTCGTGAATATAACAACGAAGATGAGGATAAAAGTCTGAACAATGTAAGTAGTGCAAATAATTACAATACCTCATCTCAGAAATATAGACAAATGCAGGCAGGTATTTGAGTAAAAAAATGTTTCGACTTCGACTTCTGTATGGCACAGTTTGTCTTCATCTTATTTTTAGCACAACCTTTCGGCTGATAGGTTTTCGCCCTCTTCAAAATGTTCTTTTTTTTTCTTTTTGTATGAAGACTTATGAATTCGCTCAGTAAGAAACACTGACAAAATCATCTTGTACATTACTAATGAAGGCACGAGTCGAAATCACTCATACGTAACATTTTACATTCTAGTCAACTCTGAACTTCGTAAATTACCGCCTGTCAATTTGTGTGTATGTGTGTGTGGCCCTGGGGTTCATCTCCTAAAAGGGACTCAGCAGTTTCGTGAGAATGCATGACTTTGCCTTTTCACTGTCATCAGGCCTGCGCATCCTAGGTGCAGGACGTTCGACCACATATTTACAGCGGCTGACATCGAGTAAATCGGGGAATGAAGATCAATCCGTCAATGCACCTGGCTTCTTTCAAGCACGTGAAGTGCAAAGACTATTTTGCCAACATGTGGGGTGAGTAACATACTACACTAATATAATTCTAAAGGTCGGATACAAGAGACAGGTGATGAAAGTTGTTGAAGAATGTATCAGTTGAAACGTATTAAACACATGATGAAGAGCTTAGGGAATAATAAAATATTTAATCGTACAATAATTTAATTACAGAGTAAAATTCAACGAGTAATTATATGTTAAGATATATACTTATCTTAGATTTATCTATCCCAAAAGTTTGTCAGTGTATGTACTTCTGGGAAGAAAACCTTTGCGTAATTGCATATGCTTGTATCGTTGTTTGTGAAATGTGTTCGTGTGTTTATGTTCGTGTATGTGAATATTACGCTAAGATTGAGCTTTGTGCATATATATATATATATATATATATATATATATATATATATATATATATATATATATATATATATGCGCGTGTGTGTGAAACGTTATCTAAAAAATATTTGTAATAATTTGTGTGCGCGCAAGTTTATATATATGCGCTTTAATAATAATGTATTTGTGCATGGGTCTCTGCGTACACTTATCTGCAAAAGTATGAGGCAATAGTATGTTGGAAAATTCCAGGGTCAACCAAGAAGCCCATCCCACCAAAATTCTGATGTTTGGACATTTGGTCAGATTTGGGGAAGATGTTTCGGCTCGAGAAATACAGAGCACTCCCTTGTGTGTGCGTGTGTGTATATATATATATATATATATATATATATATATATATATATATATATATATATATATATATACACACAGATAGATAGATAGAGAGAGAATCAAAGAGATTGAGAGATAGAGACAAAGAGAGAGAGTGAGTGATTTCGTATACGTTTTGCGTTGCGTTTCTTTATGCGTGCCTGTTCACGTATGCGTGTCTTGGAGAAGAGAGGGAGAGAGAAACGGAGTGTGAAAGAGAGAGTTTGAGTGAAAGAGAAAGTAGGGGGAATGATTTATACTTATTTTTCTATCTGTTAAAACTCGTTTTATGTTTTTCTATCTGTCTGTCTCCGTCTGTATGTAAGTGTAGATGGATGGATTTTTACGATGAAGTGATTTTGTCCGTCTGTCAAGTTTTGCATTCGATAGATATTATTACATTAATGCAATCTAGAGTTCGAGACAGAAAGGGGTTCTGCCCAACCCGTAACCCACGACCACTCCTAAATATACCAGTCTACTGCGTCACCCTTGTGTGCCTGAATTTTTGCAAAGTGCATCGGTAGAAAATCAGACACTTAAAAGACAGGCGGAAACCGATTCACTTACATTAATCTTGACACACTTGCAATATAGACTCTTAAACATAACGCAAGCATTCATACATGATTATATGAATACATATATACACTTGGAACACACACTTAAAGATTTAACAACGACCTTAAGGATATTTAAATTCATTATTCATCCTTTTGCCATCTTTATTAATTTAAAAGCGATCGGTTTCTTCAAAACACAGGATGTTTTCAGTTATGCTGCTCTAAAACTTGAATTCAGGTAGAATAGTTCTTTTCCAACTTTCTTTTCCTATAAATAGAATAATTTTCACTTTAGGAGGTTTCTTTGTGTGAATTTCGCCTAACATAACAATTTACTTATAAAATAGTAACATCTTTTCTTGCTTTTCTTATTTATGTTCGTACTTCGTGAATATTAAAGTAATAAAAATTGTAAGAATGACATCCTTTTCACATTTCAATGATTTTGAATTTCTATGTCGTCAGAAGAATAATGAAGAGAATTTGATGCAGAGAAAATTGTGACATACGCATAAAAATGTCTTTCTTTCTTTCTATCTCTCTGTCCTCTCTCTCTCTCTCTCTCTCTCTCTCTATATATATATATATATATATATATATATATATATATATATGTGTGGGTGTGGGTGTGTATGTGTATGTATGTGTGTGTGTGTCTGTGTGTGTGGACACTGAGGTCAACGCCAAACTCAATGACCACTTATATATTTACATATGCACTATCTCTGATATTGACCACTTTTGTCCATAAATATACAATAACTTGAAACTATATTTTATCATATTGTTATATAGGTATAAAGTGTCGCTACCATCACTGGAGTTTGAACACAGATCACCAGCGAGCAAACGCAGGCGATCCCATTTTGAATAAATAGATCACGTGACGGTAAAGGAAATGAGGTTCCTCCTCAGATCGTCGGGGAGCACTTGGCCGCTTATCTGTCCCAAATTGTGCAGATTCTTAGTGCCTCCTCTGACGATTTGACCGGGGATGGAGTTTCGAAATCATGATAGACCGAAAAGCCTTCATCTCCATCCCCAACTGTCTGGATGTAGCGGGCCAGAAGATGCCAATTATAGTCACCGGGCGTAAACCGACATGCTGGAAGTGTGGTCAGACTGGTCATCTGTCCTCTTCCTGCACAGAGAAGAAGGCCTCTGAGATTCTGGTCCCTGTCGACCCAAATCCCCATGCGACCGAATCTGTTACATCCGTCTCGCCTGTAATGGGCATGCCGGCGATCTGGAATGGTGTTGTCAAACCCCTGGCTGGGACTGTCTCTCAGTCCCAATTCCCCAAAAAGGCTTTGCCCACCGCTAGTGCGGTTGTGGAGAAGGAAGAGGGGGAATGTCAGGTCGTTGGTAAGGTCAAAGGCAAGATCCGGGCAGCGGGATCTCGTTCCACTGAAGTTCCCACGGCAAAAGACAGGCACAGCCCCACTCCTTCTAACAGTTCAGAGGGCGTCTCTCCGGCTACTTATTCAGTACTAAATACTATGTTTGTCAAATTGAAGGAGTCCTTGAAACAGCAACCTACAAAAATTAAAAGTCCTTCAACTTCAGTTCCTTCGTCTCCATCCTCGAAACAAGCTCCTAGTGCTCTACCCCTAGTTTTTCAAACAATAACCCTGACCCCTTCCAAACTGACCCCTGTAAAAAAAATTCTCCTCCTTCTAAATCCCCCTTAAAAACCCCGCTCCGGCCGTATCTCCCAAATCTTCACCTTTGAAAACACCCATTAATTCTCCTTCAAAAACAGAATCACAGAAACGTCAACGAAGCCCTTCCCCAGACTCTGCATAACCCATTATAGAGAAAAATAAAACAAAAATTGCTTTTCAACAGAGGAGAAGATGTGTGTAGGATAGCAAACGTCAAGCCGACCGAGCATTTTCCCAATCACGCAAACCCAAAGACCTAAAAATACAGTTGAACCTAAAGAAAATAAACGACTTAGACATTGAAAATCCTAAAAATGTTCCTATGGCAAAAAGGATTTTGACGGTGGTTAGAGCAGGACATGGCTCAGAAAACATCTGGGCTGAGAGAAGCAAATAGTGCATTTGATCCACCATTAGCCCATTTTGATAATGAAAAGGAAAAGAAATTGAATCAACTGTGTTTAGGGAGCCTCCCGCTTTTTGTTCACCCCTCCCTGTATAGAGCTCTTAAGCTAACTTTCCCTCTGGACATTGGAGGCCTGTCTCCTAATGGCACCATCAAAAATGAGATGGGTACTGGCTCCATGGGAGAGGCCGTCGGTGTCCTATCCCCGGCCATGTTCAATCCAGGTGAGCAACCCTAATTGGTTTTCACTATGGCTCTCTGGTTAGCAAGTATAAATGTCCGGGGCCTGAGGTCGAAGTCTCGAAGGGCGAGACTCGATCGCGATCTTCAGCGCCTCGGGGTGGATGTTTGTTGCGTGCGGGAGACCCATTTTTTATCTCGCGACCGTGAGGACATTCTGTCTAAGAGTTTCGTCCTCTATTCAGCATGTTTTGATGGACGCTCGAAGGGTATTTTCTGGCTGGTGAGCAAGTCTCTGGATGCGGTGTGTGTTCTTGTCTTCGTGGATCCGGCGGGCAGGCAACTGAAAAATTAAAAAATGAACTGAAAAAGAGTTTACCAGAAGTTTTCTCAGAAGGTCTAAAGACATGGACGAAAGCAAAAGTTAAATTTGAGTAACTCCAACATTTAAGCCAAAAAGCGTGTACCTTTTGCAGCCTTAGATCCAATTAATAATGAATTGAACAGACTAGAAAAAATTAGGTGTGATATCAAAAACAGACTATTCCGAATGGGCATCACCAACAGTCTATGTTAAAAAATAGGAATAATAAAATCCGCGTATGTGCTGATTTTTCAACGGCTTTAAATGAAAGTTTAAAACAACATAACAAACCGTTACCAATTCATAGGAAATTTTTGCCAAATTGAATGGAGGTAAATTTTTTCTAAGTTGGGCCTGTCAAACGCTCATCTATAAGTGCTAGTGGATGAAGACTGATCAAAATTATTAACAATTAACACTCATAGAGAGGTATACAAATTCAACCAACTTCCTTTCGGTATAAAGGTAGCACCAAGGTAATGGATACCATGCTTGCCAGTTTGGATTGTGGTCAAATATATTTTGATAATGTTCTTATTAAAAGTTAGACTCAAAAGTAACATACAGAATATCTAAAGAAAGTATTTGAGAGAATCAAAGAATGTGTTTTTAAAATTAGGGAAGCAAAATGTGAACTGCTTATATTCAGACTAAAACATCAAGACAAAGACTCCCACAAATGTAACAAAATTACAAGCATTTTTAGGATTTGCTAACTACTATCATATATATATACCCAATATGCATGATTTAAGAACACCCTTAAATAACCTGCTGAAGAAAGATGTTAAATGGAATTGGACAGATAAATTTCAATGTGCCTTCGAAGGGATCAAGAAAGTCTTAACATCGGATTTGTCACTAACACTACACAAATATGAGGACGGAATAACTAAACCAATAGCTCTGGTATGTCGCCTTCAAAGTTGATGTTCGCCAGGAAGATTAAGTAAGTTTTCAATAAGTTATTACCAGAACGCAAGGCGAGAACACCAGGAAATAACAGTACAAGTAGATACTTCAAACCTGGAGATAAGGTATTTTTAAGATGTATCAGCGCGGAAAGGAATTCTGGGAAGATGGTGTTATTATAAAACGGATCGTCAAAATGACGTACATGGTACAGGGACAAGGGTCGGAACATAAGTGACACTTTAATCAGTTAAAACGTAGATTCACTGATTTAAAAAGTTCCCGAAAAGAGATACCAATGGAAATTCTATATGACACGTTTAACGTACCCACGCCATCAGAAATTGTTGAACTAAGGGTTTATGCCAAAAGAAAAAGAATGCCAACAGAATTTGTAGCTATTGAACCGAAGCTGAAGAGGTACAGACTCCAGGGGAAGTCATCTCAAAGGGAGGTATTACATAGGAATAAAGTGTCGCTGCCGACACTGGAGTTTGAACACAGATCACCAGAGAGCACATACAGGCGATCCCATAGATCACAATACAGATTACTATTCGGTGCTTACTATTCGAGCGAGTATTATCGAGCAATTACTATTAGTGTGAGTGTTACTGGAAGGCGTTTGACACCAGCATTG
>OZ038501.1:46624605-46639605 GCA_964036315.1 Acanthosepion esculentum
GAAATATAGCCAAACGAAGAAACATCAGATGTGTTTGGTGGGGTGGGGATCGGGTCGAAAGTCTTTCAGGACTTCCTTTTGTATGTACCATTTCTCATTACAGTGGGTGAGAGAGTCCATTAATGTTTATGCATGTGTGCATGTGTGTGTATCTGTGCATATGCGTATATAGATGTGTGTGCGTGTACGTGTGTTTGTTTATTCGTGTATGTAGGTGGCTGGATGTTTGTCATCACGGATGCATTCATTTTGTTGTTTGTTTATTGGTTTGTGATTTGCTTCGTGATATTTTTTGCACGTGTATTGTAGGTGGATCCCACTGGACTGAATCCACCCGGCGGGTATCTCTCATTTCAATCAGTGTCAACGTCTGTCATTTTTCTTCTTTTTCCTTAATATCAATCAGACATCCCCGGTTCTTTTCTCTTTTTTTCTCGGTATACCTACTTTTTCCCCCACGAAGTAACGTTCACTTCACTTTATCAGTCGTTGCTGTCACTATTTTCTTGCTTCTCATCGCCATACTGTTGTTTTTTTTTTGTTTCTTGTTTTGCATCTAAATGTCGTCTGCTCCTTACCATTTTCTGATATTTTTTCTCTTTTCCTCTTCTTTTCTTTTGTTGTTTGATTTCAGTTCTTTCTTTCTTTCTGCAGCCTTTATTATTTTTTCATCCATTTGTTCTAGTTATTCTCGAGGATTTCTTTCTCCCCCTTCTTATTTTTCCCTCTCTTATGTCTTGCTCATTTTCTTTTATTCTGTTCTATTTTCTTTTTCGTTTCTATTTTTTCCCTCAACTCTCTCTTCTGTCTCTTTCAACGAGTCCCCTTTATCTAACTCCTTCTCTTTTTTTTTTATCCATTTGCTACTCTACTCACCTTTCGTTCCAAACGATCCGCCATTGCATCTTCTGGTAGTGCCTCTGTTTCTTCGTGTTTTTTTCTATTTCCCAGTCGTGTGACGTCGATGACTCAGGCTCGCTTTTCCTCAAATATGTCACCGGCTGGTTGTTTTCTAAAACACCCCACCCCTTCATCACAGAAACTGTGTCAAAGAACCAACAAGAACGACCTGAGAGAATCAGCAAATGTATCCCATCATCATCATCATCATCATCATCATCATCATCATCATCATCATCATCATCATCATCATCATCATCATCATCATCATCATCCGAATCCCAATTACTATTGTGGGTCTAACGATCATCGTCATGATTATCATTTATACCTTATCAGAGCAGCCTCCATCATCATCATCATCATCATCATCATCATCATCATCATCATCATCATCATCATCATCAACCTCATCATCATCATTTTTACAATGACAATGATCGTAATTCATTATCTACATTTGCGTTGACATCAACTTTATCCCGATTAAGAACACCTTAGAGAACTTTGCACATCAACTAATGGAAGTTACGCTGCCATTTTAAGAACCACGAGATCATTTCCATGATCATTATTGCCATTTTACCACCTCCCTCATCATCATCATCATCATTGTCATCATCATCATTATAAATTAACTATCGTCATAACCAAAAGAGAAACAATGATAAGAAGATTGTTTTTACTGCAGTCTTCTACGTTTGAGGCGTGATTTCCTTGAAAAACAGCATTGGAAATCTTGGCTTTTAGTTAGCATAGAACACCGACTTCTATCACTGTGGGAATATACCTTTCAAACTTAGCCAAGAGTTAAATATAAAATAATTATTTTTGATACTAGGCCAAATAAAATGAAATGCTAATAGAAAGCATGCTATATTAACCTGAAGTCGCAGATGTATTTCGAGAAAATCAGCATTCGAAATCCCGCCTTTTATCTGAAATCGAACACCGAACTCATGCACTGGTAGGAAATTTGTAACTATTTAAAATCACCAGCATAGTTTTTATCTGGTTGCAAGCATGAATCACTCAGTCGAGATTGAACTTACTTTTGGTGCAATGATCTTCAAGACTGATTTTTATATCCATTGTTCCAATTCCTGGTGGGAATACCGTTTGATCTTGCTTTAAAACGACATTAACAATGAAATATGTCTTCTCCCCTCCCATGGATATCGTGATCTTAAGATGCCAAAGTATTTTGATTTTTCATTTCTAAATGTTTGGTTCATAATAATACTATTGCATTATCTTGTCTAAGACTTAGACAAAGTAAACTGTTTACAAATATGCCATACTGACTACCATTCGTTATGGTGTCGAAGAGTGTACCATTCACAGATGCCACCTATGCATACTTTTCGCGTTGCCTCAGCTTTGTTACGACTTCCTTAAAAAGGAGTCGAGATCATCGGGTCAATGTGAACGATCCTTTCCTTAACTATATTGTATGTGTTTCGCACACGCACTTTTGAATTCAGAGTTATCCTTCTCCTAGAAAGTTGCTACCCAAGACTATAGAACCCAGTCTATTTACCTATAGCAGTGGTAGGGGGTGGGGAGAAGAGTTCCCAAGGGTATTAGTGACACAGAAATTCCCAAGCACGGAGCTTGTGATCTTCATCATTTACCTGCACTAAGCAGGTTACGGGTCAAAAATGGAAGACTATCGCCGACCAAAGATTTTAACTCTCGGTAAACAGCCTTTTGATCTCCAAGAAAGCAGCACAAGAACATAAAGAGGGTTTTTGCTACCTGTGTCATCAACTACCATTAGTGGGTAAAGCAGACTCCAGAAAACAAATTATAGTGAAATATATTTTACTAATAATCTTTTCAAGAAAAACCGGTGATCATTTTCCAAGTTATTTTTGAAAAACAAAAACAAAAAAAAAACGAAAAAAAACAAAAACAAAAAAATAACAACAAACAGTAGAATGACGCTTGAGGGGACAAGAGACAAGGAGTTTCAATAAAAATTCATTCTAATACTATTTCTCAAATCTTCTCCCGCCACTAGAAGAGAGATGTCTTCTTACAGCTTCCATGGCGCAGTCAAAACAATAAGTAATTGTCGCATTGATGTCAGCGTTAAATATACAATATAATATTAGAGATACAATCTAGTAATAAATAAGTTGAGACTAGAATTATATACTGTTAGTTGAAAATATGGTGTTAAAATATGTCAACATTATTATGAAAACTGGGTGTGAAAAGCCCAACCTCTTCTCAAAAGCATCAGGTTTTTGTTTACTTTTTGGTTTTTGCAATCTTATCTGATAACATTCCGCCCACTGTATTATTATTAGTGGTAAAGATTTACTGCAAGAGTTGGGCTGATGATAGCATAAGGCCAACAATTTATTATTATTATTATTATTATTATTATTATTATTATTATTATTATTATTATTATTATTATTATTATTATTATTAATAGCAAAGGAAAGGGCAGAAGCCATACTATAATAACTATAACCATACTAGATTAAGTTGGTTTTTATTTTGTACTCGTTAAATTTATCCACTAGTCTTAATTGGTAGTTTTAGATAAAACTCTTCCCAAGAGGACACTTCTTATTGTACCATTAATAATAATAATAATAATAATAATAATAATAATAAGAAGAAGAAGAAGAAGAAGAAGAAGAAGAAGAAGAAGAAGAAGAAGAACAATATTAATAATATTTTTATACAACAACGTTTCTGACCTTAGGTGTCTGGTTGGGACCCTGAAGGTAAAGTGTATATAACAGAAATTAGAAGAAGAATTAATAATAATAATAATAATAATAATAATAATAATAATAATAATAATAATAATAATAATAATAATAATAATAATAATAAACAGATGCTAATATAAGTGACATTTTTTATTCTCTGGCAGAGTCTCAATTTTTCGCGTTCTTTCCATTTAACTCAGCAATTTGATGAAGCACCAACATCCATTTTCTTCTTCACACTGTCTAGATTTGTTCTTTCTACTCTGAATTGCGTAATCCGTTTGAATTTCCATATCTCAATGAATTTGATTTTTTTTTTAAATCTAAAACAGATTCTTATTTGTGTACATTCAGGTGCATGGCCAAATGACAAGCGTTTGCACAGTTTCCAGTTGCTCTCTTTTACCCACTCATGTCTATTTTGTTCGCTCGTATGATACTGACGGTTTCATTTTTATATTCGTTTAGATATTAACTTTTCTTATCTTATCTGCCTTAGCATTAATACACACATACACACGCACGCACACACACGCGCATATATATATATATATGTGTGTGTGGGTGGGTGTGTGGTTGTGTGTGCGTGTGTGTGTGAGTGTGTGTGTAATAATTATTATTATTTCAATAAAACTTCGCTCTCATCCTATTTCTACAAAGCTTTCCTTGCATCCGCTCTGACAGGATATGCGTGTCTCGTAATAGAATCGGCAGCCACCAGCGAATTTGTATCAGGAGTGGAACGCCATCTTAGATCATTGTTCTTGAAGCCATGGCCAACAATATTACAGTAATTCCCCGTCGTTGTTACAGCTTAAAACTACAGCAAGACTGATTATCATTCGTTTTTATTGACAAAATTTACCTCTTTAACTTATAAAGGTCTTGCTTAACGATCAACAAATACAAGCAAGTATCGTTGTGTTTTTATTCATTTTCCAAACATTTTCACTTATTTTACAATTAGAGTCTCCAATTGTTTATATATATATATATATATATATATATATATATATATATATATATATATATATATATATATATATATATATATATATATATAATGTAACTAAATCAGTTTAGAAAAGTCAAGAAATAGGTACAAGTCAAATAAGTCATGACTGGACTTTAGTATACTTGTCTGTCTATCTATCTATTAGTTCGTGAAAATATAAGCATAACTGCATGCATGTTTTGAAGTGTGTCTCTTCAGATATATGAATCCCAATTCACACTTATTCACCCCAGTCTGTTAATATCTACGATTATAAATTAATAAATCTGTAGGCTAAAAATGGAAGAAATCTTTTTATCTTACACGACATATGTTTATTTTTCAACACAATATCCATTCTTGTGAGTGTACTTAATTCAGTGTTAAATATTGATAACACAGGTCAAGTATTATAAAATGGTGATTTCAGATCCAAATTTAGCTTTATGTGTCAGACACGGATGTATTAATTCATCCTTCTAGCTATCTAACTGTTAAAAAGTACAAAAATATGTATGTATGTTTGTATGTATATATGTAGGTGGGAAGTGTTCACCTGATATGTTTCTTCATACATTATTCAAAAACTCAATTGCCTTAAACAAATATAAATAATGCATTTATTATGCCGTTGAAAACAAACAAAACTATCTTTAAATAAAATTGAAAATAGCTGAAAAATAGTAATAACGATCAAAATCCCAAACACACAATAAATCTACAATCATGATGAAGCAACGATCAAGAGCCCTTTACATGCGTCCACATTCCCAATAACTTGTGATAAAAATAGAAGATTAATAAAAATTAAAATATCCAATGAATATTGGATATTTTGAACTTTCTTTAATAACTATTAATCTTATGCATTTGTCACAAGCAGCTGTTAATGTACACTTGTTTAAAATGTTCTCGATCGATTATTACCAATGATTATTTTATTACTCGTAGTTCATTCCTTTAAAAGCTTACATTAGTACATATTAATATCATTTACTAATATTATTGCCCTTTGGGGGAGGTGGTTCTTTATGATGCTCATACATCAGATGTTGGTCATACAACTACCATTTTACTTGTCATTTGCCTAGTCAAAGTGTCATTGATGAACACTAGGCATTTCCACTAAATATTCCTAAGTAATCCGTATATATTATATGCAACATTAACTGTAAACAAACAAAAAACCAAACAAGAACAGACATATTTTCATAGCTGTTATAATAAAGTCAAGAAAGCTGAAGCTGAATCATTCTTTAGTTTTTAGACTGAGGTTTAAATGCAGATTACAATCATTCCACCGAAGAATTTCACTTGCCGCTTCGTATGTTTTGTCATCAATGCACAAATCCAATAAGGGAATATTAGCAATAAAGAATTCAACGGACTAGATTTTAATCCTCTGATTTTGATAATGAACAGGATTATGGATAAAAGCGTTCGATTTTGAAAGTCTGGACAATATATACGTTGATTGGATCGAAATATATATAAGTAAGCAAGAAAAAGTAAACAATTTTAAAGGTATTATTTGTTGTCTTTGATAATATTAATATAGGATTTCTGTTTAAATACACATTATGTATGCTTATACGTAACTAAGACACATAGCGTAGAAAAAAAAATTTACAACCAGTATCGATGTTCTTACTCTCCAAATGAGATGTAAAGTTTAGCACCAGAATTTGCTAACTTTTCCATATAATTATTTACATTTTGATTATTGTCCGCTTTTTCGTTGTTGTTAGGACAATGTTTCGGTCTTCTTCAGGTGTTTATCGATCCGAAGAGGCTTCAGTGAATTACGAACAAAGCCCTTTACTTAATCTATGAAAGGAGATTGTTCTCGTTCCGTTGCCTATGTCCCGAGACATCGCATCTTGTTCTTATTTAATATTGCTCAGTTATTGTTCGCTTCATTTAAATCTGCACTACTCGACACAGGGATTGAACTCACAATTACTATTTCACCAAATTCACAAACCAATGCTTTAATCCACTAGGCTAAGCATTGTAATAATAATGGCACAGTGGATAAAAGCGTTGCTTGGGGTAATCCAGTGACTTGGCCCAAAGAGGTGTGAGTTCATACCTGGCCACGGCAGAGGTGAACACAAACCTTCGAGAGCTGAGTTACTCTTTAGAAAATAACTGAAAATGAGATATCCGGAAACGTGAAACTAGAACATTCTACCCCGAAATAAAAGGTTTGATTCGAAATTCCAATCACCCGAAGAAGGCCGGAGCGTACAACTGTCGAAACGTCGTGAATATGACAACAAAGATGAGGACTTTAATTCAAACAATGTAAATAGTGTCAGTACCTCATCTCAGAAATATAGACAAAAACAAAGATGAGGACAATATTCAAAATGTAAATAACGTTAATAATGATAACTCTTCCTCGCAGAAAGTCAGACAGAAATTTTCCCGATAAGTAACTTAAGAAAAAGATCGCATTTTTTTTGTTCAAATGAAAGTCCCAAAAAGTGTTGATAGTAATGGTGGTGCTGGTAGTAGCTGAGGTCTCGATGACGGCGCTGGCGGTGATAATAGCTCTGGTCGTGATGCTGGAGTAAATGAAGGTAGAAAATAAAAAATAAAACCGTTCTTTTAATTTCCGCGAAACAGAAAGAAGTATTTTCTGCCTTGCTTCCAGACAGCAGCGTTCTGATAGTTTTTGTTTCGGAGTCTTTTGGAAGTTAGAATAGCGGAAAGGATTGTAATGAAGGATATAACACACGGACATTAACGACATCATGGCGCAGCTGTTACAGCCGTTTCGTTTGCATTATTTTGTCCTTTAATATTTTTCTTTTAATCCGATGTCTTATTTTTTTATTCTTTTAACAGCTTCTTACCTTTTTCCGTTTTTACATTCTCTAATCTTTATCTCTTACCTCGTTCGTTCTTTTTTCTTTCGTCATGTGATCGTAAAAAGTAAAGAATTATAAAATAAAATAAATAACTCGGTTAGCTAACGTGGCACGATTTTCAGTTAGCTCTTCTTATTAAAACAATTCATTAGTTTTGTGTATTCAGACATCATTAATGGAACAAGACTAAAAGCGCTTAGTAAGCAAATGAGTATTCAGAAGTAGCGTATTAGTTTCTAAGCTAGCTTTACAGATTATTACTGCAGAAATATGTTTGATACTCTCTAAGCGTCTGTGTGTTGTAAAGCTGAGATCAGTAAATATCCTAAAGAGTGAAAAGATAAGAAAAGAAAAATGAATGAAGTTCCTTCTTTCGCAGTCAATCATTTATCCAATTTACTGTTTCTTTCAAATTATTTGCAATCGGGCTAATGTCCCCACCATGTTATCACAACATTTTGGCTGTTGTGCTCTCGTCTTGTCCTTTTTAGTACTGCTCAGATATTGCTAGTTTCTCGTCAATCAAACTCCGTACTACCCAGTCCAGAAATTGAACTCATAATTACTATCCCACAAAATTCAAAAAAGAAAAAGAGATATCCTTAGACATTGAAAGCGGAACGAAAACAATCTACCCTGGTAGATTAAATAAAGGGTTCAGTTCGAAATTGCCGGTGGAGAGTTATCCGTAGTGACAAACAACGGATGAAGTCCGGAGGACACAACAGCCAAAGCATTGAGATAATAACAACAAAGATGAGGACATTACTCTGAATGTAAATCATATAAATAATAATAACTCCTGATCTCAGAATTAGACAGAAATTTAATGTTTTACTCATTTTATTTAAATTTCTTTTACTTTTCGTCTTTCTTTTTATCGTCGTCTTTCTTTCAAGCGACATTATTCATTTCATTCTTCGTTCTGTTTACATTTTCTTTCTTTCTTTCCTTATTTCTCCATTTTCATACTTTCCTTCTTATTTTCCTTTCTTCCTTTATCCAATTCTTTTGATGCTTATATTTTCCTTTTTCTTCTTTATATTTTTCTTTCCTTCTTTCTTTCGAGTCTTTTCTTCCTTCTTGATTTTCTTTCATTCCTTTACTTCGCTCTCTTTTTACCTTTTATTCTTTCTTACTTTTTCATCTTTCGTCTGCTTTTCCTTTTCATCTTACTTTCATTTTTCCCTTCTTTCCTTTTCTTATTTCCGTCTTTTCCTTTGCTTCTTTTGAATTTTTCTTACTCTTCCTTTTTTCCTATTACTCTCTCTCTTTTTTCCTTTTATTCTTTCCTGCCCTTTCATCCTTTCCTTTTCTTCTTTATTTCTTTTCTCTCTATCATTTACTACTTTTCCCTCGTCCCCTTTTCCCTTTCTATTATTTCCACTTCCTCTTATTCTTCTGTACTCCTTTTTTTAATTCTTATTCTTTTATTTCTTTCCTTTTTGTGCTCCTCTTCTCCTTCTTCATCTCTCTCTCTCTCTCTCTCTCTCTCTCTCTCTCTCTCTCTTCGCCTTTTCATTCCTACTCTATGATTCTGCTTACGTTTCCTTATTTCTTTCTTTTATGTTTTGATTCTTTTTCAGTTTTTCCTTTTCACGTCTTCACACCTTTACTATTTTATTTATCAACATTTTTGTTATTTCCAAATCCTGTCTGTCTTTCTTTCTGGAATTCGATCACGTGATTTTAAGGTCTTGGGGACGTATACGAGCCTCAACATTCCTTTTTTGGGGGTTTGTTTCATTCGATTTAAATCTGCTTTTTTTGCATATATAAAAAACACCAAATTCCTTTACTTCATGCATTTTTTTTAACAGATAATAAATAGCAATAATAAAAATAGCTAGACGAATACTATCGCCCTTCCTACAATGTAGTCTATACCCTTCTCCCTATTCATTTAAATAACAATAATAATCAAGAGCAGAACATTGTTGCTATCAATACTATTACTAATACAGTTGGATTTTTAGATCATTACTCCCCTGAGTTAATTAATTTATTAATAAATCAATTAATAATAATAATGAATTTTTAGACTCGACACTATCACCGTTGTCATTACGACTGTTACAATCTGGTCTCTGCCTTTTCTTTCTGCAATTAAATAATAATAATAATAACAACAACAAAAATTTGATAGAATGTAACCCAAGGCATAATTCGTGATTTCCCACACTTCCTGCAAGCATGTACTCCCAACGACTGGTTCCTTTGGAGCACAGAAATTGAAATATTGCCTTTAGTAATATCTAAATTAGTTTTTTTTTCTTCTTTTAAATTATACTGAAAATTGAAGAAGCAGACGATGCCAGTGACATGTCATGAATTTGGTTGATTCTGCACATTGAGTGCATTGCAGGGATGTAAGTCATTTTAACATTTCTTGAAGTTGGCTTGGGCAGGGATCTTTCTGATATTAGGTTATGGATGATGCGGGCCGACGTCCCATGGAAGTAATTAAACTCAAGTACAGTTGTAAACCTAAGTATAATAACAAAAGATTTTGGGATTTTTTTTCTGAGAAAATAAAATTGAAACATTGTTATTTTATCTCCCTTGGACCTTGGCATAAAATTATAAGATGTTTTGGAAATTGCCGATTAGAAATCACTAGATTTTATGTTTCTTTGACTTAATATCTTAGAATAATCCATTTTTGTTAAATCTAAACATAATTCTTAGGTGTTACCTAGAAGTTGTCTCTGGAGGATTTTGAATGCTTTTGATGTATTTAATTTCGTTGTTTAGTTTTCAGATACAGAGAAAGAATCGGTGAATTTCATTTGTGATAAGTTCTTATTTATTTATCGCAAGTACAACTAATAGAGGAGGTCTCCAAATTTCAAAGGTAGAATGCACAATCTCATCACTTACTGTATACATTAGTGGTTGGGAAATCTATCATAGAAATTAACTTGATCCATTTGCTCAACTCTGTCTTTTTTAATATTATATTTTCCTTTTATTTTTAGCGTATATGCGCAGTATATTTAATAAGTCGTGAAAGAAACTATGACAATGATAACAAGACATGGTCTAATTTATAAGATAAACTTACGGAGTAAGTACGATACTAACATTTGTGACTGCACTTTGTTAAGGGTAGCGTTTGCACAATCTCACAAAATAAGTAACTACATTTAAAAAGACGACAGAAGCTCAATAATTAGGTTGATTGCTAAATTTTAGGTAACCCAACACACACACACACACACACACACACATATATATATAAATATATATATATATCTGTGTGTGTGTGTGTGTGTGTGTGTGTGTGTGTGTGTGTGTGTGTGTGTGTGCATCAGTGGTGACTCCGGGGATCGGGCTTGTCGGGCTTTTCCCGACTGACTCAATATTCAAGTATATATATTTCAAAGCAACAAAGTGCGTCATTTTCATTCTTGACTTCCGCTTAATCCAAAATTAATTGTTTTAACTCCGTGCCTCAAAATATTGACTGAAATACATTTCGTTGATTTTGTTCATAATATAAAAGAAAGAAAGAAAGAAAGAAGAATAAGTAAAAAAAAAAAAGAAAGTAAATTAATGTGACTAGTCGGGTTGCGTAGATCTTAGCCCTATCGTGCTTTTTAAAGAAGATATTTTTATTTCAAATTGTTTTTAAATATCCCTTTTAAATAAATTATTTCATACATTATAAGGATTTTAGTAGAATGTATCAATTGAAAAACGGCAATTACATTTAGCCTGACTTAAAATCGGCGAAAATTAAAGAAAGTGGTAGACGTAACTCGTCGACGAGAAAGTCGGGGTGTGACTGGGGTAGTGTTGAGGAAATATGATATCAGTCAACTGTTCCTATCTCTAACATCAGTGGCTTGATAACCAGGCTATAAATCAATAAAATATGGAAAGTGGGCAATAAACAGACAAACATATCAAAGTCTTTGTCCTCACTCTTTTTTCTTACATGTCTGGAAATTTAAAAAAATATGTGTTTATTTTTATAGAATTATTACCATTAATATTAAATTACCAAAATGTGTTTTTTTTATTTCATGCAGAGAGAGTTCTAAAATTATATACTTTAGATTTCAGTCAGAATAAAGAAATCATTTTAGCATCTAAGTTATACCAATAGTATATTTTTTAAAGATTGTAATGAGCCCGACAAACATTGATGAACTAGAGTTGCCACTGATATATATATATATATATATATATATATATATATATATATATATATATATATATATACTGCATATCCATATAGTTTCTCAGATATATTTTAAAAAATTTCTGAACTGCTATGTAATATCAATCATTCTATATAGCAGTGAATGCCGGATAGTTTCTTCACAGATGAAGAGGAGACTTCAATCAACATAGATGTAGTTCTACAGATGGATGCTGAGAATACCGTAGAAACATCATGTGAGTAACATGGAAGTTTTAAGGAAAATGAAAACAAAAAGTACTTTATGCTTAGAATTAGGAAGAGATATACTGAAGTAGAGAGTGATAGGGAAATGGCGAGTAACCTACTTGATGCGTTTGTGTAACTGGATGACAAGAACAGGAACTGGGAGATAAATTAAAGAGAAAAACATTAATTCGTTCTACAAAGGATTGGAACTTGTGGAGAGCCATGACTGTCTACGTCTTAAGAGACACAACACTAACTGATAGGTCTTATGTAATCAACTGATAATTTTCATGCAGGTCAACGTTGAGAAAAATCTAATTTGTTATGTGATCACTAATTTCAGTGGTGATATATTAAATATTGGAATTCGATAAAATAATCTATAACGTCAAACAAGAAATGAACAGAAAAAGTGAAACCTATGAAAGATGACAAAATAATGAACCCGATCAGTTGATGATGGAAAGTTGCAGGTCTTGTCCATAATATTTGATGTGGCCAAAGTCATTAATTCAGGAGCCGCTGCAACCATGGACGTTATCAATTGTTGGTGTGCTGGAAAATGCTGTGAGAGTTTTGTTATTATTGCTTGCAGCCCACCATTTCCATTTCCGAAACAGCTGTTCTAAAAAGAACTTCCTTCAGACTCTTTGAAAGAGAACGCGTAATCGAATCAATGTATCTATATATGTGTTTTTCGCCTGATCTGCAACGAACTTGTAAAATTCCCACGTGTTTAAAAATTCTATTCTGTCAAAGTAAAAATAGGAATACAAATTGCCGTCAGCATTTTAGTATTTTAGTTTCTGTTAAAACTAATGAAAGTGGTAAACGCGGCAAATTAATTTTCACGATTTCCAAAAATCGACACTATTTTGATAAATTTGATATTATAAATCTGTTTTACAGACATTGAATCCCTAGATACCAATTGCCTCTTGCCATTTAAAAAAAGAAACTTAAATTTAATTAAAACAAAATTTACACTTTCCTTAATTAATTTAATTTGATTCAAAGCAAGAAAAATGAGTTAAACAGATGAGCCATATCAAAATTGAATGAATCATTCCATATTTTCCATTCTCTGTATTTTTACTCAGCTATTATATGTCGATCTTACATTTTTATTTTCATTATAAAAACCATGCCTTTTCATAAGTATTATATAATTTTGAAAAGATAGAAATGTTTACTGATCTTGGTATATTAATACCTATCAAATACGAAATTTTCATAACAAATTAATTAAATTACATTTTTAGCAGGCCTCTGCCCCGACAACTTAGTTCATATTTATCGCCTATCATTTTATTAAATATCTTTACACAAATGTTTTATATTGAGTGCCACCTAAGATCCACAAGATCAAATTTTCTGAGAATCTTTAACACGCTCCTCAGTATTTTCGCTGGAGTCTGTATCGTCTTCTAGCCTCATTGGGGGAGAAATCGTTCATCATGATTGGGTGTACAAATCAGTCCTCCACCCACCCACGTAGAGCTGTTAGAACTCGGTCAGAAAAGAGATCAGCTGCCAAGCTCTGATTATCTTGGATCTACTGATTGTGGGTAATAATAATTTACTTTTTGGAAATGGCTTTGAACATTATTCATTTTTAGAGATTGCAAAACATTTTTTTTCTTTTCCTCTCTCTCCAATTAATTTTTGCAATGTTTGTGAGAGTAGTGTTGTATAGTATTTTCTATGGAAAATGTTGCTTCACAATTTTCAAGAGAGGATATTTCCAATAACAGGTCGACCTAGGCACTTGGTGCGATGTTTTACAGGGAGGAGAACTGCCTGACAAAACAAGCTTCAATATGAAAAATCAATAAAACACACAGTTGATGATGGCCGAGGGATATAATGGCCGAAACGTTGTAATAATAAACATAAACAACAAATATGGGGAGGTTAGACCAAAGGAAACAAATGTTTATCTTGTAACTTTCCTTTACTCGTCTTTGCTATTACATTTCTAGTTAGTTCCTCAGAGTGATGAATTTTATTAATACAAGACAAAAAAAAGGGGGCAATGGAAGGTAGAAGCTCTTCTAAGTGGGTGGAAGTGCTTGCCTTGAAAATCAGCATTTACCTGAATTCGAGCATTGTCCCTATTCCGACGGTACTGGTGATAGTGATGTTATCATATGTGTCCTCATTGAATTGTTATAATTGTGGTAGCTGGTGACTTTTGCCGAAGAGACCACAAGTTTTCTCTATGTCCCAGCACTTTTTTCAGTATTCTAGATATTATTATTATTATTATTATTATTATTATTTTTATTATTATTATTATTATTATTATTATTATTATTATTATTATTAATATTAATAATAATAATAATAATAATAATAATAATAATAATAATAATAATAATAAATTTATTCATTGAGTCATCACATCAGCAGTAACTGGTAGCTTGCACTAGACATTAAGCCAGGATCTCCAAATCGGAGTACGCGCATCATTGCAGATTGGTTGGTTTTTGTTTAGCGGTATATCAAACTCTATGGATTATTTAATGCCGGAATGTAAAGATTTTGTAAGAAATTTTTTTTTATAACAATGGCTTCATTGTGACAAGTATTATTAATTACCCCATAGCTGGGTGGGAGAAGAGGTGGATTCATATCAAGCGTATTTGTGCATGTGAATATAATGAACCCAACTGGAATTGGAACTCAGCTCTTCGATGAACAATTCCGTGTCATTATCCATTACACCACCCGCACATCCGAGCTTACAGCACCTGGCATTCCCAGGTGGTCAACCATCTAGGTACTGACCAGGCTCGACGTTGCTTAACTTTGGTGATCGTATCGGAACGTGATGTGACCGTAAGCCGTGTCACTGCAGAATACGTGTGTGAAATTTAGGAGTACGCGATCAAAAGTTTCTTGCGCTCTCGCAACTTCGCTCCTTATTATAGTTAGAAGTTCACGAGCCTTCTGTCCAATGGCCACTTTTCCCCGCACTTACCGTTGAATATTATAATATAGAACGTCTTCTCAAAGAGTAAACCAGCGAAGATTGTACGCGGGAGAAAATAGTTTAAGAACAGTTTATATTAAGTGATAGTAAGTTTCCGATATTGAGTA
>OZ038501.1:46647105-46654605 GCA_964036315.1 Acanthosepion esculentum
TTGAAACCTAATAGATATCTTGCTTAAGTTATCACTATCGGTTTTTAATTCATAGTTGTGCTTCTCCTAGACTTGCTGCCAATCATGACTAAAAAGCCTAGTCTCTACTGCTATTTAACCCGTAGCTATGAGAAAAGAGATACTCTTCCCAAGGGTTTTTGCGCGTAAGTGAATGTAATGAAACTCGACTGAAATTCGATCACTGCTCTCTGATTTCTCATCCTGGGCCGCTAATGATTACACCATCCGCACATCCTTCCTTATCAGTCCACGAAATTTAAACTGACTCCCAAAGTAAACAACAGTGTCCTTTTCGTTCACATTTTCATGGAAACATTAATTTCTCAGCTGTTCCGTTTTGTATTCTCAGTATATTTCTGTAGGACCACATTCGAACTTGTGTTGCAAATTGCGTTTTGTGGACCAATAACATTCGCACCAGCTCATGCATCTTCATATATATGTAGCAGTAGTAGTAGTAGTAGTAGTAGTAGTAGTAGTAGTAGTAGTAGTAGTAGGCACCGTTTATCTTGCAAGATAATGAAAGCGCTTTGTTTGGTCAAAATTCAGTCGTTTGATGGTGATACTTCTCCAGAGCGCAGGCCTGGGAGATAGTATATGGAGACCGCCCACTGTCCAGACCACATGCCCACCCTCTCTTCAACGTAGCGACAAGATCCAAAAGAATACAGAACATTACATATGAGGACAGTTTGACTGCAGGAGTTGCCGAGAGGTTGTCAATGTTTACAGCAAAAGACCTGTTTCCAATCCGGATTTTCTGTCTGGATTTACTTCTATAGACTTTTCTGTATTTGGATATAAACAATCAAGGGACTGGGGGTTTAAAATCAGAGTTTTCTATCCCTAGATGTCCTGTAAATATACGTATATAATTAAGATGGCATAAGAGGAATTGTGCAAAAAAAAAAACTCATGTTCCTTATTTAAATAAAATACATGAAATCTCCGTCTCAGAAGAGTCATGAGAACCCGATGCCATTTTTGATGGAAATGTTTAAAATGCTGACTATAATGTAGGTTATTTGTGTCGTATTTATAGAATATTTGTAGAAGATATCTTCAGTAGGATACGGCCACACACACACACACACACACACACACACACACACACACACACACACACACACACACACACACAGAGAGAGTCTGGAAGGATATATATATATTTATATATATATATATATATATATATATATATATATATATATATATATATATATATATATATATATATGAGGCATTCGGATGTCTAGCCACAGTGATGAGCTGTGATACAGCGAAACAGTATATCTGTGGATGGCAATATATATATATATATATATATATATATATATATATATATATATATATATATATATATATAACAATAAAAGGACAAGAATTAAGAAAACAGAAGATAATGACTAACATTGCACTTAGACTAAAGATCAAAGTTTCCTGGGAAGCAATAACCCGGAAGAGAGTTCTACAAGCGAGAATTGAGAATTCATAACATCTAGCGGCCATAAAGGTAAGTTCATCAGAACAATTACCATGTAGAAAAGGTAGAGGGAAGCCGCATTATGGCGGAAGTGACTGAAGCCGATATGGCAGATATAGAATCTGACGAGAAAAATATCTAGCACGACACAGGAAACCAACTTTCCTAGCAGCAAACCTATCAATTGATTCAATAAAATCTTTCCACTTCATGTCAACGGAAAATGTTAGTCCAAGAAGGCGCAATGAATTCCTCTCCTGGAGGTTATTGAAGAATAGGAATCTGTGAAGAATCATAATCCTTTATCTCCTGAAAGAACATGATATTAAGACATATTGTTGAAATTAGTTTAAAAGTAAAGACTAAGCGTTTAGCCGTTTGATATGAATTTTTTTATGGTAGAGTTATAAATGTTTAAGATAGATTCGAGTGAAAAAAATTGTCTAGCAAGACACAGGGAACCAATTGTCCTAGCAGCAGACCTAGCAATTGATTCAATATAATCTTTCCACTTCATATCAGCGGAAAACGTTAGTCCAAGAAGGCGCAATGAGTCAGACCCCCGGAGATTAGCATTGGCCATGCTAATAGAAGGTAAAATGAGTTCTCTTAGACGTAATTAAAATATGTCGGATTATAAAATAATATATATATATCTGTGTGTGTGTGTGTGTGTGTGTGTGTGTGTGTGTGTGTGTGTGTGTGTGTGTGTGTGTGTGTGTGTGTGTGTGTGTCGATAGTTTGAAGCCACCCCTGGTAATTTTTTAAATGTAGTTGTTTTGTACTTTAAATTAGAGAAAATTATTATACAGGGTTAAAAAAAATGAGACATAATTTTTATTAGAAATTTTATTATAACAAAAAGAAAAAAATTATGATTAAATTTTGCTCTCGTCAAAATATCCTCCTTTAGCTTTGATTACTGCAATACAAATTTTTGGCATTCGTTGCAAAATTTTCTCAAAGTATAAGTTTGATAATTGATTCCATTCTTTCTTCAATGATTCTAAGAGGTCTTTTCCATTTTTTTCAAGTCTTTTGTCAAGTTCATCCCATGCTAATTCTGGTTGGCTTCAAACTTTTGATCTGTAGTATATATATATATATATGTATATATATATATATATATATATATATATATATATATATATATAGAGAGAGAGAGAGAGAGAGAGAGAGTTAGAGAGAGAGAAAGATATATATATAATGAGAGTATGGTGCTAAACAGTAAAGCCTGATCAGATGTTCTGATGATCGGTTAAGCGTGTTACTACTGACAGTCACCATGTAGCCCTGAAATTCTATGTACACACAGTTTATATTTACAAGCTCGCTGTCCCCCATATTGAGCACTTTTCCTTCATAAATATCGCAAATTTTAGACAATATGTGTGTAAACGAATATATATATATCAATAATCCGCAGCCGAATAATAAAAAGAATCAAAATCAACAAATATTTATCTTGTGAACATTATCTTCCTTGTCAATGCACTTCATTCACTAAGGAATATGAATCACTGGCATCAAACATTATACAGTGAAAAATTCAGGTTAAAATTCAGTTAACAATTATTTGCCAGAATACGAAATTTTGATACACCTCTACATACAATTTTACATATATATATATATATATATATATATATATATATATATATATATATATATATATATATATATATATATATAGTGACACGCATAAGTATTGGATACATGTTATTTTCTGTTATAACTCTAGTTTATGTTCGCTATTTTGCCTGATATTTGGTAAGTAATATCTCGTAAAGTTGTTTTAGTTGTATGTGGAAGGAAAATTAAAAACTCATGGTTGAATCCATTTTTTTATCAAAGTTCAAAATTACCCTATGCAAAAGTATTGGATACATCAATTTAATATTTTGTTGCGTAGCCTCTGTTTTGTTTCACTGCTTCCAGTCTCTTTCTATCGTTGGCCACAAGTTTTTCACACTGATCCACCGTTACTTTACCCCATTCTTCCTTGCATAATTCCTCTAATTGCTTGATATTTTGTGGATTCCGCTTATGAACTTTAACCTTCAAAGTATTCCACCAGTTCTCAATTGGATTCAAGTCAAGAGACTGACTTGGCCAATTGAGAGTACTAATACCATTATTTTCGAACCATTCCTTTGTAAGTTTTGCGGTATGTTTGGGATCATTGTCGTGTTGAAGCACGAAATTCCGACCATGTCCTAAAGAAGTTGCAGATTTCTGAAGGTTCTTCTCTAGAATCTCCCTGTACATGCTACCATTCATTCTACCATGGATAACTTGTAACTCACCAGTGCTCTTGGATGAAAAGCATCCCCATATTATAATGGAACCACCCCCAAACTTAACTGTGGGGATGGTATTGTGCTTGTTGAAGGCAGTGCCATTTATTCGCCAAACACTTGTCGCTGTGTTCCTTCCGAATAGTTCAACTTTCGTTTCATCCGTCCAGATTACCTTTTCCCAAAACTGCATACCTTTCTTTTCATAAGTTTCGACAAACTTTAATCGGTCTTTGACATGTTTGGTTTTCAGTAAAGGCATTTATCTTGGTCATCTTGAATGAAAGCCTGTACGATATAGAGCTCTGCTAATGGTATCCTTATTTACATTAATTCCAGCACCCTCAAGATCAGTTTTAATTTCAGAACGAGTAATGAGGGTTTTTTTTTGCACATTTCTGCTGATCCACCTTGAAGTACTCTCATTTATTTTTCTCGGTCTTCCATTTCTTGGAAGGTTTGCTGTACTGTCGCCATACGTCTTATACGTTCTGATGATATTTCCTACTGTACTTAGTGCTAGATTCATTTCTTTGCTAATTTTTCGGTAACCTTTTCCTTCTTTGTGACGTTCAATGATTCTATCTCACATATTTCTGGATAATTCTTTAGTTTTTAACATTTTTAATCCTTGAATTGCAGAATCCACATCAAAGAGTCAGATGATTAGTAGCACTATCTTGTAAACAATTGTGTGCTTCTCTGATTGGTCAGAGATAACATTCCAATACTATCGAAAATTTGAATATTTAAAGTTTTTTAAAATACAAAGTTTCGATTGGAAATTTTTAAAAAGTGTCATGTATCCAATACTTTTGCATAGGGTAATTTTAAACTTTGATAAAAAAAATAGTTTCAACCATGAGTTTTTAATTTTCCTTCCACATACAACTAAAACAAATTTACGAGATATTACTTACCAAATATCAGGCAAAATGGCGAACATAAACTAGAGTTATAACAGAAAATAACATGTATCCAATAATTATGCGTGTCACTGTATATATATATATATATATATATATATATATATATATATATATATATATATATATATATATATATATATAAATATACATGTATATATATATATATATATATATACAGATATATATATATATACAGATATATATATACATATATATATATATATATATATATATATATATATATAGAAAGAGAGAGAGAAAGAGAGAGAGAAAGAGAGAGGAGATAGACCAAGAGAGTGTGTGTGTGAGAGAGAGAGAGTAAGAAAGAGGGAGATTAGTAGATATTGACAGTTAAATAACAGGCATAAATACACAGATTGATAAATAAATCGATCTTCGAAATCTAAGATAAAAACTTTTACATGCACATTCACACACACACGCACGCGCGCACGCGCACACACACACACACGCGCGCACACACACATACACGATAATGATCTGATGATGACGTTCCGCGTGGAACTACATGTCTTTATGCAGTATTGATTACTAGGCCCACTGTGTTTATATCTACAAACGATCTATACCCAATATTAAGAACTTTTTACAATAAATATCGTAAATTTTAAACATTGTAATATATATATATATATATATATATATATATATATATACATATATATATATATATATATATATATATATATATATATATATATATATTTAATAAATAATAATATCAAAAATTACCTCATATGGGGAATACCCTATTTCGGCAGACGAATATATCGGTCGTCTGTCCTATCAACTTTATCATATATATATATATATATATGTGTGTGTGTGTGTGTGTGTGTGTGTGTGTGTGTGTGTGTGTGTGTGTGTGTGTGTATATACATATACATATATATATATATATATATATATATATATATATATATATATGTATGTATGTATATATATATATATATATATAAAGAGAGATTGAGAGTTATGGATAATGTCCTTTGCTAAGCATCATGCAAATGCACACGATCTTTCGTGCAGATCAGCCATGAAAAGGACTAAACGTGTCAAGACGCACCCACAGACAGACAGACAGACAGACAGACAGATAGATGGGCAGAGAAATACACTGAAAGGTGGTAAATAAGTGACAATGAGAAAGGAGATAACAAAAGAGGAAGAAAGTCTTCGATTGAATGATGGAAAGTGTAAAGTACCGCGATAGAAAAACTGATAGGGGGTTCTAGTATCACAGACACACACACACGCGCGCACACACACACACACACACACACACACAAAAACACACACAAAAACACACACACACACAAACACAAACACAAATCCGCATGCACGCACGTAGACTCCGAGTGTGACGACAAAAGAAAGAGGCGCCGATAGCCAAATTTGATAGCTTCACAAACAATGCTCGGGGGTCCGAACCATATCGACATTTTTCGTCTTGTAGTGGTTGTATTTAACAAGGCAACGAGATTTCCCGCGTCATGACGCGTGGAATGACGTCACAGCAGCGGCGTTATCTCTACTTCCAACACATGGTCGGCAGTATCCATTTTGGACCCACAAAGAATTATGTTGATGATGATCTTGATAGTGATGATTGTTGATAAGGTGGAGGTGATGAAATTGTTGAGGAGAGGGGTGATGCAATTTGCATATTTATGAGCGTAATGTTAATGAAGAGAAGGAAATTGGGGGAGGGCGGAAAGAAAGGCTCGTGATAATGGAGATCAAGATGTCGAGCAGCAGCAAAAAAAGAAAGAAAAGAAGAGGCGCAAGAAATAACGAAAAAGAGGAAACGAAAGAGAATAAAAAAGAAAAATAGAGAAAGACTGATTGACTGAATGGATTGAAGAAACATTTTTTTAAATAATTTGGATGAAATAAATGAAAAGAAAGAATGTTGGTGATATGCAGAAAGAAAAAAAAAAGAAAGAAAGAAAGAAAGAAAGAAAGAAAAAGAAAGAAAGGAAGGAAGAAAGGAAGAAAGTATTGATTGAATTATTTAAAAATATATATAAAAATCAAAAGCATTTTATTGAAAATATATAACTTGTAATCTAAAAGAACGAAAGATTAAAAGAAAGAAAGAAATGGTAAACGCTTATAAAATTTACGATAGATATGAAGGAAGATGAATTATAGAAAGGAGAAAGTAAAAAGAGAAAGTAAAAGAGAGGAGGGAATAGATAGAAATTCGAGAAGTAATTAATAATAATAATAATAATAATAATAATAATAATAATAATAATAATAATGATGATAATGATGATAAACCTATCAAAAGAACAGAAACTCCAAAGGATGGGCTAAATGCGTGCAGAAAGTAGAGAATAATGTCCACTTGAATAAATAGAGAATAAATAATACATATTGAAAGAAACAGAAGAGAGAATGTTGACGATAATGATAGTGATGATGGTGGTGGCGATGGCGGTAGTGGTGGTGGTGATGGTGGTGGTGATGGTGCTTGTCAGGAGAGGACTGCATGTTGGGATATGTGTCGTGTGTTCTCGTGCTGTGCTGGAGAACTTTGTTAACAAAAAAAACAAAAACAAAAAAAAACGGAATTGAATAAAACAAAATGGGGGATCCTGATCAAGTTAGAAAAAAGACCTGGATGGAATTCCTAGATTAATATTTCTTCTTCTTTTGTATCCTGTATTACATCAGCACGTATCATGGCTCTTCGCAACCCCCTGTTTTTATTGCTCTAACTATTGACTCTCTACTATGCCTC